>CM052800.1:149912915-149943253 GCA_028533885.1 Nasua narica | reverse complement strand
CCCCTCAGCAGATGAGGGAAATTCTCTACAATAATTTGTTCCAATATACCTTCCACCCTTTTCTCTCTTTCTTCTTTTTCTGGAATCCCAATTATTCTAACATTGTTGCGTCTTATGGTATCACTTATCTCTCGAAGTCTTCCCTCGTGGTCCAATAGTTGTTTGTCTCTCTTTTTCTCAGCTTCTTTATTCTTTGTCATTTGGTGTTCTATGTCGCTAATTCTTTCTTCTGTCTCATTTATTCTAGCATTAAGAGCCTCCATTTTTGTTCGAACCTCATTAATAGCTTTTTTAATTTCATCTTGGTTAGATTTTATTTCTTTTATTTCTCCCGAAAGGGCTTTTATTTCTCCCGTAGTGATTCTTTAATCTCTTCCATGCTTTTTGCACCTTGATAACTGTCATTTTGAACTCTATTTCTGACATATTACTGACGTCTGTATTAACTAGGTCTCTAGCCGTCGGTACTGTCTCTTGTTCTTTTTTCTGTGGTGAGTTTTTCCTCCTTGTCATTTTATGGAGCTAAGAATAGATGAGTGAGAGAGAAAAGTACTTTGGAGTTCCACAGTTCTCACTGATTGATGAACTTGGGCTTGGCTGGATATTCTCACTGATCTTCTGGGGAGGGGCCTTTTGAACTTGGTTGTCTGATGTCTTTGCCTGAGGCGGAATTGCCCCGCTCTTGCCCAGGGAGGGGCCAAGCAATTTGCTCAGGTTTGTTCTTGGATGTCTTTGTTCCCTTAGTGCTTTCCGTACCGCCGTGGAGGCTGGAAATGCAAATGGCGGCTCCCAGTCTCCAGCCAGAGGAGCTGAGCACTGGTGTCCCTGCTCCTCAGCGCGCCCTCAGAGGAAAGCAGTCAATCACTCCCGTCTCCCGGGTCCCCGCCCAGGCTCCGAGCTCAGCCACTGGTGGCGGCGCATTTCTATTTCCGGTGCATGGCCCCGTCTGGAGTCTCCAAATCCAGCAGATTCCTGCTGCGCGCTCTGGTGCCGCTCCTCCCTGAGAAGTAAGGAGAGGGTCTCTCCGGAATGTATTGTGGGGTCCCCACTTGAAGGGCCATGGCCCCGGTCTAGGGTAAGCCCTAGTTGAAAATGCACTGCGCGGCTCTTTCTCTGCTGCTGGCTTCTCTGCCCCAATATCTGGGAGCTCTGCCCCACTCAGACACCCCCGGTCTCTTTATGATTCTGCGGGTCCTGAAACCACTGTGTTTCCGCGAGGGCTAAACCTCCAGCTTAGCCTTTGGGGCAATGTCTATCAGGGGAGCAGACTCTAAAAGTTCCGATTTTGGGCTCTGCGGCTGCAGGGAGCCAGCCCCTCCCCCCGCAGTCTCTCTTCCCGTCATTTTGGATTCACTTTTCTAAACGTCCTACCTTTTGGGAAGTGGTTGATTTTCTGCTCCTAGAATTGCTCTTCTTCCTCTCTTCTCTCTCCTGTTGAGTATGCTGGCTTTTAGAATGATTTTATAACTATCTAGATGAACTTCTGGGTCCTACTCTGTCTCAGCCTCCTACTCCTCCGCCATCTTGCTCACACTCCTCTAGTTTCTCCATTTAGTTGCTTTTGCACTTTTGTAGCAAATAATTTGACTTTATATGTAAGATTCTATTTTTGGTCTATTCTTTTTGTGCATAACACACTGTCTTGATTACTTACTTGTTTAGTTGATTACTTTAGCTCTATAAAAACCATTTAAATCAAGTAGTATAAGTTTTCCAAATGTGTTCTCCTTTTTGAAAATTGTTTTGGTTATTCTAAGTTTTTACCTTTCTCCATAAGTGTTAGAATCAACTTCTCAGTTGCTATAAAATATTTTGCTAGAATGTTGATTGGAAATGCATATAATCTATACAGTAGTGTGGAAAGAACTGGCAGTTTTATAATACTAATCTTCCAGTCAATGACCTTAGTATTTTCTTCCATTTACTTACAGCTTTTTAAATTTCTTTCATCACTGTTATTTAGTATACAGTTCTATCAGTATATAGATATACCACTGTCTCTCAGGATGCATATTTTTCTCACATTTATGTTAGCTTTATATCCTAGTATATCGTGTTTTTAGTGCTATTTTTTCTTTTTTGAACACAGAATGGAAAAAATTTTAATTTACTTATTTATCTTTAAACTTTTTTATTCAAATATATTTGAATTCTATATGACATTGTAAATCTAAAGTATATAGCATGTTAATAAATACATTTATGTGCTATATGATTGCCACTGTAGTGGCAATAAGCACATCTATCATGTTATGTAATTATATTTTTGTGTGTTTGGAATAATAAAGTTCTAAGCTCTTAGCAGATTTAAAGATTATAATACAACATTGTTATATACATCTACTATACTTTGTATTAGATCTCTAGGTCTTATTGACTACTCATTGCATGTTCGTACCCTTAAATAACATCAGCAGTATTGTAAATGTTTCATTTTACTTTAGTTTCAAATATTTTATTGCTAATGTATAAAAATCAGATTGGATTTTGTACATTGACTTTGAGACATGCAAACCTTAGTGCTGAACACACTTAGTGCTAGTAGCTTTTTTATATACTGTGGGATTTCCTAAGTAGACAACCATGTCATCCATAAACAGAGAACTGTATTCCTTCCTTTCCAATCCATATACCTTTTATTTTATTTTTTTGCCTTATTTAATAGGCTAGGACCTTTAGTATGATGCTGAATACCAGTCCTTGCATTTTCATATCTATTGGTAGCACTATCTTGGATTAAGAATGAGTGTAAACAGTACTCAAAACATTGGGGTAAAAAAGCCAAAGTTGCATGTTAAGAGTGAATACTTGTAAACAACCCCTGGAAGGGTTAGGTATAAAAAATATCGGAGAGACAGAATAGAGAGAGCAGTAGGGAGACAGTGCAATGTGAAGTGAAGTACAGTTAAAACTGAGGGGATGTTCCAATTGATAATTGAAACAAGTTTCTTTTTATACATTTTGGAATGTTTGTTTTGATGGGGGCTCTAAAGATGGCAGAACATGTTTGGAGTGTCTATATCTTAGTGGTTAAGAGTATGGCTCTGGATTCAGATTGCCTAAATTCATATCCTTCACTAACACTTATTAATCGTGCTACTTTGAGATAGTTAACTTCTCATCTGATGTATGATTTATTCAATGGGGATAATAATATCTATTTAATTGGCTTGATTTGATAATTAAATGGAATAATTTTTTATGAAAATATCTCTCAGGATAGTGCTATTATTATATGAAAATTTATATGGGCCCTTGCTTAAAGAAGAAATAATAATGTTAAGTTATAGAACAATGAAGTCATTCCTCTGAGAAACTGGTAAGTTTTCTACATGAAAATGAAAATTTTTAATCCATATATTAAAACTATTTTTCATTGTCACTCAACAAAATGCTTTTGATCAAAATGTTTTGGTGAAAGCTTTAGTAATCCTAACTAAATATGATAACAGTAATGCCATAAAAAACTTGGATCCACTGCATATATTTTGGAAATAGAGTATGCTTTCGGATGCTCTGTCAGTAAACCATCTGCCTTCAGCTAGGTCAGGATCCCAGGGTCCTGGGATTGAGTCCCTTGCTCAGCAGGGAGCCTGCTTCTCTCTTTGCCTGCTGCTCCCCTGGCTGGTGCTCTGTCTCTCTGTCTCTGACAAATAAAAAAATAAAATCTTAATATACACACACACACACACACACACACACACATATACATATGGATTTATGTATATGTGTGTGTGTGTGTATAATATGTTTATGTGTGTGTGTGTGTATATATATATATAATATGTTTAATCTCATTTAATTAAGAATGTCTTCCTAATTTGAAAATATTTTTATTCCTAATTTGAAATAAACAGTATGGAGAGATTGTACCTCAGTTTGCTTCAGTCTAGGATTTTATGGGCCACAGACAAATTATTAGCAGGAATTCTCATCTTTGAAATGTTTGTTAAGATTAATTATAAATATATACTTATTTATTTAGCTATAGAGATCATCCAGATTATGTGGGAGCAACAATTCCTGGAAAGATGTGTGTTACTCATTATTCTGCTGGAATTGCTTTGGTATGTAATTATTTAATCTCATTATTTACAAAAATGTATACATTTAAAAATCATTCAACGTTATAACAAAAATTTTATACAGTTTACATTTATATTTGCATTTAGAGATTACACTTACTTTCTACTATTGTTAAAAATTTGAAATGTGTAGAAGGAAGAGTATTTTGTAGAACAAACATCTGTTGCAATTATTTTGGAAGTAGGAAGTAGAATAAAAATGTCACAAATACACATGCATTCCTTACTATATAGAACAGTGCATCATGAAAAATTATCTGTAAAAAATTTTTATAACTCAAATAGATTTTCACTTGTAGACATAAAATGGGAGAAATAGTTTTATCTATAAAATAGCTTCAAAGTGAAAGCAGTGATTAAACAGTATGATAAAAATACTTTACAGTGTTTCAAGCCTCAAAAAGAGTAAAAGAAGCTTTTATGTCTATTTTTAAAATTTATATTTATAAATATTATGTATTCATAAATTATTGATACAATTAGATTCATCATTGAATGGTAAAGTAATTGGTTGTACAATTTTCCCACCCTATTCATTTTTTTGTCTGTGTGAAAACAAGTTATTTTTATCACATTTTAATACATTTCTGTTTATTGATTTGGAATGGTCAATTTGCAGTTGGTTTTATGGGGCCTGTCTAAGGACAGCGAAATATTTAGGAACAAACCAGCGTTAAAGAGAAAACCTAAACCCATTATATTGTTCAAAAGAAAATCATAGCAGTAGCAACAAGCTTTTCTTTTAGTTCAAAATGTATCATATATTAAAGCTCACAAGGACATATTCTGCATTTAGTGAGGGCCTACTTGATACTTGAGGGCCTACTTGTTGATCACCTCATTTTTACGTGTATGAATTAGCACATTACATTCTGAGGAGATAGTTTCAGCATTATCTCCACCAAATAGGACTATTAACATGTATTGAGAACAGCCAATGAAGTTGAACTTCATGAAGATGTATTCCTTCAGCTAAATGAAACTTTCCTTAAACCCAATCAAAGTAAAATGTAAACCATTTTTTCCACGTAAGACTGATTTTTTTCATATTCATCTTATTGAAAATAAAACAGGATGACATATGTATATAAACTTTGAAAACCATAAAATCCTCTTCGCAAGTTGGGTCATAACATTGAAGATTTAGTAAAAATTATTTTTACTACCTTATAGTTCATAATTAGGAAGTTAATGATTGCTCTTAAAAAAAGCATAATACAGGGGCGCCTGGGTGGCTCAGTCATTAAGCGTCTGCCTTCAGCTCAGCTCCCAGGGTCCTGAGATCAAGCCCCGCATCAGGCTTTTTGCTCAGTGGGAAGCCTGCTTCTCCCTCTCCCATTCCCTTGCTTGTGTTCTCTCTGTCTCTTGCTGTGTCTCTATCAAATAAATAAATAAAATCTTAAAAACATAATACAAATACTAAATACATAACAATGTCATTGTATCATTTAGTCCTCACCACAACCATGTGATATTCTTATCCCTATTCTTATCCCTATATCTTATCACAAAGAAGTCTTGAGAACAACTGCTTTGCTCAAGCTCACACAATAGACCCGAACTCTCTCAACTGCCAAGTCCAGTGCTCTCTTTCCCACATTAGGCTGCCTCTCAAGGCCTATACTTGTAGAAAGAGCTTCCACTTTGAGATATATCAGTGTGTATCTTAATATGAGTGAATTCCAGCTCTTTGGCTTTATTAGCTGTGTAACTGAATATTTTGCCGAATCTCTCTGTTTTCTAGTTTTGAATGGGAAATAGTTCTGTTAATAGTTTGCTACGATGAACTATGTAAGGCGTCATAGGAGTGGTACCCGACTTATACAGGATTTAATATGTATAAATTACACCTCCACTTCTGAAATAACCCTTCATAGTTTATAAAGCATGCTCACTTATATCATTTGATTACTTGGAAAGGAGCAGAGGAAAATATAGTTTTACAAGTAGGGTTTAGATCAGAGAATGTCTTTTCTTCTGTGGGCAATCAAGAGCCACTAAAGAGTCTTTAAGAGCAGAGTGGTATGGTTGATCTAAGCCATACTTTGGAAGGAATAAGGTAACACCTCTGTGTTAGGCAGATGGGACTGGGTGAAACTAGAGGAAGTCTCCTATCCTTATGAAGATGTTTATCATAATCTAGGGAAAAAGGGTAATTAAGACGTTAGGGATAAAAACAGTGGAAATAGGGATAAGGAAGCATATTTTTCTCAAATGCTTATCTTCAGTCAGTGTGTAAGGCCCTCTCGTGTTCCCTGTGTTGATGTAAGACTGGCCAAGTTCACATTACATATGTCTGGAGACATACCATACAGAGAAAGATCGAGACAACCTGATTTTTCTTTTGGTTCCTAGGGTCTTGGTACTTGATCATTTCTTTTTTTCCTTCACAGTCTTTGCCTATGGTGTCCCTATTGCCTAGAAAACTTCTCTCTTGTTCATTGCCTTATCCAGTTAACTATTACTTTCTTCTTCTTTTTTGTTCATCTTCCTTTTATTTTTATTTAAATTTAAATTATTAAAATTTTTTATTTAAATTTTAAATTTTTATTTAAATTTAGTTAATTAACATATAATGTATTATTAGTTTTAGAGGTAGAGGTCAGTGATTCATTGGTCTTATATAATATCCAGTGCTCATTACATCATATGCCCTCCTTAATGTCCATCACCCCAGTTACCCCATCCCTCCACCCCAATCCCCTCCAGCAACCCTCAGTTTGTTTCCTGAGATTAAGAGTCTCTTCTAGTTTGTCTCCCTGTCTGGTTTCATCTTGTTTAATTTTTCCCTCTCTTCCCCTATGATCCTCTGTTTTGTTTCTTAAATTCCACATATGAGTGAGATCATACGATATTTGTCTTTCTCTGACCTATTTCACTTAGCAAAATACCTTCTAGTTCCATCCATGTCATTGCAAATGGCAAGATTTCATTCTTTTTGCTGGCTGAGTAGTATTCCATTGTATATTTATTCCACATCTTCTTTATCCATTCATCTGTTGGTGGACATCTGGGCTCTTTCCATAGTTTCACTATTGTGAACATTGCTGCTATAAACATTGGGGTGCAGGTGCCCCTTCAGATCACTACATTTGTATCTTTGGGGTATAGACCTAGTAAAGCAATTACAGGGGTCATAGGGTAGCTAAAATAGTTCAAATCTCCAGAAGAGTATTTAAAAGAAACTTTTATGTCTATTTAAAAAATTTATAATATTTAAAAATATTTTATATAAATTAGAAATAAATTATTGATTCAATTAGATGCATCATTGAAAGGTAAAGTAATTGGTTGCTTAATTTTCCCACCCTATTTGTTTTGTTTTAAAAACAAATTTAAGGACTAAAATTTTTTAAAATTACAAAATAATTTATGTTCTGCCCCCTTTTAAAAGTTAAATAGGAACATATAAGGAAATTTATGTAGATTTATGGCAGCTCTCCACTGAGGAAGTGATAACCACTATTAACATTTTGATTAATATGTATCTTCTACATTGTGTCTTTATCTGTTACTGTGGCTACCTCTCTCTATATTTTTGAAAAAATGGGATTTTGCAGCACATATTTTTATTTCTGATACTCATAATTTTTATTACAAAGTTTATGCATGTACCTGGCAAAATTATTTTAGTTATAAGTATATAAAGCAAAAATTGATAGTAATTCTTTCTTGCCTTCTTCAGGGAGTCCTCCTGAAGACTTTATTATTTCTGTTTAAATTCTTCTTGTAGCTAAATTTATTATTTAAAGTAAATGTGCTCTTCCCCCTATTTTGATTTATAAACTTTAGGCAATGTTGGTCATATTATCTTTAACATATTTAGCCCACTCTCTCTGTTTGTCATGTATATATTCTTATATTTTTATTATCTTAACAACCACATTATTATTAAAATATATTATTACATCTACATTTAAAATATATATAGTATGTATTTATATATAGTATGTAATATATAGCATACATATATATGGTATTTAATATTATATAAGATATTAAGATATGTTACCAAATAATATACTATATATACTTTGAAATATATAATTATATATCATTATATATAACATGAATGTGTACTTTATAGTTATGCATATATAATATATACATAATACATATTATCACACGATCTCATTTTAATAATTATATTTTTATTCATACCTTTTTGTATTATATTGACTTACCTTAGACAATGCCCATTTATTACTTCCTATGAAAAATAAATTAGAATAGTTGAACACTTATATCCATTGTCAAGATTTATAAATTTATAATTCTATAAAAACTTTTATACTTTGTCTATAGGTTAACTTAAAAATTGAATTAATAAATAGTATTTTATAATATTGTGAATATATAAATAATATTAATTCTCAGGTAAAGAAATATATTGTTATGCTAGTAAAGCTTTGATGGTCAAAGGAGGACCTTTTAGGCATCAGGGTCTAATGGAGATGATTAATTATTTTCTTACTTCTTTAACTTCTGTGACTGAAACAAACTGCCAGAGAAAATTAAATCTCATCTTCCTTTTCTTAGAATCCTTTCCTGTTTTTTTGGAGTAACTCTTGAGTTTTTTGTTTGTTTGGTTTCCAGTTTATTGTTTAAAATACTGTTATTTTTCTACTTGAATTGGGTATTATATATTGAATTCAAAATAAAGAAAAGTTTATGTCTCCATAGGGCTAAATGTGGGCCAGTTCAGAATTTATTTCTAGACCAGACTTTTCTTTCAATGTCACTTCCTTTCTCTAGTATTCCATGGGCTATATCTTAAATGCATTAGGTGTTAAGTTATTTTCAAAATTTTTCTTTACATTCCTTTAGTTATAAGAAATAATTTTCTTTTGTTTTTGACCAGTTTCTTTGCCCAGTGTTCTGGGTCCAGGCTTTTTAGGTAGGAAGCCTCTCCTCCAGAAACTCATTGCTTGCTTCCATCCTAGCAGGAAGACAAGAGGGAACTCCCAGCTCTGACTGCCCATCTCTCACCTGTGGCTTTTCTGTTTCTTTTGGGGCAGTAGAGACATGAGATAGGTGTAGGCCAGATATGATTGAGGAACATTTATTATACCTGATTACAATTCAAAATGGTCTAGGTCTACCAGTGCCACAGGTCTAGATTTATCTTTAATTTTCTGGAAAGCTAGGGAGAATATTTTAGAACTACTTTACCATTCAACATAAGGATTGAGGAAGGAATATAGGAATCTAAAATATTTTTATCTTTTCATATAAGTCTTTTTAAAAATTTTATTTCCAGTATAGTTAACATACAGTGTTATATTCATTTCAGGGGTACAATATAGTTATTGCATAATTCTATATATTACTAGTGCTCATCAAGATAAATGTACTCTTAATCCCCTTCACCTGTTTCATCTGTGGGCCCCCACCCCCAACCACCTCCCTTTTGGTAACCATCAGTTTGTTCTTTATAGTTAGAAGTTTGGTTTTTGGTTTGCTTCTTTTCTTCTCCTTCATTTGTTTTGTTTCTTAAATTCCACATATGAGTGAAATCATATGGTATTTGTCTTTCTCTGACTGACTTATTTCACTCAGCATTATACCTTCTAGATCCATCCATCCTGTTATTGCAAATGGCATGACTTCATTCTTTTTTTTTGTTTTTATTTAAGTTCCAGTTAGCATACAGTATAATATTAGTTTCAGGGGCGCCTGGGTGGCTCAGTGGGTTAAAGCCTCTGCCTTCGGCTCAGGTCGTGATCTCGGGGTCCTGGGATTGAGCCCCGCATCGGGCTCTCTGCTCAGCAAGGAGCCTGCTTCCCCCTCTCTCTCTGCCTGCCTCTCTGCCTACTTGTGATCTTTCTGTCAAATAAATAAGTAATATCTTTAAAAAAAAACACATTAGTTTCAGTGTACAATTAGTGATTCTACATTTCCATACAACACCTGGTGCTCATCACAAGTATGCTCCCTAATCCCATCACCTATTTCACCCGTCCCCGAACCCACCTCTCCTCTGCAGTTGAGAGTCTGTTTCTTGGTTTGCCCCCCTCTCTCTTTTTTTCCCCCAGCTCATTTGTTTTGTTTCTTCTATTTATGAAATTTTGTTTTTGTAATTTTCTTCTGATTATTGTCTTGTCTTTTTTACTTAAAGAAGTCCCTTTAACATATCTTGTAAGGTCAGTTTAGTGGTGATAAATTATTTTAACTTTTGTTTGTCTGAGAAACTCTTTGTCTCCTTGAATTCTGGATGATGGCCTTGTCAGGGAGGGTATTATTGTTAGTAGTTTTCTCCTTTCAGCTCTTCAAATATGTTATGCTACTACATTTTGACCTGCAGAGTTTCTGCTGAAAAACTAGCTGATAGCATTATTATGGGGTTTCCTTGTATATAACTACTTGTTTTGCTCTTGGTACTTTTAAGATTCTCTCTTAATCTTTGCTATTTTAATTATTATGTGTTGTAGTGTGTGCTTCCTATGGTTTATTTTCTTTGTGGCTATCTGTGCTTCCTGGACCTGGGTGTCTGTTTTTTTCCTCAGGTTAGTGAAGTTAGTGAAGTCCTGGGGCACCTCATACTGGGACTGCACTGGTGGAATGGCTGGAGCTAAAGTGGGCACTCTCCAGGGGTTTCTGGGGCTCTCTATATAGTGGATGTTGGCCCGGAGCACCTCAGGATACTTTGCACATATGCCACCTTAGTGAGATGACTGGTGCTATTGCCAGCACTGTCCGAGGATATCCCTGTGTGTGCCACACTGGGGCCCCCCTGTGAGGCTTTTCTGGGGGGACCACTGGGTCTCATGTGGGCCAGGATCCCAGGGCTCCCTGAGGCACTGAACTGGCTAGGGTGCCCTGACTCTGCTTTTGTCTGTGCTATCAAGGTGGAGGAGGAATGTAAACCATGGTACTCTACTGCCTCTTTGGCCCTAAAGAGTGTTCCACAGCTTCCTGGACGCTTGATAGAATTCTAGGGCTCGTTCCTTTATATCCTAGTTGCTCTTTAAACTGTGGCACTTTTTCCCCCCTGTATTCTAGAGTGTCTAGGGCTGGTGTTGGCTAGGGGCCCAAGGTTGACTAAGGGGGTCGGCCGGCTAAAGTGCCTGAATTTTGCTCCTATCTGTGCTATTAAGTCAACAGGATAATGTAAATAGTGGTGCCAGCCTCTCTGATTCCCCACCACTTGGTGGAGGGTTATTTCCTTTATATTCTAGTTTCCCTTTTATTTATTATTTAAAAGATTTTATTTATTTATTTGTTAAAGAGAGATAGAGCACAAGCAGGCAGAGAGGCAGGCAGAGGGAGAAGCAGGCTCCCCGCTGAGCAAAGAGCCCGATGTGGGACTTGATCCAGGGATCCCTGGGATCACGACCTGAGCCAAAGGCAGACACTTAACCAACTGAGCCACCCAGGTGTCCCGTAGTTTTCCTTTTAAATTCTGGCTTTTAAAAGTGAATCTGCTCACAGTCCCTCCCACACTCTAGCCTATAGAATCAGGGGCAGTGTTCTGTCAGTTTTGTGTCTCCATCTCCTGCATTTCTCCATGTGGTTCCTCTCTCCTGTGTTGTCCAGAAGCTGTTCAGTGTGCCCTTAGTTCTTTTTCAGGAGGAATTGCTCTGTAGGTAGGCATAGATTGGGTGTGTCTTTGGGAAAGATGAATTCAGGGTCTTCTTAGGTTGCCATCTGGGAGCCTCTGTTGGTATATGTGCGTTTAAGTAAGTGGTCTCCTCTTCCAGACTTTACAGGTTTGCTTTTGCAGAGACAGTTCATTTTCAGTCAGCTCAGTTTGGGTTCCTAGACATGTCCATGGTAATGCTCTGGGGCAGGTGAAGCTTGCTCTCAGGATCTATTTTTGGGTGAGGCTACTGCCTGAGCTCTGGGGTTGGGGATGGAATTGATGCTACCTGGTAACAGTTGGATAGGATGGCTGGCTTGGTTCCCTTCCCAAGTGAGGGTGTGGGAGATGCTCTGCACTTGCCTGGGTTCATTCATGAGGTTTTCTAGATGGGTAGGACAGATTCTTTACTCAGCAAGAGATGGACTATGATTTAGCTTCCCTGACCTAGCAGGATAGCAGAATGTACCCCAAATCCTGTATGGCCCATCATTTGGGGACACAAAACAGGCAATATTGTACACTGAATTCTTGGCTAGATAGGGCAGTGGTTTTGCTCTAAAGATGGGGAAAACCATGGGCTGTGCTCTCTGTTCAAGTGTCATTATAAGTGGGCTATGCAGTTTCCCATGTACACTGGGTCTCTGGTGGAGGCTGGCTGAAGTCTGTATTTAGCAGTGGGCAGGACTGCAAATTAGTTTCCCTGCAAAAGTGGAGAATGAGAATCAGCTGGCTTTGTGGTCTTGACTCAAACTGACCTGTGCCCTAAGTTCCATGGTCAAATGGTGCCATTGGCTTTGCTCTGTGGATGATCACCTCTGCCTGCCATTCTCTCTGTTCCAGAGATGCTGGGCTATACAGCTATCAGAGGTACTAGCTAGGTTTTCTGTTCAATTAGGGCCAGGAGCTACATTCAGCAGTCAGTAGGGCTGAAAATTAAATCCTATTCTTGGGCAGAGCAGGAGAGCCTTTTCTAAGCAGCCTCTCAGAATATTTGCAGTTAAGCTGTCTCGTTGGGCGGGGCTGGGAGCTACATGCAGCCATGGATGGGGTATGAATCAGCTTCCCTGTCTGGGAAGAACTGACTTTAAGCCCAGGAAGGCTATCTGTGGTCTTAAGCTGACATTCATCCCAAGTTTCCTGGCTCAAAGGTACCACTGGTTTTGCTCTGTGGACAATAGCCGTGCTACCATACTCTCCACTTGAATATTGCTGGGCTATGCAGCTTCTAGGTGTTATGACCTGACTTCTGGTCAGGTGGTGTCAGAAGCTGCACTCAACATTGGGAGGGTTATGATTCAACTCCCTACCTGGGTGGGGGTGGGGGACAGACCAGGGTTCAATGGTAAGGCTCTTTGATGATCTGAATCAGGAAGAATCTGACCTGAATCATTGGATTCCCTGGTCAGACTGCATCACTGTCTTAGCTCTACAGATAGGCAAAACTGCTGGTTGGGACTACTTTTTAGGTGCTGTGAGTGAGAACTTGGTCTGCCAAGATCTGAGTGTTAGTTGTTTTAAGTTCCTCCACCCTTCTCTGTCACGGATTTCCCATGGTCAACCCGTGTAGCATCCTCTGTGCTCCTTGTGAGGGCAGATCAGACTGGGGACTCCTAAGAAGTCACCTGAAATGCTGGGGGAGCTGAATGTCCACCTTGGGATCTCATTTCTCACTTGAGGTACTATAGACTCTGGGAAGACCTAGTATGGCACTACACCAGTCTTGGGGAAGGGCAGAGCAGTCAATGTGTAGCTACTCCTTACTCTTCTAATGTGGTCTGTTTTGTTTTCTGTAGTTCAGGTAGTGCTTCAGTCTAACCTCCATGTTCTCAGATCTTCACAGTAGTTTCTGTCTAAGAGTAGTGTTAATTGTTCTTGTTGCGAGGGGGCAGTGAATTTGGGAATGACCTATGATGCCATCTTGGTAATATCACTACTATTGCCATTTAATTCTTAATATGGACCTGGAAGGTCATGGGGGTTGGTGAGACAAATGATCTAAGTATTGTCATCAAAACTTATATTTGATGGGGCTCTCTCATATAGCTTCCTATGCTGGAAAAGGAAATCCAAGTGTATTTGTCCATGTCACTCCAGTTGTTCCCTTACCAAGTTTCAGATTCTAACTCCTTCCCTACCAAATCTGGTAGATTTGAGAATTAATTTAGTGCTATAGCCCTGCAGTCCTTATGCTTTGTACATGGTCCTCAGCCATGTCAATCTAACTACTATAGGAGATGAGGAGTTACTACAGTGCTGCTGCAGAGGCTTACTAACTGCTTATTTGCATTCCCAGTTGCTCATTCACAGCTCTTTATATTTTTCATACTGTGTATCCTCTAGTACTATCATAACAATCTAGTTGAACCCTAAATTTTTATTAGAGCTTGTCATTGGAGCAGTGAAGTGCCTTGATCTTCCTTACAACCTGTCCTCACCTGTACTTTATTTGATGCCAGATTTGGTAATAACTGGAGAAATCATGATGTTAATGCACATCAGAAATTACCAGTGTCACATTTCTCCTTGGCAAGGAAGTTACCTCTGCACTTGTTAAATATGTGAGCAGTATTATACAAGAATTCTACCTTGAGAGTCTTTCTGTTGTTTCTCTTGATATGAGTTACAGAGTCATGGAGAATCCTGTTAGGAAGCTGATAGCACACTTAAACTGAGTAATCTGGTTATGTGGCCACTGCATGTGCTGGGAAGCAGAATATCATGTGGACTATTCTAAATGAATATAAGAGCTATTGTAAGAAATTAGGTATATTGAAGATCATGGTCCATATAGCCAAAAGATATAATGAAAAACAGCCCTTTTATATAGTTATGATAGCTACTTAAGGATTATGTGGTGCATGAACAATCAATCTTGTAACACTGAAAAAATAAACATATTTGGGCAAAAAAAAGAATTATATTAGGTATTTTGTTGTTAAATCATGATAAAGCTTGGCATAGTCTCAATTTGCTTATTTCTCAATAAAATTTCATAAGAACTTCAGCTTTTTACCTGTCCAAGGAGCTGTATTTTCTATCCTTAAGTATTTGATAAAATAAATATTTTCAAAATTAGAAAATTAATACTTTTTATCACCTTTTAATGATTTGTCTTTCATTTGAATTTTTGTTTTTGTTAATGTAGTACCCCAAGGAGATAACTTTGGAGGCATTTTCCATTATTGTTACGCAGATGCTTGGACTCAGTCTGGGAATGTCATATGATGACACAAAGAAATGTCACTGTTCAAGAGCAATTTGTATAATGAATCCAGAAGCTATGTAAGTTTGTTTAAAAGTAAGATTTATTGGTTATGTTTATTTTGTTTTAAATATTTGAAGTGCAAAATTTAGTGTTTACTTATAGCACCAATTAGCTGTAAATGGACTAAGTACTACAAAATGTAAACCTGAAATTTTGAGTGTAAGAGAGTTGGAAAGAGGTATACCATTAAGAACAGTCAAAGATAACAAATCCAATTGCAAAGATACATTAGCAAGGGAATGAGACTGTATTTTATGAAATCTCATAGTGAAGATTGTTAAAAACATGTCAGAATAGAGTGGCAGGACGGATAAAAGAACATGACCCATCTGTATGCTGCCTACAACAGAAAAAAACACACATAAACTGAAAGTGAAGGTTTGGAGAGACATATTACATGCAAATGGAAGCTAAAACAGTCTGCAGTAGCAATAGCTATATCAGATAAAACAGACTTTATTTTTTTCAAGGCAACAAAAGTATTTATTGCAGGAAATGTCAGGCCTTTCTTGAACTTCATTACAAATAATTTGTTTTTAATATTATTTTGATTTTTTTGTTGTTGCATTAAAAAATTTTTTTTAGGTAGTTAACATACACTGCAATACGGGCTTTTGGAGTGATTCATCACTACATACAGCACCCAGTGCTCATCATTAACAATTGTTCTTCATACCAATCACCCATCTAACCCATCCTCCACCCACCTCCTTCTATCAACCCTCAGTTTGTTCTCTATTGTTGAGTCTCTTACAGCTTGTTTCCCTCTCTCCTTTTTTCTTTTCCCTCTTCCATATGTTCATCTGTTTCTTCGTTAAATTCAACATATATGGGAGGTCATAGGGCATTTGTTTTTCTCTGACTGATTTATTTTACATAGCATAATACATTCCAGCTCCATCCAAGTCATTGCAAAGATTACATTCTTTTTGATGGCTGAGTAATATTCCATTGTATATATATACCACATCTTTATCCATTCAACAGTAGATGGACATTTGGGTTTTCTCCATAGTTTCGGTATTGTTGATAAGCTGCTATAAATTTCAGAGTGCATTTAACTCTTTGAATCACTATTTTTGTATCCTTTTGATAAATACCTAGAAGTGCAATTGTTGGGTCATAGAGTAGCTCTATTTTTAACATTTGGAGGAAGCTCCATACTGTTCTCCAGAGTAGCTGTACCAGTTTACATTCTGACCAAAAGTGTAAGAGGGTTCCCCTTTCTCTGCATCCTGGCCAACAGCTGTGGTTTTAGCTGTCCTGACAGGTTTGAGATGGTATCTCATAATGGATTTGATTTGTATTTTGATAGTGATGAGTGGTGTTGAGCATTTTTTCATCTGTCTGTTAGCTATATGGATGTCTTTTTTGGAACAGTGTGGTTTCATGTCTTCTGCCCCTTTCTTAACTGGGTTATTTACTTTTTAGGTATTGACTTTGATAAGTAAAATGCTTATAGATTTTGGATACTAACCCTTTATCAGATATGTCATTTGCAAATATCTTCTCCCATTCCATATGCTGCCTTTTAGTTTTGTTGATTGTTTGCTTTGCTGTGCAGAGGCTTTTTACTTGAAGTCCCAATAGTTCATTTTTTGTTTTGTTTTCCTTGCCTGTGGTGAATGTCTAGTAAGAAGTTGCTATGACCTAAGTCAAAGACATTTCTGCCTGTGTTCTCCTCTAGGATTTTCATGTTTTCCTGTCTCACATTAAGGTCTTTTATACATTTTGAATTTATTTTTGGGTATGGTGTAAGAAAGTGGTCCAGTTTCATTCTTTTGCATGTTGCTGTCCAGTTTTCCCAACGTCATTTGTTGAAGAGATGGTCTTTTTTCTATTGGATGTTCTTTCCTGCTTTGTCGAAGATTAGTTGACCATATAGTTTTGGGTCCATTTCTGGGTTCTCTGTTGGGTTCCATTCATCTGTGTGTCTATTTTTATGCCAGTACCATACTGTCCTGATGACTACAGCTTTGTAATACAGCTTGAAATCTGGAATCGTGATGCCTCCAATTTGTTTTCTTTTTCAGAATTGCTTTGGGTATTTGGGGTCTTTTGTAGTTCCATACAAATTTCAAGATTGTTTGTTCTATTTCTGTGAAAAATGCTGGTGGTATTTTGATAGTGATCACATTAAATGTATATATCGCTTTGGGTAGTATAGAGATTTTAATAATGTTTTCTTCTTCTAATCAGTGGGCATAAAACGTTTTTCCATTTCTTTGTGTCCTCCTCAATTTCTTTCGTAAGTGTTCTATAGTTTTGAGAGTAGAGATCTTTTACTTCTTTTTTTTTTTAAGATTTATTTATTTATTTGAGAGCGAGATGGAGAGAGAGAGAGAGCACATTGGGGCGGGAAATGTAGAGGGAGAGAATCTTCAAACAGACCCCTTGATGAGCACAGAGCCTGATATGGGGTGGATCTAACAAGCTATAAGATCATGACCTGAGCTGTAACCAAGGGTTGGATGCTTAACCAACTGAGCCATCTAGGTACCCCTAGATCTTTTACTTCTTTAATTAGATTTATTCCTAGGTGTCTTATTGTTTTTGATGTAACAGCAAATGGGATCGATTCCTTGATTTCTCTTCCTGCTGCTTCATTATTGGTGTGTAGAAATGCAACAGATTTCTGTATATTGATTTTATACCCTATAACTTTGCTGAATTCATGTATGGGTTCTAGTAATTTTTTGGTGGCATCTTTTGTGTTTTCTACATAGGGTACCATGTCATCTGTGAGGAGTGAAAGTTTGACATCTTCCTTGCCAATTTGGATGCCTTTTTTTCTTTTGGTTGTATAATTGCTGAGGCTAAGAATTCCAGTACTGTGTTAAATAATAATGGTGAGAGTGAACATCCTTGTCTTGTTCCTGACTGTAGGGGAAAGGCTCTCAGTTTTTCCCCATTGAGGAAAATATAAACTGTCGGTTTTTCTTATATTGTGTTTATGTTGAGGTATGTTCCATCTATCCCTACTTTGTTGAGGGTTTTTATCATGAAAGGATTCTATATTTTTTCAAATGCTTTTTCTACATCTGTTGAGAGCATCATATGGTTCTTATCCTTTCTTTCATTAATGTGATATATCACATTGATTGATTTGTGGGTGTTAAATCACCCCTGCAGCCCAGGAAAAAAAAATCTCACTTGAAATAATCCTTTTAATGTAATGTTGAATTTGCTTTGCTAGTATTTTATTGAGAAATTTTGCATCATATTCATCAGGGTTATTGGACATTAATTTTCATTTTTAGTGTGGTCTTTATCTAGTTTTGGAATCAAGGTAATGCAGGCTTTGTGGAATGAGTTTGGAAGTTTTCCTTCCATTTCTGTTTCTTGGAACAGTTTCAGAAGAGTAGGTATTAACTCTTTACATGTCTGGTAGAATTCTCCCGGGAAGCCATCTGGGTAGGACTTTGTTGGAAGATTTTTGATTACTGATTCAATTTCTTTACTGGTTTTGGGTCTGTTCAAATTTTTTATTTCTTCCTGTTTCAGTTTTGGTAGTTTGTAAGTTTCTATGAATTTGTACATTGCTTCCAGGTTGCCCAGTTTGTTGGCATATAATTTTTTTTAATAGTATTCTTTTATGATTGTTTTTATTTCTCAGTGTTGGTTGGGATCTTTCCTCGTTCAGTCATAATTTTTTTAAATTTGGGTCCTTTCTCTTTTCTGTTTGATAAGTCTGGCTGGGGCTTTAGCAATCTTGTTAATTCTTTCAAAGAACCAGTTCCTGGTTTCGTGGATCTACTGTTCTACTGGGTTTCTTTGTTTGTTTGTTTTGTTTTCTAGATCATTGATTTCTGCTCTAATCTTTATTGTTTCCCCTCTCCTGCTGGATTTAGGCTCTTTATTTTCTGTTTCTTTTCTAGCTCTTGTAGGTGTAAATTTAGGTTGTGTATTTGACTTCTCTTTCTTCTTGAGGAAGGCATGTATTACTATATACTTCCCTCTTAGGACCAGCTTTGGTGCATCCCAAAGGTTTTAGACTGTCATGTTTTCATTTTCATTTGCTTCCATGTATTTGTTAAGTACTTCTTTAATTTCCTGGTTGACCCATTCATTCTTTGATAGGATGTTCTTTAACCTCCACGTCTTTGTTGTGCTTCCACATTTTTTCTTGTGGTTGACTTCAAGTGTCATAGCCCTGTGGTCTGAAAATATGCCTGGTATGATCTCAGTCTTTTCGTACTTGTTGAGGGCTGATTTGTGACCCATTATGTGAACTATTCTGGAGAATGTTCCATGTGCAGTCAAAAAGAATGTGTATTCTGCTGCTTTAGAATGAAATGCTCTGAATATATCTGTTAAGTCCATCTGGTTGAGTGAGTCATTTAAAGCCCTTGTTTCCAATTATTGATCTTCCATTGCTGCGAGTGGGGTGTTAAAGTCCTCCCGTCATATCATATTATTATCAATGACTTTAAATTTGTTACTAGTTGATTTATATAGCTGGCTGCTCCCAAGTTGGGGGCATAAATATTTACAGTTGTTAGATCTTCTTATTGGATGTACACTTTTATTATGATATAGTGTCCTTCTTCATTTCTTCGTACACTCTTTGGCTTAAAATCTAGTTTGTCTGGTATATTGATGTCCATTTGCATGTCCTTTTGATGTCCATTAGCATGACAAATGGTTCTCCACCCCCTCACTTTCAATCTGGAGCTGTCTTTGAGTCTAAAATGACTCTTTTGTAAGCAGGATATCAATGGGGCTTTTTAAAAAATCCATTCTGATACTCTATGTCTTTTGATTGGAGCATTTAGCCCATTTACATTGAGTAATTATTAAAAGATAGGAATTTAGTGCCATTGTATTACCTGTAAAGTCACTATTCCTGTAGATTGTCTCTGTTCCTTTTTTATTTGTTATTTTTACTCTTTCTTCCTCACTCGGGGTCCCCTTTAATATTTCTTGAAGATCTGGTTTAGTGGTTCTAAACTCATTTAGTTTTTGTTTGTCTTGGAAACTCTTTATCTCTACTTCTATTCTGAATGACAGCCTTGCTGGATAAATTATTCTTGGCTGCATATTTTTCCCATTTAACACATTGAATATATCATGCCAGTCCTTTCTGGGCTTCCAGGTCTCTGTGAACATGTCTGCTGCTCACCTTATGTTGTTCACCCTTGTAGGTTAAGAACCTTTTGTTCCTAGCTGCATTGTGAATTCTCTCTTTATCTTTGTATTTTTCAAGTTTCACTATGATATGTATTGTTGACCTGTTTTTGTTAATTTTGAGGGGAGTTCTCTGTGACTCTTGGAGTTGAATGCCTATTTCCTCTCCCAGTTCGTTAAGTTCTCAGGTATAATTTGTTCAAATAAACCTTCTGCCCCTGTTCCTGTTCATCTTCTTCTGGGAGTCCTATGATATGGATATTATTTTGCTTTATGATTTGCTGATTTCCCTAAGTCTACTTTCCTGATCTAATGAAGCTAGGATTCAAAATTCCAAAACTTAAGGGATCCAGCACCGCAGGGCTCCACTCCCTTCTACGAATTAGAGCCTCACTGTACTCTGATTAGTGCCCTTTGTCCCAGGAAAAAGTCCCACATCTACGTGGTGTGCAGAATTTATGGTGTGGCACCTGGAAAACAGAGACCAGGTTATCCACGCTCTGCATGCACCTTTGTCCCCTGCCGATGAAAGGCCCTTTGCTGGCACCTGGAGGGTCTTTTGTCCTTGGAGGGGCAATATACCCTTTTCCAAATGTACTCCAGGAAGGGGAACAATTTCTCTCAGTGCATCCTAGGAGATCCCCACACCCTTTGTGCGCTCCCTGGCCACTATCCTCCTCTCCAGAAGCACATGCCACAGTTCCACTCTGGCAAAAATCTTGCATTTCCAAAACCTGAGAGATTGAGCTCCACACTGTTTGCAAAAAACCCTGCCATGCTAGTTCCCCTAGCTCCTTAGCCTGTGGTCCCTAGAAGTCTTCCTGTGCAAACCCAAGGCTGTACTCCCTTAACCCTTCTCCCTTTCTCTCCCCATGGAAAGAGTTCCCTCCCCTCTTTAGCAGAGCACTTTTTCTCTCCCCCAATTCACTTCCACACACCTCGCAGCTGCCATGCTATCTTCCTTCAGCTGTTGAGATCCTTCTTCCAATCCTCAGATGGTTTTCCTGAGTGTTCCAAGTGATCTGACATCAATACAGCTCTGTTCAAGGGACAAGGAAAGCCAGCGTCCCCCTATTTCTCCACCATCTTAATTCCTCTTGGCTTTCTTTTGATGTCCATTAGCATGATAGATGATTCTCCAGCTCCCATTTTCAATCTGCTGGTGTCTTCATGTCTAAAATGAGTCTCTTGCAGACAGCATATAGATGGATCTTGCTTTTTTAAAAAAAAACACATTCTGATACCCCATGTTTTTTGACTGGAGCATTTATTCCATTTGCATTCAGAGTGATTACTAAAAGATGTGAATTTAGTGCCATTGTGTTACCTATAGAGTTGGTGTTTCTGGTGTTTCTGTTCTCTGGTCTTTTATTGTCTTTGTTGCTTTGGTCTTATTTTTTCCCACTCAAAAGGTCCCCCTTAATATTGCTTGCAGGGCTGGTTTAGCAGTTGTGAACTCCATTAGTTTTTGTTTTCCTGAGAAACTCTATCTCTCCTTCTATTCTGAATGCCAGCCTTGCTGGATAAAATATTCTTGGCTGCTTATTTTTCCCATTCAGCACAATGAATATATCTTGCCATTTTCTAGTTCAGACATCTTACTTGTATCTGGATTGATATATCTGGCCATGAGTGCTACTTCCTGTTGTTTCTTTTGAGTTGAATTTCTCCATCTTTTCATTTTGTCCAGAAAAGAAAAGTAGAAAAAGAAAACAACAACAACAAATTAGATTCTGGGTGTGTTTTGGTCTGCTTGTTAAAAGAAGTTCCATCTAAAAATAAATAAATAAACAGACAAGCAATCAAATAAAAAATATAAAATAGAAATAAAAATTAAAATGCAATAAAAAATAAAAAGGGAATTAAAAATGAAAAAATAATAATACAAAATAAAAGTAAAAAGGAAGCTAAATCCTATTTCCCTTAGAGCTGAAGCTCTGCAACACTCTAAGATCAGTAGACTTGGTGGGTGCAAGATGTTTGTTCTGGTCTTCTGGGCAGGGGCCCTATTGCCCCGATTCTCAGGTGGACTTGCCTTAGTGGGGATGTCTCTTTAGGGTGCAGGGGGCGGGGCTCTGGTCTCCACTAGGTGGCTCTATTTTGCTCCCTGAAGGCTTTCAGTGCTGATGGGCAGGATGAAAATGGCAGCACCCACCGCCGCACCCTCTGGCCCCAGCACTGAGAGTTTATGCCCTCAACTCTCCTGGAAGTCCTCGGGAAGAACAATCAATCTTGTGTCCCCAGCTGCCCTCAGATCCCTGCTTGTGTCTGAACTATTTTATCTCTGGAATGTGACTGGGTTTCAAAACTCCAAATTTTAGGGACTCCCCTGGTGTGGACCTGCACTGATCCTGTGGGGGAGGGTCTCACTTCATGTTTCTTGTTGCTGGCCTGTGCCAGGAAAGCAGCCACATAGCCGCTGTTCAGAGTTCATGACAACACGGAGCAGAGAGCCAGCACGTAGGCTCGCTGCTCTCAGCCAGAGTCCCCATTCCCATGCCTGAAAACAGTGCAGCACATCTGCACCACCTGTTCTCCTTGTGACCCAGGGAATCCCCAGACCACCCTGTCCACTCCTGGGCTTCTGCCCCTCTTTGCTACCTGAGCACTTTTAAGCTAGGGACAACCCTGGCAGTGGTGGATGTGTAAGATTTCAGATTTTGTGCTCTGCTGCTTATAATGCTTTGTAGTAGTGTCCCTAAGCAGGACTATCTCCCTTGCACAGTACCCAAGTTATATCTCTCCCAAATCAACTCTGCATCTCCTGTCTTCCAAAGGTGCTTGCTTTTCTACTTGTAGACTTGCAGTTTTGTTCTCTCAGACTTCAGACTGATTTCTGGGTGTTTAGAATTTGATAATTATCCAGCTGTGTTTGAAGAATGAGGCAAGCATAGGGTCTCCCTACTCCTCTGCCTTCTTAACTCTTGCCCCAGGTTTATATAGTGTTCTACACTTTTTTATTTGTGAGAAAGTGTTGCAGGATTGCAGGGTTCTTGTTTCACGGGGTTGAAGAACGAATCTCGCAGACACAAAAGAGTGAAGCGAAGTGAAAGTTTATTGATTGAAGGTGAGAGCAGAAAGGAAAGAAACATCTCTCTAGGGTGAGATGGATCCCGAATGGGTTGCTGCTGAGGGCTTCTAGGGGCAGTCTTTTATTGAGAACTGACCGGGAAGCTTGTGGCCTTGAGATTCTTGTGCCTTCATGGTTTGTTCCCTTATCTTTTGCTCAGCTCTGTCTCAGTGTCTACACCTGCCAGGAATAGTTCCAGAGCCCAGTCAGGGGAGTCAGAGGCCTCCTCTCTGTCCTGCATAGACCTTAACCCCTTCCCTACTCATGGGACAGGACCTGTGGACAGAAAAAGCTATACTGGGATTGTAAGGAGTGACTGATTGTGTACTTTTTAATTAGTGGGGGTTAGGGATGGCACAAGTCTCCAGGGAATATGGAAGCAAGGATTTCAGGACATCGAGGGGCCAGTTGCTGCCAACATAAGGTTACTTTTAAACATTAAGGTACTGAGGCTGCCATGAGCTCCTTGAGGAAGGTCACGCTCTGTGTGTTTCAGGTATCCATCAGTGGGCTGCAAGCTGTAAGGAAGTTATACGTCACATTTCTTTGCCCTTGTTTCCCACATCAAAGGGACTGTGCTAAGTATGACCTATTCATAAGTGAAGAACAATGAAAAGTCAAAAGTGAAAATAAGGCATTAATTTTTGAAAACATGCTCTTTCATAACTGCTCAAACTTTAATGTACATATTTATGTACACACATGTATTATATTACAAAGTAGATCTAAATTAACTATATAAAAACAATATATGCGCATACACATTTGCACAATAAGATATAATTTTATTAAGTTAATAATAAAGTTAATTTTAATAAATTAAAAATAATGTTTATTAAATCAAATATATAATTTATATAGATATATAAAGATTATGAGAATTGCTATTCTGTGACTATTGTCCATTTGGCCAATTATTTTCAAGTATGCTATGAAACGATATTTCATATAGGTCACCTAGAGTCCACTATTAATGATAATAAGAATATCATAAATTTACATTATACTTACTATGTGCTAGAGACCATCCCGAACTATTTACTTGTATTAACTCATCTTATTCTCTCATTATCACTATAAGGCAGGTCTTACTACCATTTTCATTTTTGTAGATTAGAAATTGTTATGAAAAAAATAGTTATCCATGTTCAGGTAGCTAGTTTGTAGTAAACTGAATTTTGAACCAGGCATTCTGGCTTCCGAATCTGTGTTAATAAACGTTTAGATTTGCATGGTACTTTATAATATTTAAAATGTTTTATACGTATTATTCAATTTCTATAAAACTCTTGTGTGTGGGTGTTACCTTACTTTTACAAAATTTTGCATTTCCACAATACATCTCATACATTATTTTATGTAATTTTCAAAGGAGGCATGTGAGTAAGTAAGAAAGTATTATTTCTATTTGATGTGTGTCTTTTAAAACCCCTGCATAGTAGTAAACCTAAATGACTCTACATTGGATATACAGTTAATTAATGGCCAAAGTTGATGTCACTAATATCACCAATGATTCATTGGGCACTTAATATAAGCCAGAGAGTTCAGTTAGGCACTTTACTTTTTTACTAGTATTTAATCTTCACAACAACCCTCTGAGGTGAATGGATATTATTATCCCTATTTTGTAGATGAGAAAACTGAGACTTAGAGAGTTATATCACTTTGTTTAAAGCCTCACAAGTCACAGTGTTGATACTAGTTAACGAGTTTATCTAACCCAAAGCTTTGTTATTTTCTGCACTCCATAATGACTTCATATAAACGACAGTAAATATTTTAGAAAGAAGTTGAATCACGTAGCAAGAGAACCTTAGCATGCATTTGAACAAACTTAGTTCTTACAGTTCAGTGATCCTACTGGCATATTATTTGGATGTTTTAATGTTTTAATCTGCTTTTTAAATGTGGGTTGCTTGTGTCTTAAACTCTCACTTTTAGGATAGTCTGCACACACAAATGAATTCAAAGGTGAAAAAAGGGAAGGGGCATAGAAAATGGCAAGAGCTGTGAATGTAGAAACCTAGAGAAAACTCATGGCAAGGTTTGCTCTCCTGTCTGGTTGCATCATTTTACAAGGCAAAAATATTTGGAAGGAACATGGAGTTATCAATTACTCAATGAAAGTGAATTATTTTATGAATATTGCTTTCTTTTCATTCCCTGCTAAGACCAATTAAACTATGGAAGTTTGATTGAAGAAGAGGAGATACCATTTTTCAGAATGGAATACATTGAGGGGAACAACTTGTTTGTTGTATTTTCTAACTCTTAGTTTCCTCATCAGAAAAATGAGATCATGATAGCTACATTGTACCTTATCCATTACTTGTGAGGATGTAAGTAATAAAGTTACATCTAAGTTATTTATCACTGTGCTGTTATCTCTTATTTGAGGAGTAGGGAAAACATATGAGGGTATACAAGAGCAATGAGAACATGGAATTTAGGGGAAAAATGTAGAAGAGAGGCCTTGAAAGGAAAATGGAAAATAAGGTAGTGGGGAAGATAAATTTTTATTTTTTCAAATGCTGTCAAGTGCTAAAAAATGGTAGAGAGCATTTCCCATTTCCAAAGGGAAAGTACCATTACTTTTTTCTATCACTCAATTTGTCTCTGAACCTAGAACTTAGGCTAGTTATATTATAGTTTTAGTAAGCTTTTTATAAATAATTTGGAAACAAAGCTAATATAGCATTAGAATTCAAAGTGTAGAATCTCAACAAATAAGTGGAAAAAATTCTATATAGCTGATTACATCTTTGGGAATACATATTCTTTAATACTTCCATTTTGGGGAATAAAAAGGTGAATAACTTGGGATTATATTTGATAGACCTAAAGTAGTTTCCAGAGCCAAAATATTATATAGTTTTCAATTAAAATTTTCCTCACCTTTCAATTTTAGTGATAGTATTATCAAAATTATGGTTTATAGTAAAAAATACATTCATATTTAATAGTAAATATTTTATTGTGTAATGTTCAAAGATGAATTTGAGGATAAAAAAAGTACCTGAATTTGAAGTCTTAAACAACTGTGTGCAAATGCTGATCCTGATAATTTACAAACTGAGTTTTATGAGGTTTTTAGCTTTTCTGAACTTTAGTTCAATTTCTATAGAATGTTGGTGATAAAACCAATCTCCCTGATTTGTAGTGTGGATTAAATATTCAAGTATTTAAAATAGCTAGCTAATAACAGGTGCTCAATAAATTTCAGTCTTCTCCTTGTTTGATAGAGTTTTACTATGTATTGAAAGTGACTCTTCATGGAAATATTCTCTGAAGCTATTTTTATTAGTGGTACGTGGACATAATGACATAAAATTTTGATTAATATAAAGTTTCTCTGAGATCTGTGAGAAAGCTCAGAACTAAGCACAGTATAGTCTATTTGATAAAAGTTTTTTGTTATAAAAAATCAGTAGGGGTGCCTGGGTGGCTCATTGGGCTGGGGCCTCTGCCTTCAGCTCAGGTCATGATCTCAGGGTCCTGGGATCAAGCCCCGCATCAGGCTCTCTACTCAGCAGGGAGCCTGCTTCCCCCTCTCTGTCTGCCTGCCTCTCTGCCTGCTTGTGATCTCTCTCTCTCTGTCAAATAAAAAAAAAAAACTTTTAAAAATCAATAGACAATTGATTCTGTGTTTGCTAATAAGTACTGTACTTGTTATAAGTAATACCAATAATGAAGATGATAAAGTTCCTGCCTCAAACAACTTACTACTTAATGAATCTCCATCATATTATATATGTAGTATAAACCTGTGAATAAATAATGAAAAAAACATTGAAATAGAAAAGATTCAAACTTTCAAAGAGCTTGATTCTTAATTTTATAATGGTCAGGGGAAAGACTGAGGGAGTAGAAGAGAAGTTTGAAGAATTGTTGATATATATCCAGGAATTGACATAAATGGATACAGGGTTTTCTACATTCCTAGGCAAGAGACATCATATACATGTATAAGTATTTTTCTATATATACAAGAATTTATATACAGGCATGCCCAGAAACTCAAAATTTTCTCTTAGGTACATGTAGTTTATAATGTATATAAAAATAAAGTTAATATATTTTGAATTTTTTTTATTGTGGTAGGAATGCTTAACAGGAATTCTCTTAAAATTTTAAATGTGCAATATAGTATTGTTAACTATAGGTACTTGTTGTACAGCAGGTTTCTAAAATGTACTCATATTGAATAACTGAAACTTTATACCCATTGAATAAGTCCCCATTTTCACCTTCTCCTAGCCCCTGACAACCACCATTATACATGGTACAAACTCTGCATCCATGAATTTAACCAGTGGAGATCTATATGTGAGATTATACAGTATTTTTCTTATTACTGGCTTATTTCACTTAAAATAATGTCCTTATGGTTCATCCATGCTGTTGCATGTGGCAGGATTACCTCCTTTTTTAAGGCTGAATAATATTCCATTGCATGTATATACCACATTTTTTTATCCATTGATCTGTCAATGTAAATTTAGGTTGCTTCCCTATCTTTGCTATTGTGAATAATGCTGCAATGAACATGGGAATGAAGATAATCTCATTGAGATCCTGGTTTCATTTAGTTTGGATATATACCCAGAAGTGGGATTGTGGGATCATATGTAGTTCTATTTTAATGTTGTGAAGAACTTCTCTACTGTTTTCCACAGTGACTGCCCCAATTTAAATTCCCACCAACAGTGTACCAAGAATTCCAATTTCTCCATATCTTTGCCAAATCTGATCTTTTTAAATGATAATGGCCATCTTAATAGGTGTGTGGTGATATCTTATTGTGATTTTGATTTACAATTCCCTGATAATTAGTGATATTGAGTACCTTTTCATTTTCCTGTTGGCCATTTATATGTATTCTTTGAATAATGATCTGTTCAAGTCTGTGCCCATTTTCTAATTGGCCTGTTTGTTTTTTACTATTAAGTTGTACTTAATTTTATTTGAATAAGGACATGTATCCCAGTGAATAAAATCACATGACCTATCCAGGAATAATTTTGACCTCTAAGCACTTGTTGTAAACATTTATCATTACCTATTAAATTTAGCATTTTGAAAGTGATTTATATTATATAGGGTTTTGTTTTCAGAAGTATACTGCCAGTGACATTGTATGGATTCATCTCTAGGCGATCAAGTGGTGTGAAGACATTTAGCAGTTGCAGTTTGAGTGCCTTCGAAAATTTCATCTCAAATATGGGTGCCAAATGTCTTCAGAACAAGCCACGAATGCGAAAAAGTCCAGCAGCAATCTGTGGCAACGGCAGAGTGGAGATAGGTGAAGCGTGTGACTGTGGTACTGAGGAAGTAAGTCTCATAAATAGGAAAGTGAATTAATAAATTTATTGTTTAAGCTCATATCTTTGTCATAAATGCTATATATCTCAAATATGACTGAGTACAATGCAGAATATTAACAGTGAAATTAAGTTTGAAATACATACAAGAGTATACTATATAGTAGTAGGTTGAAGGATTTTGAATAAGTAGAAAATATATTCCTAAAAATTATTGCTGATGGGAAAAATAGGAGGCTAGAATGAGCTTGTGTTCTAAACTAACTATATAAGATCTTTCCAAACCTGTGCTTAACCTCTGGATATTTTATGAATGTTTTATGAAGAGTAACATGTCAGCTGACCTTCAAGTATCCTTTTAGGGTATTATTCCACAATGGGATCAGTAATATGGTAAGATAAGGCTATTAATATTACAGTCTGAACATAGGGTAATTTTAATCATTCACTTGGTTAGGAAGCTCTGAAAATACAGTGGATGCAAGAAGAACAGGTTGTAGTATTTATAGACAATTCAGTATTTGAAGCCATCCTGCAGATATTATACATTTCCATGATTGCCAGATAGATGGAAGTGATACTAGGGTGTGATACATATATGGATCTGAATATACTTATATCCATACCACACTATTTTAATTACTGTGCCTTTCTAATATGTTTTACCATTTGGTAGATCAAGTCCTCCCTCTTAATTCTGTTTCCCTCCCTCCCTTCCTCTCTCTCTCTTTTTCTCTTAATTTATTTATTTTAAAACACAGTTAATATATAGTATTACAGTAGTTTCAGGTGCACAGTATAATAATTCAACAATTCTGTGCTTTTATTGGTGCTTATTATAATAAGTGTACTCTTAATCCTCTTTATCTGTTTTTGCCATTCTCCCACTTCCCTCTAGCAACCACCATTTTTCTCTATTTTTTGTCTTTTTATTGTTGTGGATTTGTTTCTTAAATTCCACACTTGAGTGAAATCATATGGTATTGGTCTTTCTCTGACTGACTTATTTCATTTAGCATTGTATCCTCTAGGTCCATCCATGTTGTCACAAATGGCAGGATTTTATTTTTTTCTTTATGAATGAGTAATATTCCATTATATCTATCTGTCTATCTTCCATTATATTTATAGATATAGATACAGGTATATCTCCCACATCTTCTTTGTCCATTAATCAATCATAGGACACTTGAGTTGCTTCTTTATCTTGGCTATCATAAATAATTCAACTATAAACATAGTGGTGCATGTATCTTTTTCAATTAGTGTTTTTGTTTTCTTTGGGTAAGTACTCTGCAGTGGAATTATGGTTTTGTTTGATATTTCTCTTTTTAATTTCTTTTTTGTTTGTTTGTTTGTTTGTTTTTATAGTGGAGGCTTACCTTTATTTCTTTTTCCTTTTTTTTCTCCCCAAATATGTTTATTTTAATTTTTCAGTGTTACAATATTGATTGTTCATGCACCACACCCAGTGCTCCATGCAATACGTGCCCTTCTTGATACCCACCACCAGGCTCACCCCCCCCCCCCCCGCTCCAGAACCCTCAGTTTGTTGCTCAGAGTCCACAGTTTCTCCTGGTTCATCACCTCCTCTGATTTCCCCCCATTCGCCCTTCCCTTCCTTCTCACGATGCCCTCCATGATTTTCTTTATACTCCACACGTAAGTGAGACCATAAGATAATTGCCTCTCTCTGCTTGACTTATTTCACTCCGCATGATCTCTTCTAGTCATGCCCATGTTGATACAAAAGTTGGATATTCATCCTTTCTGATGGAGGCATAATATTCCATTGTATAGATGTACCACATCTTCCTTATCCATTTATCTGTTGAAGGGCATTTTGGTTCTTTCCACAATTTGGCGATTGTGGCCATTGCGGCTA
>CM052800.1:149890324-149912415 GCA_028533885.1 Nasua narica | reverse complement strand
GATTTATGTAATACCAGAACAAAAGCAGATACGTAGAAACACTGACAGAGGGATAAGATGGGAGAGTGGTTATAATTCCTCTCAGGTGAGGAAGGTTATTTCAGGTCCTCCTGGGTTTATAGTTGTATTAAACCTCTCGTTGTAATGTTAAGTAGTTAAAAAAAAATAAAAGAAAAAAGAAATGTGAAAGCAAGTGAATACTAAAATAAAATAAAAAAAGAAAGAGAATAAGAAAGAGAAAACAAAAACAAAAACAAACTTGTATCTATGAAATATACAGGTTTGAGGGTATTACCAGGAACTTAATATATTGATTTCCCCTGGCTTTGGGGGTTTAAAGTTTTATGGGGACCCTGTGGTTATAGTCCTTTTGTTCTTTGGCTGGTCTTCTTGGGGAGGGCCCTGCCTCGTTGTTTTCCAGTCAGTCGTGCTTGGGTTGAGTCACCCTGCCCCCCAGTCAAAGGGCTGAGCTCTTTGGAAACCGGTTTCTCAGTCTTTCGCTCTCTGAAAGATTTTGGCCTTTTGTAGCTTTTACACCTTTTCAGAGAGTTCAAGCAATGAATCTGCCCAGAAGCACTCAGACCTCTGAGTTGCAGGAAGCCCGAGTCTCTGCTCCCCTCTGTGTGGTTCAGAACACACACTCCCCTCCACGAAATTTCTGCTCACAGCGCAGCCTGTCCGAGGTGGCGCGCGACTGCAGCTGCCTTTCTGAGGCTCCTAAGTGCTGACCTGGGAGGTCTGCGGCCAGGAAAGTCGCGACCCCAGCTGCCTTTCTGCGGCTCCGTGAAGGGCCCCCCGGAGTTCTCTCCGCGTGTTCTCTCCGCGGCCGGTGGGGATTGCTCAGGCTCTGCAGCGCGCCGCGAATGTCGCGGTGACGGGTGCACACTGGGAAAAACTGCGGCTCGTGGACCACCGCAGACTCTCAAAAAAAAAAAAAGGCGCTTGCAGCTGCGCGCCTGGCCCACAGGTTGTTGCAGAGGGCGGAAATCTGCAGGTTCAGGAATCGCGGACTGGATCCCCCACCAGTTCCACTTTGGGGCGCTCCTTCCTGGGAGAGTGGGTCCAAGCGCCGGTGCCCGCGACCACCCCCTTCCACTAGTTACTCCTCAGAACTTTTTGCCCTTTTTAAGTGTTTTTAACGGACTCTATGTTAATGCTGGTCCTCCACCACCAGGCACTTTCCTTTGGGGTATTACTGTCCTTGGTTAGCTTCTGGTGGCTCCCTCCCCCTTTTGTTTATCCTCCAATATCAGCTCGAGTGTTCCCACTTTGCTTTTACCTCTCCACTGCTGTCTTCTGGTCTTGGAGAGATCCCGGAGTGAGAAATCTTTTTCCTCAGGGTGATTTCATGGGTGTTCAGCGTGTTCTGGTAGATTTCCAGCTCACTTTTCGGGACCGATTGCTGCAGGATCTCTTACTTCTCCGCCATTTTGCCCCCCCCCCTCTATTTTTAATTTCTTGAGGAGCCTCCATACTGTTTTCTACAATGGCTACAACAATTTGCATTGCCAAATAATGCATGTTATTTTTCCCCACGTTTTCACCAACACGTTATCTTGTTTTTTTAATTTTAGCCATCTGACAGGTATAAAATGATATCTCATTATGGTTTTGATTTACATTTCCCTGATCATGAGTCATGTTCAGTATCTCTTCATGTATCTGTTGGCCATCTGTATGTTTTCTTTGGAGAAGTGTCTATTCAGGTCCTCTGCCCATTTTTTAATAGTTTTTTTTTGTGTGTGTGTGTTGAGCTGTATCAGTTCTTTATATATTTTGGATATTAGCCCCTTATTTGATGTATAATTTTGCAAATATCTTATCCCCATTCTGTAGGTTGCCCTGTTGTTTCACTGATGGTTTCCTTAGCTAAGCAGAAGCTTTTGATTTCAGTGTAGTACCAGTAGTTTAATTTTGCTTTTGTTTCCCTTGCCAGAGGAGACATATCTGGAAAAATGTTTCAATGCTTATGTCTAAGAAATTACTGCCTGTGTCTTCCTCTAGGAGTTTTATGATTTCAGGTTGGTCTCACATGTAGTTTCTTAATCTACTTTGAGATTATTTTTATGTATGGTGTAAGAAAGTTGTCCAGTTTTATTCTTTTGCATGTACCGCTCCAATTTTCCTAACACCATATGTTGAAGAGATTGTCTTTTCCATATTGTATATTCTTGCCTCTTTTGTTGTGGATCAGTGGCCCATATAAGTGTGGCTTTAGTTCTGAACTCTGTATTCTGTTTCATTGATCTGAGTGTCTGTTTTTGTGTTAGTACCATAGTGCTTTGATTACTATAGCTTTGCACTATATCTTGAAATCTGAGATTGTGATACCTGTTCAGGAAACATCTGACTGTCAGTTTGCCTGATCTAGAAAGTTATGTGAATAAATGATGCTGCACATTTCCTTCCTTCCCTTCCTTCTTTCAGTTTATTTGTTTATTAAAGTCATCTCTATACCTAATGGGGGGACTCATATTTATGACCCTGAGATGAAGATTTACATACTTTTCTGACTGAGCCAGCCGGATGCCCCTGGCTTCTTCCTTTTAGTACTGTGTTTTGTGATTCATTCAGTGATGTTTTATGTCACAATAGTTTCTTCCTTTTTATTTTGTGTAATACTTAGTTGTTTAAATATAACACAATCTGTTTTTTACCTGCTAATGGATATTTGAGTTGTTAAAAGTAGTGGGCCATTATTCCAAATTCCTAAAAGAATTGTTGAATCATGTAAGTGTAAGTTCATGAGAAACTGGCAACCTATTTTCCAAAGTGTTCCATTATTTTACAATCTTATCAGCAACATATAAAACTTAATATCCTCCACATCATCACCAAAATGTGATGTTGTAGCCTTTTAAATTTTAACCATTACAGTGGTTTTGGTTTGTGTTTTCTTTGAGTATAATGATGTTGAACATGTTCTCATGTCCTTATTAACCATTAAATTGTTTTTTTTATTATTGATTTGTAAGAGTTTTTTTCTTATAGGCTAGTCCTTTGTCAGACATGTATATTACAAATATTTGTTTCTAATCCATGTATTACCTTCTTGGTTGCTTAACAACATCTTTGAATAGCAGGCATTTTTTATTTATTTTGAAGACTGATTTATCATTTTTTTTCTTCTATGGTCCTACGTTTTATGCCCTAAGAAATCTTTGCCTACTCGAGGTCATGAATGTTTTCTTCTATGTTTTCTATGAGAAGTTTTACAATTATCACTCACAGTTAGTCTTTGATCCATTTTGGGTGTGTTTTTGTGTTTTGGGAGTTTTTTGAGGTTATTAGGCTCCATTTGAGTATCAAATTTTTTTTAGCAGTATTTGTTAAAATGACTATATTTCACCATTGTATTATCTTTGCACTTTTGAAAGTTAATTTCTATACATGTGTCTATCCCTGGATTCTTTTCTGTTTATTTATGTAACCATACTTATGCCAGTTTTATACTGTTTTAATTAATGTATTTTCACAGTAAATCTTGAAAACAGGTAATGTAAATCATCCAACTTTGTTCCTTTTTTCCAGGATAGTTTTATTATTGTGAGACCTTTGTATTTCCGAATAAGGTGGAGAATCAGCATGTGAATGTAGGGACTTTACTGGAATTGTGTGGTATTCATACATCAATTTTGGGAGAATTACCTTTTTTTAAATTACAATTGGGTCTGCCAATCAATGTACATGGTGTGTATCTCCAGTTATTTAGTTCTTCTTTAATTCATTTAGTTTTTTTATAGTTTGTTTCTATAGCATTGTTTTAAATTTTTATTTAACAATTATCCATTGCTAGTATAGAAAATACAATTGACTTTTTGAATTCACCTTGGATCTAGTGTCAATTAGAAATGTTTAGAATGGTCTTTGCTTTTTTTGTTGGTAGAGGAAGCTTTCTGACTTTCACCACTAAATATAATGTTAGATAAAAATATTTTTGGTAAACACCGTTAGCATGTTCAGGAAGTTCCTTTCTATTTATAGTTAGCTGAGAGTCTCAAATCAAGAATTAGTGTTGAATTTTGTCCAATGTCTTATTTTTGGTCTATTGAACTGATTCAAATGAGTTTTCTCCTTTTTAAAATTAATTAATTAGTTAATTAATATAGTGCATTTCATTGATTGGTTTTTGAATGCTAACCCAACCGTGTATTCTGACATTAGCTTCACTTGCATTATTCTATATATATAGTACTAGATTTACTTTGCTGATATTTTGCTTGGGTTGACGGCACTTATCTTCACCAGGGGATTGTGGTCTGCAGTTTTTTTTCTTGTCTTGTAATATTTTTTGGTTTAAGCATCAAGGCAATTCTCAACTCAGTACTTTCCAAAAGAATTTATTTAAGATTGTTATTATTCCGGGGCACCTGGGTGGCTTGGTGGGTTAAGGCCTCTGCCTTTGGCTCAGGTCATGATCTCAGGGTCCTGGGATCGGCCCCGCATGGGCTCTCTGCTCAGCGGGGAGCTTGCTTCTCCCCCTCTCTGCCTGCCTTTCTGCCTACTTGCGATCTCTCTCTCTCTCTCTGTCAAATAAATGGAAAAATAAAAAAAAAGATTGTTATTATTCATATTTATTATTTTTATTGTGGAAGAGCACTTCACATAAGATCTACTCTCTTAAATCTACCCTCCTAGAGGTTTTATAGCTTTACATTTTACATTTATGATCCATTTTGAGTTATTTTCTTGTGAAAGGTAGAGTCAGCATCTAGTCATTATTTTCCATGTGAATGTCCAGTTTTTCCAGCACCATTTGTTGGAAAGACTATCCATTCTCCATTGAGCTGCATTTACTCCATTTTTACAGATTTATTATCTATGTTGTCTATTTCTGAGTTTTTATTTTGTTCCAGTGGTCTCTTTGTTTATTCTTTTGTGAATACCACACTGTCATTATAGTTTTTAGTAAGTTTTGAAGTTGAGTGTTGTCAGTTCTTCAGTTTTCTTCCTCATTTTTTCCTTCTTCTCCTCTACCTCCTTTTTCTTCTTCTTCTCCCTTCCTTCCTTCTCTTCAATATTATATGACTATTCTGCATTTTTTTCATCTCCATATAAACTTTATTTTTTTTATTTTTTATTTTTTTTAAAGACTTTATTTATTTATTTGACAGAGAGGAGATCATGACCTGAGCCGAAGGCAGAGGCTTTAACCCACTGAGCCACCCAGGCGCCCCTCCATCTAAACTTTAGAATCAGTTTGTCAATATCTACAAAATAACTTGCTGGAGTTTTTTTATTGAAATTACATTAAATCTCTAGATAAAATTGGGAAGAGCTGACATCTTAACAATTTTGAGGCTTCATATCCATGAACAGGGAATAGCTCTCCATTTATTTATGCCTTTGATTTCTTCCATCAGAGTTTTGTAGTTTTTCTCATACAGATTCTATAATAGTTTGTTAGAATTATTCCCAAATACTTCATTATTTTGGTGCTAATATAAATGGCATCATGTTTTTTATTCAAATTCCTGTTTTTCATTGTTGGTATAGGAAAACAATTGACTTTTTTTTTTAAGATTTTATTTATTTGACAGAAAGAGTGTGTGTGAGCACAAGCACAAGCAGGGGGAGCTGCAGAGGGAGAGGGAGAAGGAGGCTCCTTGCTGAGCAGGGAGCCCGATGCGTGGCTTGATCCCAAAACCCAGGGATCATGACCTGAGTCGCAGGCAGACACTTAAGCGACTAAACCACCCAGGCTCCCCAACATTTGGCTTTTGTGTATTAACAGTGTATCCTGCAATGTTGTCCAGGAGAATTTTTTTTTTTTTTTGCTTTTTGGTCTGTTATTTGGGATTTTCTTTACATAATCAATCACAGAATCTATGAAAGAAACAGAGTTGTTTTTTTCTTCTTTTACAACCTATACATTTTTAATTTCATTTTCTTGTCTTACTGTATTAGCTAGAACTTACGGTAAGATGTTGAAAGGAGTTGTGAAGACTATCCTTGTCTTGTTCCTGATTTCAGGGGGAAAGCTTATAGTTTCTCACCATATATATGATATTAGCTGTAGGTTTTCTCTGTATGTTCACTATCAAATTTAGGAAGTTTCCCTTTACTCCTAGTTTGCTAATATTTTGTATAATTCATTGAGTATTGGATTTTGTCAAATGCTTTTCTATATCAGTTGTTATGGTCATGTGGTTTTCTTCTTCAACCTGTCAATATGATGAATTAATTGGTGTTTGAATGATTATGAGAGATATTGGTCTGTAATTTTCCTTTTTTTGTAATGTCTCTGGGTTTGGTATTAGAGTAACACTGGCCGCATAGCATAAGTCAGGAATTTCATACATCAATTTTGGGAGAGTATTATGTCTGTAATTCTTGGGGTGAAGGTAGTATGAGCTTTCCCTGGGTTCTGTCCTAGTTGCTTCTTTTCTTGGCTAATTTTAATTTGCATCCTTTCCATATAATAAACAGTAACAGTGAATATAACAGCTTTCAGTGAGTTCTGTGAGTCTTTCTAGTAGATTACCAAACCTGAGAGTAGTTTTGGAAATCCATTGAACTTGTGTTTGGTGTTAAGTAGTGAGGCAAGTTTTGGGGACATTCTAACTTTGCAGTAGGCATAAACTCTACACATCTTTACCCTCTCCAGCATTATTGTAGTATGACTGACAAGTAAAAATTGTATTTTTTTTCCTGCTGGTTTATCAAATTTTTGATAAAAAATCAAATTTTAATCAAATTTTATCATAGAGCTCAGAGAGGATATTTTAATCAAATTTTATCATAGAACCCAGAGAGGAAGGAAGAGTCAGCATCCGGAAGGGCAACAACAGTCCGAACAAGTTGTCCTAAATATGGGAATGTTCAGCTGGAATTAAAAAATTATATTTTTAAGGTGTTCAGCATGGTGTTTTGATATATGTATAACTTCTGAAAAGATTACTGCAATCAAATTAATTGACCTATCCTTCACAAGTTCTCTCCCTTTTTTTTTTTTTTGGTATGTAGTGAGGACATTTTATCTATCCTCTTAGCAAATTTCAAGTATATAATACAGTATTATTAACTATAGTCATCATGTTGTACAGTGGATCCTGAAAACTAATTCATTCTTAAATGAAAATTTGTACCTTTTGAACAGTATCTCCCCTTTCCTCCGACCCTCTAGACACTATTGACCACCATTCTGTTCTCTCTTACAATTCTTTAATTTCTGAAAAAAAAAAGTTGTTTCATATATTTTTCCTAATTTTTTAGTTGGCTAAGAGTTTCTTGGTACCAGTTACTCTGTTTTGACCTGAAGTGAAAATCTTACTTTAGTGTTCTAATTGTTTAGAGATGCAGAACTATAAATATTGACAGCATTAATATTTTGCCCTAAAACTCAAAAAATAAGCCAGTAAATATGGTTCCTGCCAAAGTTTATATCATTATCATGATGTACTTTTACTTGTGCATTCCATTAATTCATAGCAATGTGGACCTGCTAGCTGTTGTAATTTTCGCAATTGTATGCTGAAACCAGGATCACAATGTGCTGCAGGATTATGCTGCAGGAACTGTCAAGTAAGATTTAAGTTTATTAATATCTTCCAAGTATGTAATGAATCATGTCCTATATACTTTAAATCACTTAGAGTTATAGCTGTAAATAAAAATAAATGAACTTTCTGAAACTAATATTATACTGTATGTTAACAAACTGGAATTTAAATTAAAACAAAAAAATAAGTGAACTTTCAAATAAAGAAAAATATATTAAATTCAGAATCAGATTTCTGATTTTGTGAACATTACTTGGATGTTCAGGTTTTCCTCTTTTACCATTATTCTGCCTAACCTGATGCTGTTGTTTTTAAGCCTTAATTGAGAGCTATCATCCAATTTTTAATATAGAAGATCTCCCTTAGAAGGGACTTTTTATTTACTCTATTCATTATTTGTATTTTTAGAAATAAAAATACTGTTACTAGTTCTGGTAGGTATCTATAGGTATGTAATTGAAAGACACAACAATTTCCCATAAATGTATAAATAATGAAACTTACTGGAATAGCACTTTCTAAATGCTACCTTAGCACAAAGTTTAAACTACAAACTTATTATTTATTCAAAGATTATTTAATTGAAAGATCACATACCAGTTTATATGTTGAAGATGTTGACTTTTGTCCCATTTTCCTTTTCAGCTCCTGCAATATATTTGTAACAGATTTGTCATATGACAGTCCCTCTATTGAACTACCTACCATGGCTTCTGTGTTCTTGACTAACCTTGACTAAGGCAGTTTTGTTACTTTTTTCTAGAATCTTATCATGTGGTTACATTCTTACCTCTGTGATCTTTTTATTGTCAACTGGAAATCATCAGTTAAGATGTATGAGATAGATGGCCCTTTAAGATTGTTTATATACATTTTCAGATTCTGTATATGAAAGTGTTAATTAACTACAGGATAATTCAGGAGAATAATTATGATTGAGTTTCTTCTCTACAAACTGCCTCTTTACCCTTTGGTTTTCCTCTGTTTATTCTGTTATTTATGTATCACATTTGTCATAGAATTACAAATATTCCACACTTATAAACTATGCTTTGAATAAGTATATTTTATTTAGAAATTGTCTAAATTATACTGTTTTCACCCAAGAAATAATTATCTCAAGCTAGAGGTGATTTTTCCTCCCTTGCGCTGAAACTCAAACAGAACTTTGGCAATCATCACATCGTATTTATGTTATACTTTTCTATGTGCATATTCTTATTTCCTGTTGTAGTTGATACCATTCAGTTTTTTTCACTATGATAAGCATGCTTTATACAAAGAAGGTGCTAATAGACATTAATGAATAAATTGATCATTAAACTATAAATAGAATTAATTTTGAAATAGAACAATTTTGAAATAAATATTGAGAAATACAACAATCTTAAATGTAATACTTTATTTTTTATATTTTAATTTGTATTAGATTGAAAGATCAGGTGTTCAATGTAGGGGAGCAAGGCATCGTGAATGTGATATTGCTGAATTTTGTGATGGACGGTCACCAGAATGTCCATATGATGTAACTATACAGAATGGACATATATGTAAAAAACAATTTGTGTGTTATGATGGAGGCTGCCAGGATACAAATGCACGTTGTGAGCTCACATTTGGAAGAGGTAATACTGTTTTGTAAAATCTACATAGTTGGTACTTCATATTTTTATTAACATTACCAAGACAAGTGGCAGTTAAATTATATATATGTATATAATATATAATTGTATATTATATATATGTGCATATTACATTAAAAATATAATTATAACAGTGTGCATATGTACACACATATATTATTATAATATATAAAAATATAATTATATACATATGTATGTATATGTAATTTAAATTCTATCTCTGTATTTGAATGTATATTTAAAATTTTTTTTTTTTTTTTTTAGATTTTTTATTTATTTATTAGAGAGAGAGACTGAGAATGAGAGGAGAGAAGGTCAGAGGGAGAAGCAGACTTCCCGCAGAGCCGGGAGTCCGATATGGGACTCGATCCCAGGACTCCGGGATCATGACCTGAGCCGAAGGCAGTTGCTTAACCAACTGAGCCACCCAGGCGCCCTAAAAATTTTTAAAGTTGTATGTTATTCACCACACAGTACATCATCAGTCTTTGATGTAGTGTTCCATGATTCATTGTGAGCTACCCTGTGGCCCAGCAATTGTACTACTGGGTATTTACCCCAAAGATAAGGATGTAGTGAAAAGAAGGGCCATATGCACCTCAACATTTATATTTAAATTTCTTTATTCTATTTAAATCTATATTTTTATTTTTTAAAACTTTATTAAGTATAACTGACAAAGAAAAATAGTATTTAAGTATATGTTTTTATGTTTTATGAAATAATTGCCACAATCATGGTACTTAACATATTAGTTACATATATATACACCAAGAAATGAAATTGCTTGATCATAATGTAGTTCATTTTTAATTTTTAAGGAGTCTATATACAGTTTCCCATAATGACTGTGCCAACTTCATTCCCAACAACAGTGTACTAAGTTTCCCCATTCTCCTCATCCTTGCTAGCAATGTTATTTTTTATCTTTTTGGTAATAGCTATCCTAAAAGGTGTAAGTTGTGGTTTTGATTTACGTTTTTTCTGATAATTAGTGATGCTGAGCACCTTTTCATAAATCCGATGGTCATTTGTATGTCTTCTTTTGAGAAATGTCTATTCAGGTCTTTTGCTATTTTTAAAATCTCATTATTTGTTTTTGCTTGAGTTGTATGAATTATTACATATTTTGTAGATTAACCCCTTATCAGATGCATGGTTAGCAAATACTTCTCCTACAGGTCTCATTTTCACTTTGTTGATTATTTCCTTTATTAAGAAGTTTTTTTTTTTTAGTTTGGGGCTGCCTGGGTGGCTCAGCCGGCTGAGTGTCTGGCTCTTGTTTTCAGCTTAGGTCATGATCTCATGAGTCTTGGGTCCAGCTCCCTGCTCACTGGGGAGTCTGCTTGAAAGATTCTTTCTGTGCCTCCTCCCTTGCTCTCTCTCTCTCTAAAAGTAAATGAGGAATTAAAAAAAATTTTTTTTAAGATTTTATTTATTTGACAGAGAGAGAGATCACAAGTAGGCAGAGAGGCAGGCAGAGAGAGGGGGAAGCAGGCTCCCTGTTGAGCAGAGAGCCTGACGTGGGGCTCGATCCCAGGACCCTGAGATCATGACTGGAGCCAAAGGCAGAGGCTTTAACCACTGAGCCACCCAGGTGCCCCAATAAAGAATTTTTTTTTTTAAAGAAGTCTTTACGTTTGATGCAGTCCTGCTTGTTTATTTTTGTTTTTGTTGTCTGTACTCTTATGTCATATCTAAAATATTATTTCCCAGACCAATGTTCAAGAGCTTTCCCCCTATTTTCTTCTTGTAGTTTTATAGTTTCAGGTCTTAATTTAGGTCTGTCCTGACCCTTACCACCTTCTGCAGCTTTATTGATATGTAATTGGCATATAACATTGTGTCATTTTAAGGTATATAACATGATTTGGTATGGTTATATATTGCACAGTGATTACCTCCATATCATTAGCTAACACCTCCATCATGTCCTATAATTAACATTTCTTTTTGTGGTGAGAATATTTAAAATCTTTTCTCCTAATAACTTTCAAGTATGTAATACAGTATTATTAAGTATAATCATCATATTGTACACCCCAGAACTTAATTCATCTTGTAACTAGAAATTGGTAACCTTTGACAAACATCTCTCCCTTTCCCCACCTACCAGCCTTGGTAATCACAGGCTATGTATGCTTTGTTTCCTTGAGTTCAGGTGTTTTTTGTTTGTTTTTTTGTTTGGTGATGTCACATATAAGCAATGTTATAGAGCATTTATCTTTCCTTGTCTAACTTATTTCACTTAGCACAATGCTCACAAGTTTATCCACGTTGGCACAAAGGGAAGGATTTCCTTCCTCCTCGTGACTGAATAAATAAATAAATAATAAAGTGTTATTTTATGTAAATACTACATTTTCTTTACCGACCCATTCATTGACAGACACTATTTCTATATCTTGCCTTTTGTGAATAATGCTGATACATACATGAGAATGCAGATTTCTATTCAAGATTTTGCATTCATTTCCTGTGGATATGAAGTGGATTAGAAATGGGATTGCTGAATCCTACAGCAGTTCTACTTTTAACATTTTGAAGAACCTCCATACTGCTATTCATCCTGGTATTGGCCATACCAATTTACATTTCCACCAACAGTGCATAAATGTTTCATTTTCACCAGATTTTCACCAATATTTGTTATTTCTTCAATTTTGATGACAGCCATTCTAACAGATATAAGGAATTATCTCATTGTGGTTTTGGTTTGCATTTCTCTGATATTAGTGATATATTGAACATATTTTCATGTACCTTTGCCTATTTTTATGCCTTTGAGGAAAATAGTCTATTCTGTTCCTTTGCTCATTCCTAAATCAGAGTTTTGGGTTTTTGTTAGTGAGTTTTATGAGTTCTTTATATATTTTGGACATTTACCAGATACATGATTTGCAGATATTTTCTCCCATTCCATAGATTGTTTTCATTTTTTGATTGTTTCTTTTTGCTTTGCAAGAGCCTTTTAGTTTGATGAAGTCCCATTCATTATTTCTTGTTTTTGCTGCATGTGCTTTGGTGTCATATCTAAAAGTCATTGCCAACAACAATGTCAATGTCAATGTCAATGCTTTTTCCCTATGTCATCTTCTAGGATTTTTATGCTGTTCATTCTTACATTTAAGTTGTTAATCTATTTCAAGTTAATTTTTGTGAATTGTGTAAACTAGAGGTTTACTTTAATTCTTATACATGAGAATATCCTGTTTTCCCAATGTCATTTATGGAGTAGATTCTCCTTTCCCCATTGAGTATTTTTAGCTCCCTCATCAAATATTTGTTGAGAATATACATGGCGTTTGGTCTGGGCTCTCCATTCTATTCCATTGGTCTGCTCTTCTTATAACAGTACCATACTGTTATAATTATTACAGCTTTGGAGTATAATTGAAACCAGGAATTGTATACCTCTAGTTGTATTTTTTTCTCAGGATTGCTTTGGCTTTTCAAAATTTCTGTGGTTCCATATAAATTTTAGGAATTTTTTCTATTTCTGAAAAATGCCATTGGAATTTTGATATAGATTGCTTTGAAACTACAGATGGTATTGGTAGTATTGACATTTTAACACTATTAATTCTGTTGATCCAGGAACACAGGATATCTTTTCTTTTGTATCTTAGATTTTTTTTCATGTAAGTCTTGTCATTTTCAGGGTACAGATATCTTACTTACTTGATTAAATTTATTCTGAAATATTTTTATTGATTTTGATGCTAGTGAGAATGATACTGTTATTTCTTTTCAGCTGCTTTGTTGTTAATGTATAGAAATTCAAATGATTTCTGTATGTTGATTTTGTATCCTACAGAGTTACTGAATTTAATAGTTTTAACACACCTTTTTGGTTGGGTCTTTAGGGCTTTCTCTATATAAGATTATATTTTCTGCAAGACAGTTTTACTTCCTTTCCAATTTGGATGCCTTTTATTATTTTTCTTCCCTGAGAGTTCTCATTACAACTTCTGATACTGTGTTGAGTAGGAGTGGTGGGAATGAGCATCTTTGTCTTATTCCTCATCTTAGAGGAAAAGCTTTCAGCTTTTCACAGTTGAGTATGATGTTGTCTGTGGATTTATTATATGTGGCCTTTATTGTGTTAAGATATGTTCCTTCTATACTCAGTTTGCTTATTGTTTTTATCATGAAAGAACGTTGTATTTTGTCAAATGCTTTTTCTGTTTTTATTGAGAGAATCTTATGATCTTTAATCTTTCGTTCTATTAATGTGGTATATCACAGTTACTGATTTGCATAAGTTGAACTATCCTTTCATTCCAGAGATAAATATCATTGGATAATGGTGTTTGGTTCTTTTAATGTTCTGTTGAATATAATTTAGCAATATTTTGTTGAGAAGTTTTACATCTGTATTCATTAGAGATGTTGGTCTATAGTTTTCTCTTTTTTGACTTTAGTATCAAGATAAAGCTGACCTGATAAGATGAATTTGGAAATGTTCTCTTCAGTTTTTTGGAAGAGTTTGAGAATGATTGGTATTAATTCTTCTTTAAGTGTTTGGTATAATTCACCAGAGACACTATCTGGTTTGGCCTTTTCTGTGTTGGGAGATTTACAATTACTGATTTTATTTCATTACTCAAAATTGGTCTGTTCTGATTTTCTATTTTTTCATGATTTTGTATTTGGTTGGTTATGTTTTAGGAGTTTATCTACTTTTTCTAGGTTCTTCAATTTGTCTGCATATAAAAGTTATATGTTAACAATAGTTAAGATATAGTTATGTTATGTTATATGTTAATAGTTAACAATAGTTATATGTTAACAATAGTTATAATAATTGTAATATAATAATTGTGTGTTTATGTTATCAGTTATAATGTCTCTTCCTTAATTTATGATTATTTATTTGAATCTTCTTTTTTTCTTAGTCTAGTTGGATATTTGGCAATTTTGTGTGTCTTTTCAAGAAACCAACTCTTATTTCATTAATCTTTTTATTGTTTTTCTCATCCCTATTTGATTCATTTCTAGTCTGCTCTTTGTTATTTTTTTCCATCTGCTGATCTGGTGGCTTGTTATTTTTTCTTTTTCCTTGAGATATAGAGTTAGGTTTTTTATTTTAGACCTTTCCTTTTTTTCTTATATGGAGGTGTTTATTGCTATAAAGTTCTCTCTTGGAACTGCTTTGTACAATCCCATAGATTTTGATATGTTGTCCTTCCATTTTCATTTGCTTCAGTATAGTTTTTGATTTATGTTTGATTTCCTCTTTGACCCACTGGTTGTTTCAGAGCATGTTCTGTAATTTCCACGTATTGGTGAGTTTTCCAGATTTCCTTCAATTATTAATTTTCAGTTCTGTATTGTTGTTGTTATAAAAGTTACTTTGTATGATTTCAGTCTTAAATTTACTAAGAATTGTTTTATGGCTTATCATATGATCTGTCTTGAAGAATGTTCCATGCACACTTGAGAAGAATGTGTGTTCTGCTGCTGCTAAATCTATATTCTGTGTGTGTCTGTTACATCCATTTGGTCCAAAGTCTGGTCCTAGTCCAGCTTTCCCTTGTTGATTTTCTGTCTGAATATCTATCCGTTGTAGGAAGTGGAATATATAAGTCCCCTAGTATTATTGTATTGTCTATTTCTCCCTTCAATTTTGTTAGTGCTTGCTTATGATATAGATACTCCAATGTTGGGTGGATATATATTTATAATTGTCATATCTTCTTGATGAATTGACTGCCTTATTATATAATGATCTTTTTTTCTCCTCTTGCCATTTTTGGCTTATAGTCCATTTTGTCTGATATATAGTTATCCCTGCTTGCTAGTTTTATGCTTGCATGGAAAATCTTTTTCTATTCCTTTACATTTGCTTATGTGTGTCCTTATAGCTGAAGTGATTCTCTCGTGGGCAACATCTACTTGAGTCTTGTTTTTCTACCCATTCATGAAGCAACTCTATGTCCTTTGATTAGGAAATTCATTTGCATTTAGAGTGATTATGGATAGGCAAGGACCTACTAATTTCAACTTGTTAATTGTTATTTTGCTGTTTCTCTTTCTGCCTTCCTGTATGAATTTGTGATTTTTCATAGTGGTATGCTTTGATTCTCTTCTCTTTATTATTTGTGAATCCACTGCAGGTTTTTATGGTTACTGTAAAACTTACATAAAATATATGTATAACAGCTTATTTTATGCCAATAATAATATGTTTGATCAATTTCAAAACCTTTCCCAAGTCTCCCCTCCTGTTATGTTTTTGATGTCACAATTACATCTTTTTGTAGTGTGTATCCACTAAGAAATTACTGTAGCTATTGCTATTTTTTTAATACTTTTCTCCTTTAACCTTTATACTAGAGTTAACACATCACCATATTATAGTTTGAGTATTATGAATTTGACTATGTCCTTGCCTTTGCAAATGTGTTGTATATTTTCATTTGTGTTCATGTTACTGATTAGCTTTTTTCATTTCAGCGTGATAAGCTCCTTTTAGCATTTTTTCTAAGGCAGATTTAGTGTTGATTAATTCCCTTCGCTTTTGTTTATTAGGGGAAAGTCTTTATCTCACCTTAATTTCTGAAGGACAACTTTGCTGGGTAAAGTATTTTTGGTTACCAGTTTCTTTCTTTTGGAACTTTGATTATATCATCCTATTGTCTCCTGACTTGCAAGATCTCTGCTGAGAAATCTATTGACAGCTTTATGGATTGGGTGGGGGGTTCTCTTTTATGAGAGATAATATTTTTCTTTTACCACTTTCTCTTCTTGTTGATTTTAGATAGTTTTATTACAATGTGTCTTTTTTATTATTATGTGTCTAGGAGAAGATCATTTTGGATTGAATTTTTGAGGCGATCTGTTAACTTCATAAATTTATATGTCCAAATATCTCCCAGGTTTGAGATGTTCTCAGTCATTGTATAAGTAAGACTTCTACTCCTTTCTCCCTCTCTTCTCTTCCTGGGACTCCAGTGATGCATACATTATTTCTCTCAGGGGTGTCCTGTAAGTCACATAAGCTTTCTTTATTTCCTTTCATTCTTTTTCCATTAGTTTCTCTAATTGGATTGAAATTATCCAATATGTTTTTTATTGATCTGTCTTCTAGTTTACTGATTCTGCTTGCTTGGTCAGTTCTACCGTTCTACTATTCTACTGAATTCTTCAGTTTAGTTATTGGATTATATAGTTCCAAAATTTCCATTTGGTTCCGTTTATGTTTTCTATTTGTTGAAGCTCTCATTTTGTTCTTGTATTGTTTTTTGATTTTATTACATTGTTTATCTATATTCATGTATTCTCTTGTAGCTCTCTGAGCATTGATAGAACAATTATTTTGAATTATTTGTCAGATAATTCCTGGATCTCCATTTGTATGAAGCTATTTGCTGGAGGTTTACTGTATCCTTTTGGTGGCATCATGTTTATAGGCTTCTTCATCATCCCTGTAGCTGGTGTAGTTATCTATTTACTTGAAGAAGCAGTCACTTCTTCCAAACTTTATGGATTGACTTTGGTGAGGGAAGACTTTCATCTATGGGAGGGGGCATTCTGGAGTAAGTGGTGACCCTGGGTCTAGTGGTGCAGGTATTCTCTTTGGGCATGTGTTGATGGCATTGGGTCCATGGGGTGTAATGTCTCCTTGGCTTAGGCCACTACGGTCAGTGGCATGGATGTTGTGTGGTCAGTCTGCAGTGGCTGCTGGGGCTATTGGAGTCCTCAGCAGCATTTCCAAGTTCAGTGGCTAGAGACTAGGGACAGACAGTTAGTGGCTGGAGGTGACTGAGTGCACACACTTGGCTAAAGAGGCCTGTTCCAGGTGCCTGTGTTGGGGTAAGGGCTGTTTGGATACACACTTATAGTGATGGAGGCCAGAGCAAGCAGCAAGGGCCAAGGCCAATTTGGGACTCACTAGCAGCTGTCATGTCCCTGGCTGTTGACATACCGTCCTGCCCAGGCACACACACTGCATTGGGCATTGATGATAGTGTTTGGGCTACTTGTCTGCAGATGCATAGTGGAGGGGCTAGCTCCAGGTGGGCCCTGAGGCTAATCCATTCAGCTAGTCTATGCCTTTCGAGTGGGGAATTTAATCCATTTAGTTTTAAATTCATTTTTAGTAGGTGAAGACTAACTACTGCCATTTGTTTATTGTTTTCTGTCTGTTTTGAAGTTTTACTGTCTCTGTCATTGTTGTCCATTGCAATTTGATGATTTTTTTGGTAGTAACTTTGATTCTTTTCTAACTTTTGTGTATCTATTATAACTTTTTTTCTTTGTATAGCTCCAGGCTTGTATAAAGTAACTTGTAGTTATAATCATCTAAATCGATAAACTTAACTTCAATTGTGTACCAAAAAAATCTATACTTTTACTTCCCCTCCACATACTTGGTGCTCTTTAGTCAGAATTTCTTCTGTTTATATTGTATTCAGAAAATAAACAAATTTTTATATTTTAACTTTTATGTTAGGTTAAAAGTATCATCATCATGATATATATCGTCATCACAGCTTTATATCCTTTATCATTGAGATTTACATTTTCTTATGCTTTTTCATTGCTGTGTAGTGTACTTTCATTTTAATTTGAGGAACTCCCTTTAGCATTTCTTGAAGGCAGGTCTAGTTGTAATAAACTCCTTCACTTTGTGTTTGTCTGAGAAAGACTATCTTTATTTTTAAAAAGGAGTTTTTCTAAATAAATAAATAAATAAATAAATAAAATCTTTTAAAAAATCAAAAAAATATTTAGTATTTACATTGTAGATTTTCTGGCTGTGTTTTAGTTTTGCTTTTTTAGTTTTGTACCATTGTGGTTGGGAAATATACTTAGTATAATTTCAGTCATCTTTATTTTAGAATATTTATTATGTTTTTTTAAAATATATTTTTTATTTATTTGAGAGAGAAAGCACAAGCAGGGTAAGGGGCAGAGGGAGAAGCAGACCCCTTGCGAAGCAGGGAGCTAGATGTAGGACTCTGTCCTGGAACTCTGGGATCACGACCTGAGCCTAAGGCAGACGCTTAGCTGACTGAACCACCTGGGTGCCCATTGTTATGTTTCTTTTTACGTGATGACATGACCAGGGGATTCTTCTGTGTGTACTTGAAGAAAATGTGTATTCTGTTTTTTTTGGATGAATATTTTATATATATATACTTCATGTATTCTGAAGTATGCTTCTAGTAAAAAATGTTCTTGTAGAAAAAAAAGAACTTTAACTGAGGGTTCTTTTTTCTTTAAATTAATATATAATGTATTATTTTTTCAAGGATACAGGTCTGAGATTCATCAGTCTTAAACAATTCATAGCGCTCCCCATAGCACATACCCTCCCAGTGTCCATCACCCAGCCAACCTATCCTTCCCACCCGCCTCCCCTCCAGCAACCCTCAGTTTGTTTCCTGAGATTAAGAGTCTCTTAAGGTTTGTTTCCCTCCCTGGAGTTCTTGTTTAAAATAAAGCATATCAGAGGGGAGGTGGGTGGGGAATGGGTGAAATAGGTGAAGAGGATTAAGAGTACACTTACCATGATGAACACTGAGCAATTATGTGTAGAATTGTTGAATCACTAAATTATACATCTGAAACTAATAGAACACTCTAAGTTTACTATACTGGAATTAAAATAAAAACTTAATAAAAAATAAAATTTAAAAATACATGGAAACAAATGAAAATGAAACACAACAGTCCAAAACCTTTGGAATCCAGCAAAAGCAGTACTAAGAGAAGAAGCAAGAAATATCTCAAACAATTTAATCTTATACCTATCAGAGCTAAAAAAAGAACAACATGAGGCACCTGCGTTACTCAGTCAGTTAAACATCTGACTTCAGCTCAGATCATGACCTCAGGGTCCTGGGATCAAGCCCCACATTGAGCTCCTCACTCAGTGGGGAGTATGTTTATCTTCTGATAATGCCCCATAGATTCATGACTGTGCACTTCCTAACTTGAAAAAACAGTGCTTATCTGCTTGTACAGATTCAGATATATATTCTTATATCCAGGCTGATTTTGTGAGTGTTCAGAATGATTTGGTAGATATCCAACTAAATTCAGTGAACTGGTTGAAATGGGGTCCCTTACTCCTCCACCATCTTGCCTAAAAAAGAAATATTTTTCTTTTATAGTTATTTTTTAAAATATGTGCCTACTCTAAGGTCACGCACATTATTTTTCTATTTTTTTCTCCAAAATGTTTTGATTTTTCTTTTAAATCAAATTAATTTTTGTGTACGATGTGAGATAAAGATTGAGGTGAATTTTTCCCTAATAGCTTTGAGGTTTTTCCATCATCATTTCTTAAAAAGATTTTTTCATTCAATTGATTTGATATCTTTGTTAAAAAATCAATTGATAACGTAAGAGAGTTCCGTTTCTGGATTCTCTACTGCCTCATTGATCTGTCTGTCCTTATGCTATTGATTGCCATAACTTATGGTAAGATTTAAAATCAAGTAATGTAAATTATTCAACTTTGTTTATTATTTTCAGTATTGCTTTGGATTTTCTGAATCTTTTTCATCTCCATTTAAACTTTAACATTAGCTTGCCAATTTCTAAAAAAGAAATGCCAGCTAGGATTTTGATTGAGGTTGTATTGAATTTATAGGTGAATTCTGGATTATTGACAACAATATAGTGTCTTGCAAACCATGAATATGTTCTTTAAGAAGTGTTTTTTTAGTTTATAGTGAACATTTTTAAAAAATCTTTATATTATTCCTATGTTTTGGGTTTTGGTGCTGTTGTAAAAAGTATTGCTTTCATGAAATTTGGTTTTCCAGTTATTTGTTGCTAATAAGTAGAAATATAATTGATTTTCATATCTTGATCTTTTATCTGTGATCTGATGTAGTGAAACAAACAAAATGACTCCTACTAGGTATAGAGAAGTCTTATTCTAACTGGTCACCAGAGAACATGGAACTGTACAGAACTGTAGGTACAGAATTGTTAAATGACAAACATATTATATAATAAGAATTCAGACTACTTGCTCAGAATGAATCATCATGAGGATAAATTTTGTAGCATATTGTGTATATGTGCCTTGAACCAAGCAAGTATTCAGTGATTTCAGAGTTAATTCTCGCCTACACAAATGCCGACAAAGATGAATAAAGGTGATATTAAATTTATTGCTAGAAGCAAAATTATTGTATACTTTTTTTTTAAATTAAAAATTTGCCTTTCACAGAGATCAATGGAATTTGTTAATGGTCTGTAGTACCTAGATTATTAGTTCTTCTAGTGGTTTTTGTTGGCCTCTGGATTTTACACACACACACACACACACACACACACACAAACACACACTCATATCTTTTGAGAATAAAGAATGTCTTATTTTTTTATTTTTCGGCATGTATGTCATATACTTCTTTTTCTTTCCTCATCCCACTGTACAGGGTTAATGTTGAATGAAACTAGTAAGAAATAGTAAAACATCCATGTGTTTTAGTGATTTTAGGTGAAAAGCATAAGTATTATACTTAGTTAATAAGTATAATGTTACTTGTATGATGGTAGCCATAGGTTTTTCCTGAATGTCCTTTAAAGGTAGAAGTAATTCCCTTCTATTTCTAATTTTTCCATAAATGGGTGTTCAATTTTTTCAAATATTTTTCCTATATTTATTGAGATGAGTATATTTTTCTAATAGTCTGTTAATATGGCAGATTATATTCATTGATTTTACAGGGGATAAAAAAACCCCTACATTTCTAGAATAAAACCTATTATTTATTACGTATTATTGTTTTTTACATTCTTGGATTTTATTTATTAATATTTTGCTAAGGATTTTTGTGTGTTGATGAAGTATATTAGTTATAATCTTTTTTGTAGTTTTTTTTGTTAGATTTCAGTATGAGAATTATGTTATTATACTCATAAAATGAGTAAAAAAGTATTCCCTTCTATTTTCTTTTTTTTTTTTTTAAGATTTTATTTATTTATTTATTTATTTGAGAGAAAGAGAAAGTGCATGAGCGGTGGGGAGTTGCAAAGTGGGAGGGAGAGGGACAAGCAGATTCTCTGCTGGGCATGGAGCCAATGTAGGGCTCCCCTGCAGGACCCTGAAGCCAATGTAGGGCTCCACTGCAGGACCCTGAGATCATGACCTGAGCTGAAATTAACAGTTGGAGGCTTAGCCATCTGAGCCACCCAGGTGTCCATTCTGTTCTATTTTCTGAGAATATTATTTTTTCATTAATTATTTGATAAATTGTCCCTCACTGTTTCCTCCCTCAACAACAATTTTGGCATTCATCCATGAACCTTTGTAGGAGAGCCTCTGTGGAAGCTATGTGACTCACCACTGTATGCCAAGATACTTGGAAGGAGCCTCACCCACCTGTGCATTGGATAATAAGCTTGTAGGGACCAGCTATGGACACTGCTGTGGACCCTGCAGTGGCTTGTGAACTTGTTTGATGCCTCAGGGCCATAGTCTAGCAGTGTTTGGAAAATACTATCTTAGACAGTCATCCACTGATGAGACAGCCTTTGTGGAAGTCTAGTTTTCCGAAAGAGAAGTTGCAGCACATCTCTGGAGCTAGCTAGCTAGATAGAAAGGATGCATTTGGAGACATTTAGTGCCACACATGTAAAAGCAAAAGGCAGTCTATCAGCACTCAGCCTGGTATGTTACAGGATTGCGAGAAGTCCTATATACTTAATAATTCTGCCATAAAAGGGAGCAAGAAGATGGAGAAGATCTAGCCAGAGAATGTCTGAAAAAGCCTCAGAATCTCTAGGAGAGCTGATGGAAGGTATTTGTTTCATGAAGATAGTTTACCTTGCTCATTGAACTTAATTCAAAATAGCTATTTTTTTCTCCCCAAATATGTTTATTTTAATTTTTCAGTGTTACAAGATTGATTGTTCATGCACCACACCCAGTGCTCCATGTAATACATGTTCTTCTCAATACCCACCACCAGGCTCG
>CM052800.1:149845211-149889824 GCA_028533885.1 Nasua narica | reverse complement strand
GATCTCGCGGGTCCTGAAACCACTCTGTTCCCGCAAGGGCCAGACCTCCGGCCTAGCCTCTGGAGCAATGTCCCTCAGCGGAGCGGACTCTAAAAGTTCCGATTTTGCGCTCCGCTGCTCTGCGGCTGCAGGGAGCCGGCCCCTCCCCCCGCGGTCTCTCTTCCCGTCACTTTGGAATCACTTTTCCAAACATCCTACCTTTCCGAAGGAGGTCGATTTTCTGCTCCTAGAATTGCTCTCCTTCCTCTCTTCTCTCTCCTGTTGAGTATGCTGGCTTTTAGAATGATTTATTAACTATCTAGATGAACTTCTGGGATCCGACTCTATCTCAACCTCCTACTTCTCCGCCATCTTGCTCCTCCTCCCTCTGCCAGAGCTTCTTGCTGCCAAACTTAGGAACGCACACAAGGAGCAGGCTTCAGAGTGTGGGGAGTTGTGGGGTTAACACTTGGGGTGTCGTGGGTGCCCCTGGATCAGGTAAGGGGCAATCTTTTGTGAGGATCTCCCAGCAACTTGTGGGCAGGCTTCCTACTGGAGTAATGAAAGCAAATGGCAGGAACTGTGTCCCTTTAATTCCCTTTGATAGTCTTATCTGCCAGTTTCCTGATTTCTTCCTGCTCCTCAGGAAGTTGTGGAGATTTCCGCCTCAATACTCTTTTTACTGTTGTGGGAGAGAAAGGGATTTCTCCGGCTATGTCCTGTACAGCTGGGTTAGCTGAGGGCTTACTCAACACTTTCTCTTTTCTCTGTAGAAGAGGTCACTGCGGGCTAGTTCAGCCCTGGACTATGTGCTGTTGGGGAAGGGATGGCACTGGCAGTCACTCTTACGCTCTTCAGTGCATCTGGGACTATATTTTATGATTTTATTTTATTTTATTTTATTTGGGGACTGGTGCTTCAAAGGAATACAGAAATCTATTTTTGGGAAACTATTCCTGGGAAGCTTCTGCAAAGCTCTCTTTTCCATGGGTTTCTGCCCACATCTGCACTCTCTGTGTTTTCCCCAACTGCATTTTAGAGGAGCTGAGTCTTCTTCACTGGCTCCTTCTGATTCCACAGCCCATACTCAGGTCTGTCTGCCCATTTACCTGATGCACAAGTGGGCAAGACTCCTCCTAGGGTCCTTGATATGTAGTGCTTGATTCCACAACTCTCACAGAGGTACTTTTGTTCATGAATGATGCTGAAACTTAGTTGTTTTTATATAGGGGGATCAAAGGGGAGAGAGTTCTTATGACACAGTAATTCTTTTGTCAAACCCAAAGCCAGTTTTATCTCTTCCTTCCCAATGCTTAAACCTTTTATTTTCTTATCTTGTCAATATGATATTGTAAAGAGGAACTTTCTTGCCTTGTTCCTGATCTTAATGGAAAAGCTTTGATATACTATTAGGTATAATGTTATCGGTCAGGTTTTTTTTTTTTTAAACATTTTATTTATTCATTTGACAGAGAGAGATAAATCACAAGTAGGCAGAGAGGCAGACAGAGAGAGGGAAGCAGGCTCCCTACTGAGCAGAGAGCCCAATGCGGGGCTCAATCCCAGCAACCCGAGATCATGACCTGAGCCGAAGCCAGAGGCTTTAACCCACTGAGCCACCCAGGCGCTCCTCGGTCAGGTTTTTAAAAAAGATATTCTTTATCAATTTGAGGAAGTTTCCCTCTACTTATAGCTTTCTGATAGTCTTTTTATCATTACTGGGTTTCAATTTTGTTAAGTAATTTTCTGCAATTATTAATATGGTCATGTGATTTTTCTTTTTTAGCTGTTGATATATGATGGATTACATTAATTGATTTTCAAATGTTGAACCATCCTTACATACTTGAGACTCACTTGTTCATGGTACATAATATTTCTTATACATTAATGGAATTTGCTAATATTTTGTTGAGATTTTGACATCATTTTTCATGAGAGGTGTTGATCTATAGTTTTCTTATAAGGTCTTTGCCTTTGGCACTAGGGTAATGTTGGCCTTATAAAATGTGTCAAGAAGTATTCACTCTACTTTTAATTTCTGAAAGAGATTATAGGGAATTGGTATGATTTCTTCCTTAAATGTTGTAAAATTCACTAGTTAACCCAACTGGACTTATGCTTTCTGTTTTGGAAGGTTATTAATTATTGATTTAATTTCTCTTTTAAAAATTTTTTAAATTAACATATAATGTAGTATTTGCCCCAGGGTACATGTCTCTCTGTGACTCATCAGGCTTGCACATTTCACAGCACTTACCATAGCACATACCCTCCCCAATGTCCATAACCCAGCCACCCTATCCCTACCTAATTTCTTTTTTTAATGCCTTCAAAACACCCGACTCAATTTACCTATTTTTTTAAACAGCCACCAATCTAAAATTTTAAACTTTATATTAAATTATTATATTAAAAATTTTTTATTCCAAGTATAATTAATGTACTTATAATATAATGTACTTATAATATAATTAATGTACTTATAATATAATGTACAGTATTATATTAGTTTCAGGTGTACAGTATAATGATTCAGCAATTCTATGTATTACTCAGTGCTCACCACAATAAATGTACTTTTAGTCCCTTTCATCTCTTTTACCCAACCCCACCTACCTCCCCTCTGGCAACCACCAGTTTGTACTCTAGAGTCTGTTTTTGTTTGTCTTTTTTCTTTGTTCATTTGTTTTGTTTCTTAAATTCAACATATGAGTAAAATCATATGGAATTTGTCTTACTCGGACTGACTTATTTCATTTAGCATTATATCCCCAAGGTCAATCCATGTTGTTGAAAATGGCAAGATCTTCTTTTTTATGATGAAGATTCCTTAGTGTGTATGTGAATATATACATATATATATTCACACACACACACAGACACACACACACACAATATTCTTTATCCATTCATCTGTTGATGGATACTTGAGTTGCTTCCATGTATTGGCTCTTGTAAATAATACAGCAATAAATATAGGGATGAATATATATTTTTGAATTGGTGTCTTTGTTTTCTCTGGGTAAATACCCAGTAGTGGAGTTACTAGGTCATATAGTATTTCTATTTATAATCTTTTGAGGAAACTCCATACTGTTCTCCACAGTGGCTGTACCAATTTACATTCCCACCAACAGTGCACCAGGGTTCTTTTTCTCCACATTATCACCAACACTTGTTATTCTTGTGTTTTTTATTTTAACCATTCTGACAGGTATAAAAAGATAACTCATTTTGGTTTTGATTTGCATGTACCTGATGATTAATGATGTTGAACATATTTCCATGTGTATGTTGTCCACCTATGTGTCTTCTTTGGAAAAATGTCCATTCATGTCCTCTGCTCATTTAATTGGATTGTTTTTTTTATGTTGAGTTGTATAAGATCTTTTATATTTTAGTTATCAGACATGCCATTTGCAAATATTTTCTCTCATCCCATAGGTTGCATTTTTGCTTTCTTGATGATTTCCTTTGCTGTGCAGAAGCTTTTTATTTTGGTATAGTACCAATAGTTTATTTTTGCTTTTTCCTTGCCTTAGGAGACATATGTAGAAAAAGTTGCTTTGTCCAGTGTCAAAGAGATTATCCTGGGTTAGAGTGGTGACCCCCAAGCTCCTCGCATGCCAGACCAAGAACTGGTGTTCTGTGCTTGTTCTCATAAAAAATTTGAATAGTAGATCTCTGCTGCTATAGCTAGAGAGATATAAATTGGGCATATATAAATGGAAAATTTATTAAAATGCTTTTCTGAAAACAAAATGAAAGCTGCTGTACTAAAACTTCACAGAAATCTTCCAGTGCAGTGACAGCCAACCCAGCCAATCATATTTCTATATAAATACTGAGATTAAATCATTTGGCATTCCAAATACTAAGTAACTATTTGATGAATTGACTGTTAAGGAAACTGACATTGAGTGAATTTGCCGAGGCAAATTGCCTTTATGTAGATTGCCTTTCAGAAAATTAGCATAAAGTCAAAATCACACAATATTAGAATAATAAATATTAGAATAACTTGATAGATACATATAAGTATATCACACTCTTCCATATCTTTTTCATTCAACAATGCTTCACTTAGATGTGTCAAAATAAGTATAGATTTAATAAGTATTTTTGTATATGTGTGTCCTTGAATGCTAGAACCTATATTGCTGCGGCATGATCACTAGGAGTGTGACTACTTGGTTCAAGTGTGTGTGTATATATTCACTTGGTTCAAGTGTATATATATATATATACACACACACACACACAAAGATGTATATATTTAAAATTTTAATGATAGATTTGTTAAAGCCAAATTATTTTTCACAAATGCCAAAACACTATTAATTTTACTTACAATGTAAAAAAACTACCTCTTCCTCCCATCTCTCTCCTTTATCCCCAATCCTCTCAAGCAGCAAGTATTATAAATACTACCTTTGAACACTCTGGGCATGTCAAATAAAACTTGTTTGGAGGCTAAATTTGTCTGATAGGTCAATTATTGACCTAATGGTGCATATTTTCACTCCTTCAAATTCCTAGATACTACTTATTATTTTTCTTCATAATAAAAGTAGTACTTATTTATCATGAAAGACTTTGGAGATTTAGAAATAAAGAAATCTGTTACATTTTTATACATATATGTATATCAAGAGTTGGATGCTTAACCGACACCCAGGCACCCCAAAATTCTGTTGGTATTTTGATAGGGATTGCATTAAATGTGTAGATTTCTTTGGGTAGTATAGACATTTTAGCAATATTTGTTCTTCCAATCCAAATGGAATGTTTTTTCATTTCTTTGTGTCTTCTTCAATTTCTTTCATCAGTGTTTTATAGTTTACAGAGTACAGTTCTTAAAAGACCTCTTTGGTTAGGTTTATTCCTAGGTGTTTTATTGTTTTTGATGCAGTTATAAATAGGATCAATGCCTTGATTTCTCTTTCTGCTGCTTCATTATTAGTGTATAAAATGTAACAGATTTCTTTATTTTGATTTTGTATCCTTTACTGAATTCAGCAATTACAATGCTACGTATTTACTCAAAGAATACAAAAACATTAATTCAAAAGATACATGCACCCCAATGTTTATAGCAGCATTATGTATAATAACCAAATTATGGAAAATTCCCAAGTGTTCACTGACTGCTAAATGGATAAAGAAGATATCACACACACACACACACACACACACACACACACACACACACACACACACACTGGAATATTATTCAGCCATAAAAAAGAATGAAATCTTGCCATTTGCAATGATGTGGATGGAGTTAGTATTATGCTAAGTGAAGTAAGACAGAGAAAGACAAATACCTTATGATTTCACTAATATGTGGAATTTAAGAAAAGTAACAAATGAGCAAAGTGGAAAAAGGGAGAGGCAGACCATAACTCTAGAGAGTTAACTCTAGAGAACAAACTGATGGTTAGTTACCAGAGGGGAGGCGGACAGGAGGCTGGGTTAAATTGGTGATGGCAATTAAGGAGTGTCCTTCGATTGTGATGAGTAGCAGATATATGTTGAAACACTGTATTTTACATCTGAAATTATTATTACTCTGTATGTTAATCAACTGAAATTTAAATAAAAAAAGCAAAAGCAAATCAGTATGTGTGATACTGATGAATCTTAACAAATCTAATATATACATCCAGTGCTAAGTTCAATTTATGTTTAAAAAAAGTACAAATCATACTTTAAGAGCATAAACCTAAAATATGTTGTATGTGTATTGTGTTCTTACAAGTGAAATATTTTGTTTTGATGTTATGGTAATGTTTTAAAAGAATTATAGCCTCATTTTTTAAAAGATTTTATTTATTTGTATGAGAGAGGGAGAGGAAGAGAGAGAGAGACAGAAAAAATAAGCAGGGGAAATAGCAGAAGGAAAGGGAGAAGCAGACTCCTTGCTGAGTAGGGAGCTCAATGCAGCGCTCCATCCCAGGACCCTGGGATCAGGACCTGAGCCAAAGGCCGACCCTTAACCAACAGCCACCCAGGTGCCCTGAAAGCTCTTCTTGATAGATATATTTTAATTAAAAAAAAGAAAATTGTTCCTGCCTTTTACCCATTGGGCTTCTAATTTCCATGTGGTGTCTAAGATGTGGTGCTATGTATATTATCATTTGTCAGATATGTGTAATGGTTTTATTTATTGACCTGACTTCTCACTAACTATAATACTGTTTTATAGCAGTTGGTAAAAGTCAATTAAATATTAATATTATATATGTCAAATTTTCTAATTATTCTTTCTTGGATTATTTATTCAAATCTTTGATATTGTTTTCAGGAAAGTTTTGTTGTCTTTTTCATGTGATATTGAATATTTATTTTTAAAAATATTTCTCTATATTCCATAGTTTCTTTTTAGTGTGATTAGGGATCTTTTTCCATTACATTTAGAGTGTAGGAAAGTTAATAATGTTTGCATATTCATTTCTATTCATACAACTTACTAAACTTATCACTAGAAACCCCAGAAAAGTCATTACTTTACCAACAGCAGTAAATTTGCCCTAGAGAAAAAGATATCCTAAATTTTCCCTATCAAAGTTTAAAAGCCTTGATCAATCTGTTTTGCAAGTAACTTAACTGTCTCCCAGCACAAAGTATAGCAATCTTTAAAGGAAAGCAACAAAATCTGTACATTCTACAATATAATATCTACAATATCTAGTGTAAGGATATTGGATATAGATATAATATCTAGTGTAAGGATATAGATACAATATCTAGTGTAGGGATACTTTTAAAAGTAAGAATATATGCAAAGGGGGAGAATTATATGACCCGTACCAGAAAAAAACTTAGCCAATAAAAATAGATCCTGGAATGTTTAAAATGATATAATTAACTGATAGAGACTTTTAAAAGTGATTATAATCATTCTCATGGACTTAACAAATATTGACATAATAATAAGAGAAATGAAAGATATAAAACACACATGGAATTTCTAGAAATGGGAAAATACCATAACCGAAATGAAAAATTCCATGGATGGGATTAACAACTCAACAGACACAGAAGATAACTTCAGTGAATTTAAAGATAAGCCAATAGAAACTATTTAAACTGAAGGAAAAGGATTTAAAAGGATTGAAAAAAAAACCATGAACCAGTAATTCCTGGGATGTAATTGGAGTTGCAGAAGGAGAAGAGAGGAGGCTAGAAAAATTTTTTACAATTTTCAAAATTTGGTAAAAACTAAAACTCAAAGTTCTGAGAAAGTCAATAAATTTTAAACCAGAAAAACACAAAGAAATACACATGTGAAGACACATTATAATCAAATTACTGAAAATAAGCATTAATGAGAATATTTTAAATGTGGCCAGAGAAGAAAGACACATTACGTCCAGAGGAACATTGGCAAGATAACTTCAGACTTTTTATCAGAAAATACGTAAGACTGACAACAATTAAATTACATTATTTAAATGTGAGGGAAAAACTGTAAATTAAGTAATATGCACTAAAGAAAATATGAAACTATATTTAGGTAGAAGGAAAATAATGTTACATGAAAATGTGGATCTAAAAGCACTGAAGAGTGATGGAATGAAAAATATGTGGATAAAATACTGTATTTCATTTAGATGTTTTAAAAAGATAATTGACTACTTCAGGTAAACAATAATAATGTATTGTGACATTTGTAACATACTTAGACAAAATAGTTTATTTCTGTTGCTTTTAATATCTCATTTATGGATATTAAACTCTTCATTTATCTGTTGATATTTTGATAGTTTGAAGTTTTGGCTGTTTTGAATAAAGCTGCTTTGATTGATTTTTACTGTGGTAAAAAACATAAAATTTGCCATCTTAACATTTTTAAGTGTGCAGTTCAGTCGTATTACGTATATTTACATTGTTGTGAAACAGATCTCCAGAACTTTTTTTATCTTGCAAATCTGAAACTCTAATACTCTTTCTGGTATTCTGAGCACCCAGTTTCCAGTGTGGATGACAGGATTTCTCCTATACCAAAAAGCACTTCTTGGACACCAACAGAATTCAACTCAATTCTATCTACCCAAAGATGTCATCAGATTCCATAGGTTAAGGGTCCAGTCCTACAAGACCGCACCCACAACCCCCTGAGCAGAACACCTTTTCCCTCTGTACATTTAAGTCATGGCATTAGATCCAAGTTGTTGAATAGAGATCTTAGAAACTGAGAGATTTTATATTATTTTGAGAGGAAGAATAACAAGTGGTCAAGGGCAGGGCCCCCTGAAACCAGATTGCTTAGGTTTAAATCCTTTTGCCATCCCTTACTAGCCATGTGACTTTTGACAAGTTAAATATCTGTGCCTCAGTTTCTTCTTCTATATAGTGGAAATAATAATCGCAAACCCCACAGAGCTGTTGTGAGGACTTAACGAGTAAATCTAGGTAGTATTCACAATAGAGACTCACACATAGTAAGTACCATAAAAGTGTTTGCTATTATTATTTCATTTATTTATATATTAATTACAGAAGCCATCGGTTCCTAATCTAAGTATCTGATAGCCTCTTGGAATACAAAAACCATTAGATTAAGAATCGAACAAACAGGGTCACCTGGGTGGCTTCAGCTCAGGTCGTGGTCCCAGGACTCAGTAGGGAGTCTGCTTTTCCTTCTCCCCATCCACCCCGCTAATTCTCAATCTCTCTCTCATTTTCAAATAAATAAATAAATAAATAATAAAATCTTTAAAAAATAAACAAAACAAAAAAATCCCACAACCCAATCCGGGTGAAGGAGAGTGGGGAAGGGTAAAGTGCTCATTTGTAAGTACGAATATTTCAAGCTACCACATAATGTCACTGAACTTGGAGATAGGAAGAGATGTGCACAATCAGCTCTGGAGGTGATACTAGCTGGCTCCAGGATACCACTGGATGGGACTCATTTTCATTAGAATTTAAGGATATGTTTCTGAAATTGCAAACTAAGTTCGAAAGTTAAATTTTCTTGATGTAAATTCTATGAGCCTCTATAGCTTTTTTAAAAACTGTGCTTATGTTTTCGTATGCATGTTAGAAACCAAACATTTGATTCGTAGGATTATCTCTGTATATAAATAAAATTACACTAAATGAAAATACAAAAGTAAGCTTTATGATCCATCTGGTAATTTTACTTTTTAATGAGAAAATAGTTTTAAATGATCATTTAAGTTTTTAAAAATGATCCTAGGTATGCACTAACAATGAAACGTGCCATTGTTTTGAGGACTACCGGCCTCCATTTTGTCAAAAGCGCAGCAGAGAAGTTGCTAGTTTGTCTGAGAAGCAGGGCAAGTATCTAATATCTTTACATATTCAGTTAATAATTCTCAAATTACTTATCTTCATAAAAACAAAGCAGATTTTTGCTGCCTAGAAGTCAATACTTGCAATTAAAAAGTATATAGTCTTCTTTTAAAGAATTGAAAACCAAGTATGTCTTTTTAATCTTACTCTTCTAATATTAACCATCAGTATCATGATTGAAACTTGAGAGTATCTTTTAAAATTTTTATTTACTGGTATCGTTGACTTTCTCTGTTAGGTTGTCCTGTAAATTTGTTGGATTACATGATCCCACATTATATATCATTGAAGTTTTTGGGTCCAACTTAATAGTGCTATAGTGAGATTTTGCTATAGCTGCAGTATAATGTAGAATATGTAGGAAATTTCTGAAATTTGTTTTCTAATCTTTTAGAATGAGAGGTTGCAGCGATGGTTCTAAGTATTATGATTCTATTATTATTTTTCTATGTTCTTTGAATAACAACAAAAATTAAGAACATTGTAATTGGTTTGCTGCAACTTGAAAGTAAAAGTAGATGGCTTCATTTTTTTACTCTGATTTTTAATATATTTCTATTTTTAGGTTTAACCATGGAAAGAGCTCTTAGAAAGGCTGAAAAGAACCGGTGGCTTCTAGGTTTCTACATTGCTTTACCTGTTATCATCATAGCAACCATAATAGCTGTTTCATGGAATAGTTCGAAAAAGTGGTCTCTCAAGGAAGAGGAATCCCTAAGTAGCGAGTAAATTGAATTTGTATTCTGAAACTTTAGTACGTTTGACTCTAGTCATATACAGGGCAGTATCATGAGCAGCAACTATACATTTTATAGTGGTTTTTGAGTACTATATAAATATCTCACTTAATTTTGTGAGATACTTTTGAATAGCCCCATTTTAAAGGTGCAAAAATTTGGGAGTATAATTTAAATAATTTGCCAAAGTCATTGACTTGGAAATTGAGAGAGAAAGAACTCAAATGGATCCTTATCTATTGCTTTCTAATACTTTAGTGGTTCTCAAATTGTGATCTGTGTTACCCTATAGGAGAACCACCAAGATTTATTAGAATATTTATTAGAAATGCAGATTTTGGGTCACCTGGGTGGCATAGTGAGTTAAGCCTCTGCTTTTGGCTCAGATCATGATCTCAGGGGCCTGGGATCGAGTCCCGCATCAGGCTCTCTGCTTGGCAGGGAGCCTGCTTTCCCCTCTCTCTGCCTGCCTCTCTGCCTATTTGTGATCTCTTCCTCTCTGTCAAATAAATAAATAAATAAAATCTTTTAAAAATGCAGATTCCTAGGCCTTATCACAAATGAAATATTTCAGTTTTCATTGTGACTTTATGTAAGAAATGACTAAAAGTATCCTCTGGGTAAAGCGTTCAGAAGGCAAATTTATAATTTAGACTTTAGCATGTTTAATTAATTTTTTTTTTTTTTTTACAGAGAGTGTGCATGCGTGGGGGAGGGGCAGAGGGAGAGGGAGAGAATCTTTTTTTTTTTTCTTTAAGATTTATTTGTTTTAGAGAAAGAGGAGTGCACCTGCCTGAGGGGCAGAGAGAGAGAGAGAGAGAGAGAGTCTGAAGCAGACTCCATAAGCAGACTCCACGCTGAGCTTGGAGACTGACAAGGAGGCTTCATCTCATGACCCTGAGGTCACAACCTGAGCCAGACTGAGAGTGGGATGCTTAATTGACTGAGGCGCCCAGGCACCCTGAGCATATTTTAATTTTTTTTTTTTATATTTTAGTTTTTTAAAAAAATAATTCAAGCACAAAGAGAACATGGTGATGAATATTCATTTGCCTTCCAGTAGAAATAAACAAGTGTTAATATTTTCCTTGGTACTGTATGAAATAAACCATTGCACTTACAGCTGCAATCTCATTCTGATACTATCTCCCTCTCTGCAGAGAACAATCTCTATACTGAAAGTTAATATGTATTACATATTTTTGCCACATATGGCTCTATCAGTATGCCTTATCAAGAATTATATTTTATTTATTTTATTTTGGAATTGTATATAATTTTAAATATTTACACCTTCTTTATAGATACATTTCCTCTTATAATTTTGTTTGTGTGTTTTCTTTTTTCCCTTTTTCATAAGCAGTCAGTCTTCCAGAGGTTTTATTGGTAATCTGAAAAATATAACTTTGGGGTTTGTTGAGATCTCTATATATTTCCTTAGTTTTTATTATCCTTAAATTTTGCTCTTTTCCTCCTTTCCGCTCTCTTTTGTTCTGTTTTAATTCTAGCTTTCTTCAGTCCAATGCTTTTTTTAAAATTAATTTTCAGTTTTTCTTATTCCCAACATAAGCTTTTTTTTTTTAAGATTTTATTTATTTATCTGACAGAGAGGTGAGATCACAAGTAGGCAGAGAGGCAGGCAGAGAGAGAGGGGGAAGCAGGCTCTCTGCTGAGGAGAGAGCCCGATGCAGGGCTCGATCCCAGGACCCTGAGATCATGACCTGAGCTGAAGGCAGAGGCTTTAACCCACTGAGCCACCCAGGCGCCCCTCCAACATATGCTTTTAAGCTAAAACTTTCCCTTTTATATATCATTTCATGTATACTCTTCAGTTTTTAATATATAATTGGCATTCAGTTAAAAAAATTAGAAACTTCTAGTATGATTTCTTATTTGAATTATGAATAAATTATAGTCTTTAGTTTCCAATTAGATGATTTATTTTTATTGCTGAAAAAATATTTTATAATTTTATCACCTTATTGGGAGAGACTTGTTTCTATGATTTATTCTTAAATGTTGGAACCAGAAAGGAAGTCAATTTTTGTAAAAATGTATGCTTGTAGGTATACTTCAATTATTGTAACATGTTTGTTTTTTTGTTTCAAAATAAATTTTTTAATTATCTTGTTTCAAATCATTTTTATATGTATTGGGATTTCATCCCCATCTGCTCATTAATTTATTTTCTGTGAGAAGCAAACTAGTTTTTCAGTATTTCAATTTCCTGGCTTTCCCCTCTGATTTTTGAAACTTCTGCCTTATATATTCTAGGGCAATGACAATTCATTAATGCTCAATTTAGTTATAATTTCTTGATATATTTTTATCATTAATAATTTTATCTTAAATTTTATTCACACTGTTTTATATTGCTATATCAACTTGCTCTTTGAAATTTAGATTTACCTAGTATATCTTTTTTAATCCTTTAGTCTCCATCTTCCTTTGTTTTTAGTTGTTTTCTTATAAACAGCCTTTATATGGAATACAATAGTGGAGTTTGTTATGTATATATGCTTAGTATATAATGGCATATATTTAGACTGAAATTGCCATTTCATTTTTTCTTATTTACCATCATTTTTTTTTGCATGTTTTCTTTCCTTTTCCTCAAATCTATTTTCTTTCTTTTGTTTTTTTAAAGATTTTATTTATTTGACACAGAGAGAGACAGTGAGAGAGGGAATACAAGCAGAAGGAGTGGGAGAGGGAGAAGCAGGCTTCCCACGGAGCGGGGAGCCTGATGTGGGGCTCCATCCAGGTCCCTGGGAGCCACCCAGGAGCCCCAAATCCATTTTCTTTATTTTGTTTTTTTCAGTTCTTTTTCTTCTGTTACTTTGCACATTTTCATGTTGTTTTTATTTTTAAATGATTTTCTTTAAATTTTAGTATTTATAGTTAATGTTATACAGTGTCTAAATTTAATCATTATATATGGTCATCTGAATTACACCAGGATTTGATAACACTAGCCTCCCTTCATCTATTCGTTTGTAATTTGGCTTTTCACTTGGCCCCAAATAAGTTAGTGTTGTTTTGTTATTATATTTAGTCAGTACTTATTAGGATTACTTATTATATTTCCTAGGTCTTTGCTTACTATTCCGTTCTTTTAAAACTTTTTGTTTTGAAATAATTTAAGAAATATAAAGAGTTGCAAAAATAGCACAGAGTTTCCTTATCCCTTTCATTTGGGTTTTTGCCAATGATAACATCTTACATTAACAGTGGGTTTTCACAGCTAGGAAATTGGTATTGCTACAATATTAATAATTAAACTACAGACCTTATTCATATTCATCAGCATTTACATGCAATCTTTTTTGTGCTCATTTTTGAGTATGTGTGTGTATATAGTATTTATGAAATTTAATCACATGAATTTTATCATCACAATCATCACTATTCTTTTTATAAAATGCTTTTTTCATTCTTGGTTCAATTTTATTCTTAGGAAGCACTGCCTTAGTAGTTATTACAATGACAATCCATGTGTAATAATCTGCTTGACTTATATGCCTGAGGAGGGCTTTATTTCATTCTCACTTTTCTATGAGTGTAGCATTTTATGTGAACAATTATGTCTCTAAGTGTTTTTGTGATATGCCATTGAATTCTGGCATTTACTGTTGGTGATGAGATGTCTGCTGCCAAATTTAATTAATTCATTTTTATGAATTATGCTAAACTGTATTTCTTCTTTAAGTTAGCTTTTCAAGTGTTCTTTTGTTCAAAGTCTTGTTACTAAATTATTACCTGTTCTGATGAGTTCGTTTTTATTTGTCTGGTTCTGAACTCAGCATAATCTTTAATTATGAAGTTTTTCTTTAATTCTAGAAAATTCTAATTATTATCTCTTTAATCATTGACTCTTACCCATTCTATCTCTTTTATCTTTCTGCAATTCTTATATTTTAGGGTCTTCAATTCTGGTCTCCATGGTGGTGGTTGACCTTCTCCTCCTGCTCCTCCTTTTTCTTCTTTCTTTTGACACTACAATGAGGCTTTTTTCTTAAACTTAAATTCAATTAGTCAACATACAGTACATCATTAGTTTTTGATATAGTGTTCAATCATTGATTATTTGCATATAACACCCAGTGCTCATCACTTCAGGCTTTTAAAATCTGAGCTATAGTTTACATGTAGTAAAATTAATATTTTTAGTGTGTGTAATTCTATGAGTTTAATAAATATATACACATACCATGACTACTATAAAATAATCTCATTACTCCTCAAATTCCCTCTAACCCCACCTCCAGGTCCTGGCTCTGACACTTCTGTCTTTGCTGTAGTTTTGTCTATTCCAGAATTTTGTATAAATGGAATATAATGTGTAGTCTTTTGAGTCTGCCTTATTTCCCTTAGGATAATGCATTTGAGATTCATCCATGTTGTTATGTGATAGTTCTTTTTTTTTTAATAACATACAGTCTTATTGAGGTACAATTGACATACTCGAATTTGCATATTCTTTAAGTGCATAATCTGGTATGTTTTGATAATTTGAAAAGTAACACTCATGAAACTCATGAAACCATCATAACAACCAAGATCATGAAGATACCTGTCATGCCCAAATCTTCCTTGTGTTCCTTGGTAATCCCTACTCCTTTCTCTGCCATCTCCTTTACCCCACGCTACTGCTGATCTGCTTTGTCACTACAGCTCAGTTTGCATTTTCTAGAATTCTATATAAATAGAATCATACAGTATGTGCTCTTTATTTTTGTTTGGTTTATTTCAGTCATCATAATTATTTTGCAATTCATCTGTGCTCTCATGTATATCAGTAGTTGTACTTTTTTTTTATTGCTGATAGGTATACAGTCGTACAAATATAGCATAATTTGTTCATCTATTCATCCATTTTTTTAATTTTTAAAATTATTTAAATTACTTTATATTTTCAGTATTCCAAGATTCATTGTTCATGCACCATACCCAGTGCTCCATGAAATACATGCCCTCCTCAATACCTATCACCAGGCTCGCCTAACCCCCCCCCCCAAAACCCTCTGCTTCTCAGAGTCCACAGTCTCTCATATTTCATCTCCTCCTCTGATTTCCCCCAATTCACCCTTCCTTTTCTTCTTCCGGTGTCCTCCATGTTTTTCCTTATACTCCAGAAGTAAGTGAAAACATATGATAAGTGACTCTCTCTGCTTGACTTAGCATATTCACTCAGCATAATCTCCTCCAGTCCCTTCCATGTTGATACAAAAGTTGGGTATTCATCCTTTGGATGGAGGCATATTATTCCATTGTATATATGGACCATATCTTCCTTAACAATTCCTCTGTTGAAGGGCATCTTGGCTCTTTCCACACTTTGGTGATTGTGGCCATTGCTGCTATGAACATTGGTATACATGTGGTCCTTCTTTTCACTACATCTGTAACTGTGGGGTAAATACCCAGTAGTGTAATTGCAGGGTCATAGGGTAGCTCTATTTTTAATTTCCTCAGGAATCTCCACACTGTTTTCCAAAGTGACTGTATCAATTTGCATTCCCACCAACAGTGTAAGAGGGTTCCCCTTTCTCCACATCCTCTCCAACATTTGTTGTTTATTGTCTTGTTGATTTTGGCCATTCTAACTGGTGTAAGGTGGTATCTCAATGTGGTTTTGATTTGAATCTTCCTAATGGCTAATGATAATGAACATTTTTTTCATGTGTCTTTTAGCCATTTGTATGTCTTTTTTGGAGAAGTGTCTGTTCATGTCTTCTGCCCATTTTTTCACATGAGGGTCTGTTTTTTGAGTGTTAAGTTTGAGGAGTGTAAGGTCTCAGTGACGGAAAAAAGGAAGGATAATGGAGAGACCCAGACACAGCAAGTGGTTCGAGCTTTAATGGAGGCACTCTCGGGCGAGGTTCCTTGCTCTGGGTTAGGACACAGCCAAGGAAGTCATGCCCAGGGGTAGGGCTGAGGGGTTTTTGATTAGAGGCCTTAGGGTGTGGAGGGTTTGCTGGGTATCTGACTGGCTGCAGTTTATGTATATGAGGGATAAAAATACAGCAATCATCAGCTTATTATACAGAAAAAAGAATGCAAGGTCGACCAGTCAGATTGTTCGTCGTCGTTGTGGGGTGATCTGGAAAGTCTCTGAGACAGGAAGCCCCATGGTGGAAAGTTCTGAGCCACCATCTTGTGAAACTCGGTGGCCATCTTGCCCACTCTCGGCATCCCTGGGCCCGCCAGCCCAGGCAGGAGTTCTTTATAGATCTTAGATATCAGTTCTTTATAAATCTTAGATATCAGACCTTTGTCTATGGTGTCATTTGCAAATATCTTCTCCCATTCCGTGGGTTGCCTGTTTGTTTTGTTGACTGTTTCCTTTCCTGTGCAGAAACTTTTATCTTGATGAAGTCCCAAAAGTTCATTTTCACTTTTGTTTCCTTTGCCTTTGGAGACATGTCCTGAAAGAAGTTGCTGTGGCCAATGTCGAAGAGTTTATGCCTATGTTCTCCTCTAGGATATGGATAGATTCTTGCCTCACATTGAGGTCTTTTATCCATTTCAAATTTATCTTATCTTTGTGTATGGTGTAAGAGAATGGTCAAGTTTCATTCTTCTATATGTAGCTTTCCAATTTTCCCAGCACCATTTATTGAATAGACTGTCTTTTTTCTACTGGATATTTTTGCCTGTTTTGTCAAAGATGACTTGACCATAGAGTTGTGGGTCCATCTCTGGGCTCTCTACTCTGTTCCACTGGTCTATGTGTCTGTTTCTGTGCTAGTACCATGCTGTCTTGGTGATCATAGCTTTGTAGTAAAGCTTGAAATCAGGCAACGTGAACGTGATGCCCCCAGCCTTGTTTTTCTTTTTCAACATTTCCTTAGTGATTTGGGGTCTTTTCTGGTTCCATACAAATTTTTGGATTGTTTGTTCCAGCCTTTTGAGAAAAACTGGTGGAATTTTGATCGGGATGGCATTGAAAGTATAGATTGCTCTGGGCAGTATAGACATTTTAACAATGTTTATTCTTCCGATCCATGAGCATGGAATGTTTTTCCACCTTTTTGTGTCTTCTTCAATTTCTTTCATGAGTGTTCTGTAGTACCTTGAGTACAGATCCTTTACCTCTTTGGTTAGGTTTATTCCCAGGTATCATGGTTCTTGGTGCTACAGTAAGTGGAATCGATTCTCTTAATTTCCCTTTCCATATTTTCATCATTAGTATATAGGAAAACAACTGATTTCTGTGCATTGATTTTGTATCCTGCCACATTACTGAATTGCTATATGAGTTCTAGTAGTTTGGGGGTGGAGCCTTTGGGGTTTTCCATATAAAGTATCATGTCATCTGTAAAGAGAGAGAGTTTGACTTCTTCTTTGCCAATTTGAATGGCTTTCATTTCTTATCGTTGTCTGATTGCTGTTGCTAGGACTTCTAGTACTATGTTGAACAAGAGTCATGAGAGTGGGCATCCTTGTTGTGTTCCTGATCTCAAAGGGAAGGCTTTCAGCTTTCCCCATTGAGAATGATATTTGCTGTGGGCTTTTCATAGATAGATTTTATGAAGTTGAGGGATGTTCCCTCTATCGCTATACTTTGAAGAGTTTTAATCAGGAATGAATGCTGTATTTTGTCAAATGCTTTTTCTGCATCAATTGAGAGGACCATGTGGTTCTTCTCTCTTCTCTTATTGATTTGTTCTATCACATTGATTGATTTGCAAATGTTGAACCACCCTTGCATCCCAAGGATAAATCCTACCTGGTCATGGTGGATAATATTTCTAATGTGCTGTTGGATCCTATTGGCTAGAATCTTGTTGAGAATCTTGGCATCCATATTCATCAAGGATAGTGGTGTGAAATTCTCCTTTTTGATGGGGTCTTTACCTGGTTTGGGGATCAGGGTAATGCTGGCTTCATAGAAAGTATCTGGAACTTTTTCTTCTGTTTCTATGTTTTGAGACAGTTTCAGGAGAATAGATATAATTTCTTCTCTGGATGTTTGGTAGAATACCCCAGGGAATCCATCAGGCTCTTGTTTATTGGGAGGTTTTTGTTCACTGCTTCAACCTCATTACTAGATATTGTTCTATTCAGGTTGTCAATTTCTTCCTGTTTCCGTCTTGGAAGTTTATAGGTTTCCAGGAATTCATCCATTTTTTTCTAGGTTGCTTAACTTATATAGCTGTTGATAATAATTCCTGATGATTGTTTCTATTTCCTTTGGGTTAGTCGTGATCTCTCCCCTTTCATTCATAATTTTGTTAATTTGGGTCCTCTCTTTTTTCTTCTGGATGAGTTTGGGCAGTGGCTTAGTGATTTTATTGATTCTTTCAAAAAACCAACTTCTGGTTTCATTGATGCGTTCTACTGTTTCTCTAGTTTCTAACTCATTGATCTCTGCTCTAATCTTGATTATTTCCCTTCTTGTGTGTGGGGTTGGCTTAATTTGTTGTTGATTTTCCAGTTCTTTAAGATGTAAAGAGATCTGGTGTGTTTGGGATTTTTCAATTTTTTTGAGTGAGGCTTGGATGGCTATGTATTTCCCCCTTAGGACTGCCTTTGCTGTATCCCATAGGTTTTGGACTAATGTGTCTTTATTCTCTTTGGTTTCCATGAATTGTTTAAGTTCTTCTTTGATTTCCTGGTTGATCCAAACATTCTTGAGCAGGTTGGTCTTTAGCTTCCAAGTGTTTCAATTCCTTCCAAACTTTTACTTGTGGTTGAGTTCCAGTTTCAAGGCATCATGGTTGAGAATATGCAGGGAATAATCTCTATATTTTGGTATCGGTTGAGTCCTGATTTGTGACCCAATATGTGGTCTATTCTGGAGAAAGTTCCATGTGCGCTCGAGAAGAATGAGTATTCTGTTAATTAGGGTGGAATGTTCTATATATATCTATGAGGTCCATTTGGTCCAATGTGTCATTCAAAGCTCTTGTTTCTTTATTGATTTTCTGTTTGATTGATCTATCTGTTACTGAGAGTGGCGTGTTCAGATCCCTACAATTAATGTATTCATAACAATATGACTATTTTGATTAACGGTTGGCTTATGTAGTAGGCTACTCTTATATTAGGGGCATAACTATTTACAATATAAGATCTTCTTGGAGGAGAGAACCTTTAAGAATGATGTAGTGTCTGTATCTCTGGCTAGAGTCTTTAGCTTAAAATCTAATTTATCTGATATGAGAATCCCTACCCCAGCTTTCTTTTGAGGCCCGTTGGCATGAAAGATGGTTCTCCATCCCTTCACTTTCAGTGTGGATGTATCTTTAGGTTCCAAATGTGTCTCATGTAGACAGCGTATGGACAGGTCCTGTCGTTTTATCCAGTCTGTGACCCTTTGCTATTTTATGGGAGCATTTAGGCTGTTCACATTGAAAGTGATTATTGAAAGATAAGTTTTTATTGACATCATGTTGCCTGTGAAGTCCTTGTTTCTATAGATTGTCTGTGTAAGTTTCTGTTCTATGTCATTCTTGGGTTCTTTCTCCTTTTATAGAACCCCCCCCCCCCTTAATACTTCTTATAGTGTTGGTTTGGTGGTCACATACTCTTTTAAACCTTGCAGGTCTTTGAAGCTCTTTATGTCTCCATCCATTTTGAATGTCAGCCCTGCTGGATAAAGTATTCTTGGCTGCATGTTCTTCTCATTTAGTGCCCTGAATATATCTTTCCAACCCTTTCTGGCTTGCCAGGTTTCTGTGGACAGGTCTGACATTATTCTGATGGTCCTTCCTGTACATAAGGAATCTCTTCTCCCTAGCTGCCTTCAGGACCTCTTTTCTAAAATTATGATTTGCGAATCTCACAATTTGTGTCTAAGTGTCTTTCTAGACTCGTTGATATTGGGGGGGTGTCCTTTTTGCCTCTAGGACATAAACACTTGTTCCATTCACCAGGTTGGGGAAATTTTCATCCAGAATTTGTTCAGCTCTATCTTCTAGTCTTCTGTCTTTCTCCACCCCGTCAGGGATTCCAATAATTCTGATGTTGGACTGTTTCGTGGCTTCATTTATATCCCTAAGTCTGTTCTCGTGGCTTGTAAGCAGTTTATTCCAGCCCTCCTCCTGCTCTTTCCTCTCTATTACTTTGTCCTCTAGATCACTAATTCTATCCTCTGTCTCAGTTATCCTGACTGTTAGGCTATTTAAATTAGATTGGATCTCATTGATAGCATTTCTAACATCATATTGATTCTCAGTTCCACTCTTAGAGATTCTATGTTCACTAATGTTTTTCTCCAACCTAGCCATTGCCTGCCTGGATAATTGTTACCCTGAATTCCCTTTCCAACATACTGTTTATGTCTGTATCCAGAAGTTCTGAGGGAGAGGGCGCAGGCTCTGGGTTTTTCCTCTGTTGGGTGTTCGTCCTCCTAGTCATTCTGATGAGAAGTGGTTGAGGGGATTTATAGCTGAATATATCAACCACGATCCAGGCAAGGTGCACACTGGAACATTTCAGAGCAATCAGAATTCACCACCAAAAAGAAAAAAAAAAAAAGAAAAAAATAGAGAAAGAGAAGAAAAAATATCCCAATCAAAATGTGACCCAAAAATAAGATTTATAAACAAACATGAACAAACATAAAGACCGATTAAAGTTAATGACAAGAAATAAAAGAACCAAGCCAGAATGAACCCCAAGAATAAGATTTATATAATACCAAAACAAAAAATAAATACACAGGAACACTGACAGAAGAATAAGATGGGAGGGTGGTTATAAATCCTCGATGTGGGTGAGGAAGGTTATTTTGGATCTTCCTTGGTATTTCCTATCAAGCCTCTAGTTGTAATGCTAAGTGGCTTAAAAAAATTTAAAGAACAAGAATTGTGAAAATGAATCAAAAAAAGAAAAGAAAAAACTTGTATCTGTGAAATATATAAGTTTTAGGGCAATATTGGGAGCTTAATCTATTGTTTTCCCTTGATGTTGGGGTTTTACAGTTTTATGGGGACCCTATGGTTATCGTCCTCTTGGTTTTGCCTTGTCTTCTGGGGGGAGGGGACTGCCACGTTGTTTTCCAGTCAGTCTTGCTTGGGTTGAGTTGCCCTGCCGGCTATCATGGGGATGGGTTCTGTGGAAACCGGTTTTTTAGGCTTTTGCTCTCTGGAGGTTTTTGTTCTTGTGCAGCTCTTTGTGGCTTTTCGGAGGTTCGAGCAAAGAATCTGCCTGTACCCAGACCCACACCTCAGAGAGAAGCCTCAGTCTGCTCCCCTCTGGGTGGTCCAGAACATACAGACTCCCGCTCTGCAAACTCTGCTGCACACCACAGCCTCCCACAGGCGATGCACACCCTTAGCCACCATCCCAGTGGTCACTCGAGGTCCCTGCTCATCTCTGTACCTCCGTGCCACTAAAGCTGCGAGCGTTATTGGTCAGGGGAGTCTGCTTCCAGTGGCTGCCATTGCCGGGACTGCTCTTCTGGGTTCAGGCTCCCGCCGGGTGCACTTAGACCCCAGGGGTTGTTCACACAGCCCGTGGAGGGATTCCTGCCCGAGATTGGGCCGAGTTCTTTCAGCCGCAGGCTAGGAGCTGCTCAGACCCCTCGCAGGACGCCGAAGGCTGAGATCCTAGAGATCGCCACCTAGAGCTCACACCAGGCTCTCTTCGGCGCTTGGGGAGTGCATCCTGCCCGCACAGTGGTGCAAGCAGCTGAAAGCCGCAGGCTCATGGATCACGGACTGGACCCCCGCTGGTCTCTCTCTGATGTGGGTGGTCACTTGTGGTGGTGTCCTTCCTGGAAACATGGGCTTAGGCCTGTGCCCATGACCACCAGATTCCACTAGTTGCCCCTTAAGATCTTTTGTTCTTTTGGAGTGTTTTTAACCAGACTCAAAGTTAATGCTGGTCCCCAACCACAGGGCACTTTCATTTGGGGTATTACTTTCCTTGGGTCACTTCTGGTGGCTCCCTCTCCCTTCTGTTTATCCTCTAATATCCATCCAAGTGTTCCCACTCTTCTTTACCTCTCCACTGCTGCCTTCTCCTCCCGTAGAGATCCAGAAGTGAATAATCTTACATCTCAGGCTGATTTCATGGGTGTTCAGAGTGTTCTGGTAGATATATATCCAGCTCACTTTAGGGACCAGTTTAAACAGGGTCTCCTGCTTCTCCACCATGCCCCTCCTCACCCCATCTATTCATTTGTTGATGGATGTGTGGGTTGTTTCTAGATTTTAGCTGTTATAAATAAAGCCACTATGAACATTTATATGCAAGTCTCTGTAAATATGTGCTTTCTTTTTCTTGGATTGATACCTAAGAGTGAATGGTAAGGTAATATGGCAGGTATGTTTGACTTCTAAAGAAAGAGCTGAACTGTTTCTCAAAACAGTTGTACCATCTTATATTTCAGCCACGAGTACATGAGAATTCTAGTTCCTCCATATTCTTGCCAATGCTTGGTATGGTGATATATTTATTTTTAAAATTTTTGCAATTCTGATGGTATGTAGCAGCATCTCATTGTTTTTAATTTGTGTTTCTCTAATAACTAATGATATTACTAATTGTTTCATGTGGTTATTTGTCATCTGTACCTCTTCTTTGGAGAAATGAGTGTTCAAATCTTTTGCCCATCTTAAAATTAAGTAATTAATTAATGTAGAGTTCAGAGGTCTAGAGTTCAGAGGTCTTTTACTCATTTATTTTTGTGCCTGTTATGCCATGATTTTATAGGAAATGGGTTCCAGCAGGTCAGGCTCCTTTCGATTGAATCTCACAAAGTGCTTCTCTGGGTGGAGCAGACTGGTGCTCCAATTGAACCCAAGTACCATTCTTTTTGGTTTCCTTCTTTTTCTGATCATTTTCCTTCATACATTTTAGGAAACTATCTCATTTTTTAGAGTGGCTGATACACTCATTATGGACATTAATTCTCTTGGCATGAATCTTGCCCTTAATTTTAGCAGGATGCATAACATTGTAGACATTTTCAGTTTTGCCATGGTAACATTTGCGGGACATTCCTTTTTGAACAGTGCTAATTTCCTTGATGTTAATAATATCTTAATCGTAGATTCACGTATGTGGCTAAAGGAACAACTCCATGTTTTCTAAAAGCGTAAAGAATGTATAGCTGGTGCCATTCCTCTTTCCCTTCGTATTGGTTGTTTTGACAAATTGCTGGAAGATGATAGTTCCAGCTAAAAGGTCCCATTTTTTAATTGGCTTGTCTTTTTGAGTTGTTCAGATCTTGTGGTTGTTTTAAAAATGAATTGTGTTCTTATTATTGCATTTTGAGTATTCTTTACATACTCTGGATGTAAGTCTTATTACATATGATTTGCAAATATGTACACTAGGAATAGCCTACGGCTTATCTTTTTATTCTTTCAAAGAGCAAAAATGTTAAGTTTTTATGAAATCCATTGTGTGAATTTCTTCTATTATAGATCATAATTTTAGTTTTGTATCTAGGAAATATTTGCCTTACCAAAATTCATACAAATTTTCTTCTATGCTTTCTTCTAAAAGTTTTTATAGTTTTAGGTTTTGCATTTAGACCTATATCCAATTTGAATTAAGTTTTGTATAGGTTAAAATGTATGGATATAGTTGTTATTTTTTGCATTAGAATATCCAGTTGTCCTGACACCATTGTTTTTAATGCCTTGCTAAGTGGGATCAGAATAGTCACCACTACTGAGGTGATACCCTTTTGAGTAACTCTACCCAATTCTTTAAAACATAGTATTTTAAAAGTTAGGTGGTGGAAACACAAGCTATTCTTGTCCCCATCCGAGCACAAAAGATTGCTCAATTTCAAATAATTTTTCTCTGGCTTAAGTAGTTTCCTCACTTGCGTTCAGTAATTGATTGGTGCGGAAGACTCAAGAAGGACCCTCCACATATCTCAGGAGCTCTCTATGCAGCTCTTTCCCTCTCTGGCATTTTTCTCTGTAAATTCTAGCTGCCTTGTCCTTCCTAGAACTCCAGTTCTATTAGCTCAACTTAGGGAGATTTCTGGGTTTTTCCTGGATCCCCCTGGCTGTTTTCCTGATCCCCCCCCCCCCCCCACACACACACAGCCTGGAAGCTCTCACCGGGCAGTAAGAAGGGTCAATCATAAGTGTCTCAGCTTTTCTATTCCCCTCTATCAGAAATCACTATACTGCACTGTCTACTATTCAGTGTCTGAAAATCACTGTTTCATATATTTTGTCTGAATTTCAGTTGTGTTAGGCAGGAAAGCAAATTGAGTCTGCTACTCCATTTTGGTCAGAATTGGAAGTAGGCCTCTATGGTTTGTAACCACGTTCATGTTTACCTATATCTCACATTATGTTAGATTTTTCTAACACATCCTATTTCTGCCATCACTATCCTGTTTAAGATTTGTGGATTCTGTTCTTGCAAAGATCTCTATGGAAATTTAAAATATTCTTATATAAACTTTTATTAATCATTTTTGGTTTTTGGTGTGTGAATTCATTGTTTTGCTGTGGCTGTTGACATTAATTTTTAGTGGTTTGTAATCATAGATTCTTTTCTCTTCAGTGTTTATGATTTTCCCATGAGAATTCTGCATGTTTTGTGTTGAAGATAAATACATGTGGATTGTTTCACTTTTTCTTCTTTAATCATCAAAAATATTTAAAAGCAGTTGCTATGCATGGCATTCAAGAATTTGTAGGAATGTGAACTGGAGTCCTAAAATTACACTTTTTGGAGGCTTGGGATTCCTGCTTCTCTCAGTGATGCACTTTCCCCCCATCTACATATCCTCATTATCCTGTTGCATTTCAAAGGCCACAGGTCCGAATTTTAATATCCATGTTTCATGGGTGATATGGCTCGTCATGGCTCCCAGGTTTAATTAAGGAACTCAGTTTCCCCACATGCAAAGGCCTGAAACCTCAACTCCTTCTAAGGAAGAGCTATTAAATCTCTAGCTTGAAAGGTGTTATTACTGATTTAGGTGCCCCTGCAGTTATTCAGTTTTAGCTCCTGTTTACCATTTCAACTCTCAGTTTCTTCATTTTTAATAGCACCAGGAGAAGTCTTATTGTTAACCTCAGTTATGTATTCAATGTTTGTGTTATTGTTTTCAGCACTCCTCTGTTATGAGGAATGTGAAGAGGGGAAATTGCCCTGCCTGCTCACTCTGCCAGATTGTCTAGAAGCCAGTATGGGTTTTTTAAATTCACAAAATGTAACATTTTCTTCAAAATCAATGAAAAAAAGCTAAAAGTTGGGGCACAAAGTTCAGAATCAGGGACTCAGTGACAAATCTGTTCTTCAGAAGAGATAAGGAAAAAACAAATCTGTGCCTTTTTGATAGTCTCCTCACTGTGGAATTTGAAATTTACACTCTTTGTGGATGAGGTATATGGGTAAATAAGAATATTATTTAATTCCACCTTTGCTCAGTGACATTGAGCATTATTTTCTTTATTGGTAACTAGTCTTGTAAAAGAGGTAATACTGCTTATAAAATGACCTTTTATTCATGCAGTTGGCAAGACTTTCTTAGGACTAACGTGAGGCACTATTTTTCATTTTTTTAATCCAGCTCAGAAGGCAGCATTCACACATTTGCTAGCAGGTAAGTAAATTAGAACGTATCTTAAAACACATGTTATAAATTAAGAATGAATTAATAATTGATAATTTTTAGATATCACTTGAACAGATGCAATTGGTAAAGTAATACACTAAAAACCAGGCTACTAATATATAGCAATTAATTTCTAGTAGTCTTTTATTCACTTAATAAATATTTATTAAAGGTCTACTCAGGAAACAAGGATGAACATAGCCAAATCTACTAAGAAGTAGGATGTATATAATTAGTAAAGAAAAAGGCTATATAGTGCCTAGAAATGGCCCAACTTGGGTTATATTCATGTATTACTTGGGTAAATAAACAAGCAAATACCTGACATTTCACAGATTGTATGTGACAAAGCTCAGGTAAAATCTATAATAATTATGGATTGGGAAGAACTAATTATATTGACCTAACTATGCTGTTAGTATTTTGTCCCCATTAGTGTTTCTTAACCATAAATTCAGTCCTCACTGTTTTATAATTGCCATATGAACATTCTATTTGTTAGATTGACATAATATAACTTTTCAATTCTTTTACTTTCAATTTTTTATTTAAGTTGGTTTCTTAAAAACAAGTTGCCAGTGGAATTTAAAAATGTATCATCTCCAGAGTTTCTCAATAGTTGAATTTAATATGGTTATGTACTTATACGTTTGCTGATACATTTAGACTAAATTCTATCATTTTATTTTTTTCTGTTCCACTTATCATACTTTGCCAATATATTATTTTTCCACTATCTTGTAGTCTATTACATCAATTGTACTTTCATCGTTTTTTCTTTGTTTCTATTAATTTGGTCATTATATGTTCTAGTTATATTCTTTTAGTGATATTCTTTAATGATTGAATTACTATATTGTTATTTAATTAAAATTCAATGTTAATTTTACAATTTCAGATATAATGAACATTTACAGTTTCTAACAACATATTGATCTTAGCCCATTTATCCCTATACTTTTTTTTTCACTTTTCCATATTATTATTATTTGGTATTTAATTACTCCTGAATTTTAAGCTGCTGCAAACAAGTCATCATTATCATTGTCATTATTGTATTTAGTCAAAACATACTAGGATTTTACAACATATTTACCACTTTATTTGTTCACTATTCTTTTTTGAATTTTTTTTTCTTCTTTTTTTTCCTCTTTTTTTTTTTTTTTTCTCTTTTTTGAATTTTGTTCCATCTTTTCATGTTCAATCTCCCTTTTGGGGAAGTACATCTCTTAGAATTTCCATCAGTGAGTCTCTGTTTATTAAGCTGTTTTTCTTATCTACGTGAAATTGTCTTTATTTTCACTCTTGAATGTGAGTCTATGTAATGTGGACTTCTAATTGAGAGTTATTTTGCCTCAGCTATTTGAAAGTATGGCAGTGTAGTCTGGCATTTACTGATGATGATAATAAACATTCTGTTAGTGTGTTTATTCATTTATTCCTTAATGGTTAATAAGAGTTTTATCTGTACTAGGTTTTGTATTTTTATCACTGTAATATGTTAATATTACCACACACTTAGTGACTTAAAACAATATTCATTTATTCTGTCGAAGATGTGTAAATTAGAAATCCAGGTGGATGGGGTAAATGGGTTACTCAGTCAATAAAGCATGGGACTCTTGATTTCAGCTCAGGTCATGGTCTCAGAGTTGTGAGATCAAGCCCTGGGTTGGGCTCTGGACTCAGCAGGGAGTCTACTTGAGCGTCTCTTTCTCTCCTTCTCCCTCTGGTCTTCCTCCTACTTGTGCATGCATGCAGGTGCTCTCTTTCTCTCTCTAAAGAAATAAATAAAATCTTAAAAAAAATAAAAATAAAAAAGAAATCAGGAAGATTTGGCTGGGTCGTCACAAGCCTGACCAGAAGGCCTGAAGGCCAGGCTGTGTTCTTAGCTCATTCAGGTTGTAAGCAGAATCAAATTTCTTACAGGTATGGGTCTGAGCTACCTATTTCCTTACTGGCTGTCGGCTGGGGGCCCCTTTCTACTCCCAGAGCCTGCCTGCATTGTTTCTCATGTGCCTCCCTTCATTTTCAAAGAAGGGCATTCAGGTCTTCCTTAGATTTTGACTTTCTCTTACTTCCTTTTCTGCCAGCAGGAAACCACTCTACTTTTGAAGACTCACCTGATTGTGTCAGACCCACAAAAATAATCTTTGTATATTAAAGTCAATTGATTTGGAGCTGTAATTACACTTGCAAAATCTTTCAAGTACTCAGAAAAGTCTTTGAATAACCAAGGAATGGAGATCTTAGGAAGCAATCTAGAATTCTGCCTAACAAATCTATGTTTTTTTCTTGTCCCTAGAGTTATTTATTTCATTATAATATATTCTGGTAGAGATTTTTTTTTTAACTCCTGAACCAGACTCAGTATTTTTTTCAGTGAGAAGACTCACAACTTTCTTCAATTTTGGAAAAGTCCTAGGTGTTTTCTTTTCAAATATTGAACCTCCCTCATAGTAAATCCTCTGTGTCTGAATTCCTTCATGTTTCTTAACTGGTCTTTTTATATTTTATTACATTTCTGTTTATCAAGTATTCTGGGTGATTTCCCTAAACAATTTAAAAATCAGCAATTCTTTTTCTTTTTTTTTCCCCCAGTTCTTTCATTTCATTTCTTGTTTAATGGATTCTGCTCCTTTATTGATCTCTATGGAAATCATTAACATTCTTTTTTTAAAGTTTGTTTTTAGCCTAATTTTTCATATATGCATTCTTTACTTTTCTCTAGCTGTGGACATTGATTCTTAGTGGCTTTTTTCTTTGATTTTAAGGCCACCTTAAGCAACAATGATTATCTCATGAGATTTCTGTGTGTCCTGCTTTGTAAAATCTTCCTTGTGGAGATTATTTCATATGTTACCATCATAAGTCATAAATTTTTACACTTGTTAGACCTTGAGATCTAGAACTCATAGGAATCATGGACTGGTATTCTAACCTAAAGTTGGTAAAGCTTGAGGTTCCTGTTTCTCTATGTGATATTTTTTATCCCGAAACCATTTTAAGCACTTAGAGTTTCTGTGTCTCTAGGTGATCCTTTACCATCTACCACTTCTACTTCATCTGCTACTTCTGAAGCAATTTCCCTGCTGCATCTCAAAGACTAATGGTAACAGCTTTTAGTATCCTCCTTTCGTGGCTTCCAAGTTGAGAGAAGGAAGTCCACCCTAGCTTTCCAGGAGGTCTCAACTCCTTATAGGCTAATGTGGTTGACTAATTCATATAGCTCTGGAGAGTCACTCAGCTTTAGTTCCTATTTACCTTTCATGTTTCTAATTTTCTCTCTTTTTAAAACTGTCATTGGAAATTTCCCTATCTTCTCTTAAATTTTTGTTAGTAATTCTGTGTGTTTTTTTTTCACCCACTATTTCTCTGTGTGGAATAGAAGGGGGAAACTGCCTTGTCAGCCCAGTCTGCCTAATTATTCAGAAGTCGGTGAGGGGTTTAAATCATGACCTCTAATTTATCTGTGGTTAAAGCATTTGATTGGAATCTGCAGGCCAGAATCAGGCATTCAAAGTCAAGTATATATTCTATGCTGAGAAGTAGTAAGGAGAAAAGCTGATCTGTTTTCTTGCTCCTTTCCCTATTGGGGATTTGAAATTTATATTCTTTATGGTACATGTATAAATTAGGATATTATTTATTTGCATATCCTAATTTAGTAGTCCTTTAAAATTGCTCATTAGTGGTAATTAGTGGTATAAAAGAGTTAATGTAGGTCACAAAATAGTCTAAGTTTATTTGTTAGGGAGGCAAATTTTTTTTGGTATTAACCTGGAAACATTACTTTCACTCTCATTTAGATCCGGATCAGAAAGCAGCAGCCAAACAGATACAGTCAGGTAAGTAAATTAGGGTGTATTTCTTAAGATGAACAAACTGATAATCAACAATAAATTGCCAGGTATTAATTGAGCAGTAACAATTGGTAAGGTACTACACCAAATTAAGGTATCACACCAAAAATAACCTATTAGAATTTGCCAGTCTAGTAACTAATGACTATTTGTGTAGAAAAGTCAATGTCTTCTTTCTCTCAGTTTGTTAATGTATATTGGGAGTTTATTTTTTGGAAACAAAGGAATAAATGATTGGGGAAATGGTTACAGAGCAAACTCATAAGTGGGGAAGTTTACTTTTGTATTTGGAGACTTTGCAACTAGAAATTCAGTATGTATGCTCATGAACAACTGAGTGAACACTTACCGTGGTCACTTAAGAAAACTTTGCCGAAGAGAAACATCATAAAGAAACAATAATTCTACATCTTCTATAGCCTTTCAGTATCACAAAGTAGTTTTAATTAGATTTCTGTCCACTTGCTGAACAGTGGATATTTCCATATAATAAAACAGTAAGTCTTTAGTTTCCCACATTTATCATTTTTGAGTTTGGGGTCTTTCTGCAGATATAAAATGTTTAGGAGTTTTCATTCCTCTCTCTCTGACTTAAGTCAGAGGGGGAGCTGGTGTAATTCCTTGTATGTTCTTCCAAGTCCACTGCTAATCTAAAATGCTTCCAAATCGATAGAGTAAATTTTCTAGGCTGCACAACATGGTTGTATAATTTGTCTTATTCTAGAAGAGAGCTTCTTCTTCAATGAGAATGCTTCCTTTTCTTATCCTTTATGTCTCTTTTATTATTATGGTCTTCCCTTTATCATGACACTTTGAAGTCATGAGTTACTATCATTAAATTAAAACATTGATTTCATTTAATAACAATAACAACAACAACAACAACAACAACATGTCCTTTCTATGTCAGGGAGTTATCATATGGTACTCAAACACAACAAGTCTCAGTTACTTTTTTCCTCATCTTGGACATAAATCTTATTATACTGTTACCTTAGAAAATAAAAGGTATTGGGCGCCTGGGTGGCTCAGTTGGTTGAGCAACTGCCTTCGGCTCGGGTCATGATCCCGGAGTCCCGGGATCGAGTCCCATATCGGACTCCCGACTCTGCGGGAAGTCTGCTTCTCCCTCTGACCTTCTCCCCTCTCATTCTCAGTCTCTCGCTCTCTAATAAATAAAAAAAAAAAAAAAAAAGAAAATAAAAGGTATGATTATCTTGCTCAGCATTGTATAGCCAGCATGTAATAAAGTTCTTGGCTTATGGTAAGTGCTCAATAAATATTTGCTGACTGAATGAATAAATGAATAAATGATTACTTTTAATTCTCACCCCTCTCCCTCGCCTGTGGGTATGCGTGCACACACACACACTGACAAACAGAAAAAATTTAAAAACACAAAATACATAGACATATACACACACATACACATCCATATAACTAAAATGTTATAACTGCTCTCATTTCAGGGCACCTGGGTGGCTCAGTCAGTTAGCGGCTGCATTGGGCTCAGGTCATGATCCCAGGGTCTTGGGGTTGAACCCCCGGTCCAGCCCCACCTCGGGCTCCCTGCTCAGCAGAGAGCCTGCTTCTCCCCCTCGCTCTGCCTGCTACTCTGCCTACTTGTCCTCTCTCTCTCTCTCTGTCAAAAAACAAAAACAAAAACAAAAACTGCTCTCATTTCTTCTTCTCTTAAATGTCTCATCCTAAAAACTTGTTGACATAATTCATCTCTTCTAGGATTATTTGCCTACACTGACGGAGGAATGATAGCATTATTTATAGGAAAATGTACATTTCAGTTGGTGTAGTATAATTTGGGATGTTAATCCACTGGTCTAGCCTTTTGGTTTGATGTGTACTAGGGAAATATTTCTGAATAATTTTTCACCTAAGTTTTAATGATGTCATTTGATACTGTTGCTGTGCTTTACTAACGTAATGTCCACACTATAATTTTCAGGTTGATTTTTTTTAAGATTTTATTTATTTATTTGACAGAGAGAGAGAGAGAGAGAGATCACAAGTAGGCAGAGAAGGAGGCAGAGAGAGAGGGGGAAGCAGGCTCCCTGCTGAGCAGAGGGCCCAATGTGGGGCTTGATCCCAGGACCCTGAGATCATGACCTGAGCTGAAGGCAGAGGCTTTAACCCACTGAGCCACCCAGGCGCCCTGATTTTTTTTTTTTTGGTATGATTTTTATCTGGTAGAAATTTAGAGGGAACGGCTGTTGAAGTCAAGGAATGCAGAGAGGAGTGAATCCCAGAATGATTTTATTAATGCCACTTAAACATAATTAATTTTTAAATATCTCAATTTAATTAATATTTCCAATCTTTTCCTAAACAACAGAAGGATTTTAGATCATTTAACAGAAAAATTCAATTATTAATCTCTCACATATTGGCATTTGGCTTTTAACTTCTAGATTCTTTACCTACATGACTTCCCTTCCATTAGCCATTGTTATTGTTATTATATTCAATGAATATTTACTAGGATTTAACAACATATTTATCAATTACTTTGTTCACTATTCATTCTTGAACCTATTTTCTCATTTTGATTTCAATTTCCTTTTTTACACAGTAGTTTGTAATTTACACTTGTAAGCAGTGTCATCCTCAGTAATAATGATTGGTCTCATGGGAAAACTGCATGCTCTGAGTTGTAGGCGTACATGAGGAAGAGGGGAATGTTTTAGATTTGCCTGTCTTGAAGCATGAATGTTTCAATATTTTCTATACTTAACTGGTTCAGATTCGTGGGTAGTAGAATTAGGGAATTGAGGTCCTGTGCCTTATACATAGTGCAGGCCTGGGGTTTTACATCTCTAGGTGGATCTTTTTCCATCCACATGGCTAAGACAACTTACCTGTTGCATTCCCAGTAGCCATAATTTTTCTTATCCGCACGTAGGACTACTGGTCGTGGGGTTTGTTTTGAAGGAGCAGAACAGGGCTGGCTCGGTTTGCTTACACTGGCCTTCTTGTGTGTGGCCCCCGCAGGACCCGCCTCTGGGAGGGTCAGAGTGTGGCTCAGCCCTCCTTTGAGCTAATTGGCCCAGACCGCCTGTGGGTTGGGTTTGGGTTAGCCAATAGGAATGCGGAACCCCTGACCAGGAAAGAATATAAACCCCGCCTTTTGCCCACCAAATTTGTGCACCAGTTCTGGCCAGGGTGATAAGCTAGTTCAAAAACAGTTACTAAGTAACTTTCTGTGTGTTACAATCTCATTGGCCACTGGCCCCTATAAAACTGTTGCGCTTTTTGAAACTCCCTGTCTTTCTCTACATCACCCAATGCGTCGGTGAGTGTGGGAGACTGAGCTCAAGCTAACTTGAATAAAGGGCTCTTTTGCTTTTGCATCCGACTCAGCTCCCTGGTGGTCTTTGGGGATCTCAAAATCTGGGCATAACAGTTTTACCTTTCTAACATCTAAATACCTGCTTCAACTCCTTCCAAGCTAGGGATAGTAAAACCATGTCTATTAGGGTGTGAGTAATTCATATTCTCTTGTAATCATTCAGCTTTTGCTCCTGTTTTCCCTCTGAACTTCTAGTTTCTTCATTTTTTACTAACAGAAAGAAAAGCGTCTTTAGCTTTCAGTCTCCATTGGGTATTAGATTTTTATACTATTCTCTTCAGCTTTTCTGTGGAATGGAAAGGGAAAGCTTTACTTATGGAATAGAAAGTGGAAGTTTTTCCTGTCATTTCATGCTGATAGATTGCCCAGAAGTAAATAACTATGTTTTAATTTGCAAACGTGGCGATTTACATATCAATGAATTTAAAAAGCTAACTTGGAGCCTGACAGGCAAATTTAGACATTCATCATCAAACTTACATATTATGCTTAGAAGTGATAAAGAAAAAAATGCATCTCTGCTATCTACTTTTCCCCACTGGAAAATTTAAATTTTGCATTATATGTTGCACTTGGTGTTAAGTAAATAAGAATATTACTTTTTTGCGTGTCCCAGGTGTTAAAAGAGTTCGTTTTGGTGTAAAATGTCCTGATCTTCATTCTTAACATAAGCAAGTTTCTTAATATAACAGACATTATTTTTATGTTATATTTTTATTTAGATCCAGGTCAGAAAGTAGTGCTGAAACATATACCAGCAGGTAAGAAATTTAGGAAGTGTCTCTCATAAATAAGTGTACCTTGAAAATAAGAATGAACAAATAAATAATTGCTTAATATTTTTTGGGCAGCCACAATTGATAAAGCCCTAAAGATAATTTATTAATATTTTCCATTCTAGGAGTAAGTCTTTTTTCTTTAGTTGACTGAATTTTTATTGATTGTCTACTTTTCGTTACATAGGAAAAACTAGTTACATCTAATGAGACAAGATATCTATAATTATTTTGTGGAATTATTTTGTGGAATGCTCATAAGCAGAGCATTTTTACATCCTTTATGATGAGCTGCACAAAGGGCAATATTATTTTTTTTCGTTCAGATTACATTTGCATCCACAACCTCAATATAAACAACTGAGTAAATTCCATTTAGGAGGAATTTATCAAAGAGATGGTGTCATAAGCACACTAAAATTCTTTGCTTCTCATAGCCCCTCAATAACCCACAGTTGTGTTAACAAAGGTTCTCTGAATTTTTCTTAAGTTTTCAGTTTCCCATGCTCCACAGTTGTGGCCTTGTGATCTTTCTGAATTCCTCAAATACTTATTGGTCTGCTCACCTTTCTTTCTTTCTTAGAGAGTTTAGTTTTCTTGTAAGGTCTGATGTTTTTCCAAGTGTCTTCTTTTAGTTACTTTCAATCCACTAGTTTTCCAGAATATCCTTTATAGCCACAGGTTAAATTTTCAGGCTACAGCACAACATTGATAGTTTCTATCCTTTCTGATAAGTCACTACCTCTATTAGGGAAGCTATGGAATTTCTACATCCTTTATTCTCTCTTTATTTTTAGATGTCTTCTAACATCATAACCCCTTATAGATGTTAACTGCATTCTCTCAACTAATTATGAAAAAGAACTGATTTATTATTCCATTCCCTGTCAAGGGATTTGTGATATAATGCTCAAACACTATAATTCTTCCAACCTTCTGCTTACCTAGAAGCATTACTTTCACTATATACTCTCATATCACTTGAAGGTAATGGCTATGTATCTTTTGCTAACAAATTTAGAGTTAACACCTAGCAGAGTACATGTGTAAAAGTACTTATTTAATGAGTAAGTGATTACTCTTGAACTTCACATACACAATTAATATTATAACTAATCTAATTGGAGTGCCCTCTCTCATTATAGAATATGAGGTTCACATAATCATCCTCTTCTAGAAGTCGTGTTCAACTGGATTGAGGGATAGTCAAGGACATCATTCATAGGACATTATATATTGCATTTGAAGAATATAATTTGGAATGCTAATCCATTAGTCCAGTTTGTGTTTAGCATATACCAGAAAAACATCCTTGAATTATTCTTTCATTTAAATTTAATAAGCTAGTCATAGTTGCTGTGCTTTTATTATTATAGCACCTATTAGATTTTTTCTCCTGTTCTTTTTAAACTTTTATTTTTTTTTATTTTTATTTTTTTTCTCAATTGAAAAGCTGGTGGAAGATATTGGTAGAACCAACTCTTTGGGTTATAACAGTACCAAAATAAGAAATTTTTTAAAATGATGGATATCTAATGGGTTGTGCATGTCAGTAGACTCACAAGTCTAGATCCCTTAATTGGCTTGGGGGAAAACTAACTACAGTTAACCTTTGAACAACATGGATTTGAACTATGCAGATTCACTTAAAATGGATTTTTAAAAATAAATATAGTGCAGTACTGCAAATGTATTTTATTACTTTCTTAACAACTTTTCTTTTCTCCAGCTTACTTAATTGTAAGAATACAGTATGTAATATAAAATGTAAGGTATATGTTAATTGATGTTTATATTATCAGTAAGGTTTCCAGTCAACAGTATACTATTAAGTAATTACATTTTGGGAGAGTCAGAGTGTTATATGTGGATCCCAACTGTGTGGGGGTTGGCAACCATAACCTCTATGTTGTTCAGGGGTCAACCATATATTTAATAAGTGTGTTTCACAGAGTAGTAGGAAAAATTTACTTTAAGTTCTGAAGATATAAAATAGCAGAGGTAAGGAAAAGATGAGAAAGGTAAAATTGTATCACTTATCCCTGAATTACCTCACTAATCTTACCATCTATATTATTTTCTCTGTCAATAAACCTCACTTAATTTATTTTTAATTTATTCATTTTTCTCTAATTCTTTTGTTTAGAGGATTAGAGATAAATCTGTGGATATATAAAAAATAGAAAAGAGTCCCAAGAATTTTATTTTAACTTTGGTAATAAGTAGTATGAACATCGACATTTGGTAGATATTTCTTTCTTACCATTATTCTGAAGGAAAGAGGAATAAACTTCCATTAAAAATAAAAAATAACTTTATCAGATTGTATTTATCAAAATAAAAGTATTATTTCCTTATTTACTTAGATCCAAATCACAGGAAAGCACCCAAACACATAACAGTAGGTAAGTACATTAGGAGTTATCTCTAAAATTGAAATGAAATTTATAATCTATAATTAATTCCTAGGTATTTATTGGGTAGGTGAATTAGTAAAGAACTATATCAGAAACAGCATATTGATTTTACTAAATTGCTATTTAATGAATAATTATTCAGTTAATCTTTTTTCTTCAGTTTTGTAAGTTTCTGTTGAGCACTTGCTCTTGTGGATAGAATGGAATTAAGGAGTTTGAATCCAATACGATATAAGCTATGTAAATTAGTCTATAAAATAAATTCATAATCAGGGCCACTTTATCCGTTAGGTATTGTAGCCATGATATTTAAGGCCTATGAGTTTCCAACTGCCAAAACCAAAATGCTGTTTACAACATGAAAAACCAAACAGATTGGCTCCAATATATGGAAAAAGTAAAATTAATATATTTCAATTTCTAAAAAAAATGCAAACTCTTAACTGTTACATTCATAAACACTATATGTGGAAAAATGTAAGATTTTCTCATTTGCAAATACTTCTGATTAAATACAATGCTTCCCCAGAAATCTCAGGAAACTGTAGCATAAACATGACTCACAGGCAAATAATTTCACAAGCAAATTGCAAAAAGTTTTTCTAGAATTCTTTTTTCTGACATATGAATTTTTTTACTTGGCAGTACCTCCAGTTGTTTGTATATTTTACAGTGGAGGAGAGTTTGTTTGCTCTTGGTACCTTAAAAATGTGTCTTTTTTTCTTTTCCATAGTAACTAATAATTCCTTCAGAGGACAATGGATATTACAGAGTGTCTCACTGAGAAATGAAAATTCCACCTTTCCTCCCTTGGTTACAGTCAAAGGAAACAATAAACTGAGTGTGGAACTATTTGCATGTGCATCTGTATTTCTTTCTTCCTCTACCCCTGAAGCTCCAGGTCTGTCATTTCAGGGCCCTTAACGGAAGATACCTCAACTCAAGCATCCCCATCCCAACAGGCTCCCTGAGCTCTTTTTCCCAGCTCTCCCACCACTCACTCCTGCTTTCCTGCCTCGGGCCCCAGGTCTGGGAATCTGCAACTTTTACTCATTATTTTACTCAGGAAGAACTCATGGGAGGTAGGTAGTCCATGGTCTTCCTCCCGGTTTTCTCACCAGACTTGACTGGCTGTATACAGTTGTCAGTTAATCCACATATATGCCCACCTTACCCACCCCACAACACCAGTCTAGGCTTCTGAAGGAAACTGTATTCACTTTGAGGACTGTATATTACTGTACAGGACTCTTGCTCTACCCACCACCTTTCCCTTGTTCTTTGGCTAGGTGATCCACAGGGTGAATCCCAGAAAACAGAAGGACCCAGAGAGCTTGGGCTTGGATCTCAGGGGTAAAGGTTAACCTCTATGAGAGTTTGGTGACCAAGTTGACAAACTGAGTTGGAAAAAGTTTCTGTCATTTTCCATTTTCTGAAAGTTTGTATGAGATTATTTAAATTTCCAATTAAATATTTGGTAAAATTCACTAAGGAGCTGGAATTTTCTTTGTGAGTAGATCTTTAATTATGGATTCAATGTCTTTAACAGATGGAGGACTATTCAGATTTTTCATTTATTCCTGCAATAGTTTTTTCAAATATTGTAATCTTGGATGTAATCTTAATCTTGTAAATTAAGGAATTTACTCATTTCATTTGGTGCCTGATCTTTTGGCATAAAGTTGTTCTTAATAACCTTATTTAGCGTCTATAGTTATGTCCCTTCTTTCATTCCTAATCTTGGTGATTGTTCTCTTCTGATCAGTCTTGATAACAGAGTTTTATAATAACGAATCTCTTAATCCCTCCATCTTTATTATTATTATTATTATTATTATTATTATTATTGCATCTGTTTTCTGCTTCATTGATTTTTGCCTTTTTAAAATTTGCTCTTTTCCTGGCTTTTGGAATTTGAAGTTTAGATCATTTATTTTAAACCTTTTCTAATTCCTTTAAAGGTATAAATTTGTACTTCTTTAGCTTCATTTCGTGAATTTTTGTATGTTGTATTTTTATTATTCTTCAGATCAAATATTTTCTAATTTTCACTTTGATCTCTAAATTATGGGTTACTTAGAAGTGTGTTGTTAACCTCCAAATATTTGGATATTTTCTGTTTAGTCTTTTCTTATTGATTTATAGTTAATTCAGTCATGGTCAGAGAATATACATACACAATTTCAATCCGTTGAAATTATTGTTTTGCTTATGGTCCAGCCTATGGTCTATTTTGGAGAATGCTCCATGTGCACTAAAAAAAATGTGCATTTTACAATTGTTGAATATATAAATGTCAAATCAAGTTTGTTACTAGGGTTTTTGAAATCTTTAAAATTTTTTCCCTTTTTCTATTATTTCCTAAAAGAGATATATTAAAATTGCCTATTATCGATGTTGATGTGTTGTTTTAGGTATATTAAGTGTTTATGTATTTTCAAGTTATGTTTAGTGCATATATCTTTAGGACTGGTATGTTTCCCTGATGAATTGACCCTTTATCATGATATAATTCTTATTATCTCTATTTATAGTCTTAGTTTTAAATTTTACTTTTTTTCTGGTATTAATAGAGCCATGTCAGCATTTTTACAGTTATTTTTTGCATGCGGTATCTTTTTTCATCCTTTAACTTTCAGTGTATCTTTCCTTAAATTTAAGATGTATTTGATGTAAACAACATACATTTGAGTATTGTATTTTTTTAAGCCTGGTGAGTGTTTTTAAATTGAAGTGTTAAAAGCATTAACATTTAATATAGTTTCTGATACTGTTGATTTTAAGTCCGACATTTTGTTATGTGTTTTTTATTTGTTCCACATTTCTTCATTCTCTCCCTCCACCTCTTTCTTTCAGGTTAATGGAGAATTAATCTGTTTTTCTTCCCTATTGGCTCTTCTGGTTGTCCTTTTTACATTATTAATATTTCTGGTGGCTATACCAGATATTATATTATGCATCCTTCATTTTATCACAATCTACCTTGAATTAGTATTATCCTACTTAACAAACAACAAAATACTTTGCAACAATATAATTTTCGTTACCTCCTCCTGCCCTTGGTGTTACTATATTTAATTTTACACATCTGGCGTATAGGCTGCTGTTATTTTCACATGAAAGAGTCAATAGCATTTTCAAAAAATTTAGGCTTTAAAAAAATTGAGACTTTTATATTTATCCACATGTTTAACCTTTCAGGTACTAGGTACTCTTCATTTCTTCTTACAGAACTGTGCTTCCATATGAGATCACTTCTCACACCTTGAATAACTTCCTTTAGTATTCCTTACGGTGTGCTACCAATGGTGACAAATTTGTTCACTTTTATTTTCCGGTTTGAAAGTTTTTTTTTTTTTCAATCTTCATTTTCATATGTCTAATTGCACATAGAATTTTAAATTGCCATTTTTTTCCTTTAAGCACTTTTTGTATATATTCTTATGGAATTCATTATTTATTTTATTTGATTTTTTTATTTAAATTCAATTAATTAATATGTAGTGTATTATTAGTTTCAGACCTAGCTTTCAGTGTTTCATCAGTTGTATATAGCACCCAGTACTCATTACATCCTATGCGTTCCTCAGTGTCCATCACTCAGTAACCTCATCTCACCATCCCTCGCCCCTCCAACAACCCTCAGTTTTTTTCTTATGGTTAAGAGTCTTTTATGGCTGTCTCCCTTTTTGATTTCATCTTGTTTTATTTTCCCTTCCTTTCTCTATGCTCCTCTGTTTTGTTTCTTGAATTCTACATATGAGTGAAGTCATATGATAATTGTCTTTCTCTGATTGACTTATTTCACTTAGCATAATATCCTCTATCTAGTTCCATCCATGTCATTATAATGGAAATATTTTATCTTTATAATGGCTAATATTCCATTGTATATGTATACCACATTTTCTTTATCTATTCATCCATTGATGGTCATCTGGGCTCTTTCCATAGTTTGGCTGTTGTGGACATTGATGCTAAACATTGGGGTGTGGGTGCCCCTTCAGATCACCACATTTGTATCTTTGGGATAAATACCTAATAGTAGTACAATTGCTGGGTCATAGGGTAGCTCTATTTTCAACTTTTTGAAGAACCTCCAACTGTTTTCCGAGTGGCTAGACGAGTGTTGCATTCCCACCAACAGTATAGGAGGGTTCCCCTCTCTCTGCATCCTCGCCAACATCTGTCATTTCATGATTTGTTAAATTTAGCCATTCTGATAGGTGTGAAGAGATATCTCATTGTAGCTTTGATTTGCACTTCCCTGATGCCAAGTGATATTGAGCATTATTTCGTGTGTCTATTAGCCATTTGTATGTCTTCATTGGAGAAGTGTCTGTTCGTGTATTCTGCCCATTCCTCGATTGGATTATTTGCTCTTTGAGTGTTGGGTATAATAAATTCTTTATAGGGAGCGCCTGGGTGGCGCAGTTGGTTGAGCGACTGCCTTTGGCTCAGGTCATGATCCCGGAGTCCCGGGATCGAGTCCCACATCGGGCTCCCATCTCCATGGGGAGTCCGCTTCTCACTCTGACCTTCTCCCTTCTCATGCTCTCTCTCACTCTCTTTCTTTCCTAATAAATAAAGAAATTTAAAAAAAAATCTTAAAAAAAAATAAAATAAATTCTTTATAGATTTTGGATACTAGCCCATTATTGGATAAGACATTTATAAATATCTTATCCCATTCTGTCGGTTGTCTTTTGGTTTTGTTGACTGTTTCCTTTGCTGAGCAAAATATTTTTATCTTGATGAGGTGCCAGTTCCCTTTCCTTTGGAGATGTGTCTAGCAACAAGTTGCTGTGGCCAAGGCGAAAGAGGTTACTGCCTGTGTTCTCTAGGATTCTGATGGATTCCTGTCTCACACTGAAGTCTTTTATCCATTTTGAGTCTATTTTTATGTATGGTATAAGGAAATGGTCCAGTTTCATTCTTCTGCATGTGGCTGTCCAATTTTCCCAACACCATTTGTTGAAGAGACTTTTTTCCATTGTATATTCTTTCCTGCTTTGTCCAAGATTAGTTGACCATAGAGTTGAGGTTCCATTTCTGGGTTCTCTATTCTGTTCCATTGATCTTTGTGTTTGTTTTTGTGCCAGTACCATACTATCTTGATGATTACAGCTCTGTAATAGAGCTTGAAGTCTGGAATTGTGATACTGACAAATGCGGTTTTCTTTTTCAACACTCCTCCGGCTATTCAGGGTCTTTTCTAGTTCCATATAAATTTTAGGATTATTTGTTTCATTTCTTTGAAAAAAATTGATGGTATTTTGATAGGGATTGCATTAAATGTGTTGATTACTCTAGGTAGCATAGACATTTTGACAATATTTGTTCTTCCAATCTATGAGCATGGGACATTTTTCCATTTCTTTGTGTCTTCCTCAATTTCTTTCATGAGCACTTTATAGTTTTCTGAGTACAGATTCTTTGCCTCTGTGGTTAGGTTTATTCCTAGGTATCTTATGGTTTTGGGTGCAATTGTAAATGGGATTGATTCCTTAATTTCTGTTTCTTCTGTCTTCTTTTTGGTGTATAGAAATTCAACTGATTTCTGTGCATTAATTTTATATCCTGACACTTCACTGAATTCCTCTATGAGTTCTAGCAGTTTTGGAGTGGAGTCTTTTGGGTTTTCCACATAAAGTATCATATCATCTGCAAAGAGTGAGAGTTTGACTTCTTCTTTGCCGATTCAGGTGTATTTTATTTCTTTTTGTTGTCTGGTTGCTGAGGCTAGGACTTCTAGTACTATATTGAATAGCAGTGGTGATAGTGAACAGCCTTGCCGTGTTTTTGACCTTAGGGGAAAAGCTCTCAGTTTTTCCCCATTGAGAATGATATTCGCTGTGGGTTTTTCTTAGATGGCTTTGATGATATTGAGGTATGTACCCTCCATCCCTACACTGTGAAGAGTTTTGATCAAGAAAGGATGCTGTACTTTGTCAAATGCTTCTTCAGCATCAATTGAGAGTATCATATGGTTCTTGTTCTTTCTTTTATTAATGTATTGTATCACATTGATTGATTTGCGGATGTTGAACCACCCTTGCAGCCCAGGAATAAATCCCACTTGGTCGTGCTGAATATCCTTTTAATGTACTGTTGGGCTCTATTGGATAGTGATTTGGTGAGAATTTTTGCATCCGTGTTCATCGAGGATATTGACCTAAAATTCTCCTTTTTGATGGACTCTTTGGCTTTGGGATCAAGGTAATGCTGGCCTCATCAAATGAGTTTGGAAGTTTTCCTTCCATTTCTATTTTTTGGAACAGTTTCAGGAGAGTAGGTATTAATTCTTCATTAAATGTTTGGTGGAATTCCCCTGGGAAGCCATCTGTCCCCTGGGCTCTTGTTTGTGGGGAGATTTTTTTTTTGGGGGGGGGGAGATTTTTGATTAACTACTTCAATCTCTTTACTTCAATTAACTCTTCAATCTCTTTATGGGTCTGTTCAGGTTTTCTATTTCTTCCTGGTTCAGTTTTGGTAGTTTGTGTGTCTCTAGGAATGCATCCCTTTCTTCCAGATTGTCAAATTTGCTGGTGTATAGTTGTTCATAATACATTCTTATAATTGTTTGTATTTCTTTGGTGTTGGTTGTGATCTCCCTTCTTTCATTCATGATTTTATTAATTTGGGTCCTCTCTCTTTTCTTTTTGATAAGTCTGGCCAGGGTTGTGTCAACCTTATTAATGTTTTTAAAGAATCAGTTCATAGTTTTGTTGATCTGTTCTACTGTTCTTTTGGTTTCTATTTCATTGATATCTGCTCTGGTCTTTATTATCTCTCTTCTTCTACTGGGTTTAGGCTTTCTTTGCTGTTCTTTTTCCAGCTCCTTTAGGTGTAGGGTTAGGTTGTAAACTTGAGACCTTTCTTGTTTCTTGAGAAAGACTTGTGTTGCTATATACTTCCTCTCAGGAACGCCTTTGCTGTGTCTCAAAGATTTTGAGCAGTTGTGTTTTAATTTTCATGTGTTTCTTTGAATTTTTTAAATTCTTCGTTAATTTCCTGGTTGACCCATTCATTCTTTAGTAGGATGTTCTTTAGCCTCCATGTATTTGAGTTCTTTCCAACTTTCCTCTTGTGATTGAGTTTTAGTTTCAAAGCATTGTGGTCTGAAGATATGCAGGGAATGATCCCAATCTTTTGGTACCAGTTGAGACCTGATTTATGACCCAGGATGTGATCTATTCTGGAGCATGTTCCATGTGCACTAGAGAAAAATGTGTATTCTGTTGCTTTTGGATAGGAATGTTCTGAATATTATTAGAGAAGAATGAAACTGGACCCTTTTCTTACACCATACACAAAAATAAACTCAAATGGATGAAAGACCTAAATGGAAAAAGAGAAATTCATCAGAATCCTAGCGGAGAACACAGGCAGCAACCTCTTTGGCCTCGGCCACAGCAACTTCTTGCTAGATACATCTTCAAAGATAAGGGAAACAAAAGCAAAAATGAACAATTGAGACTTCATCAAGATGAAAATCTTCTGCACAACCAAGGAAACAGTTGACCAAACAAAAAGGCAACCTACAGAATGGGAGAAGATATTTGCCAATGTCTTATAAGGGCTAGTATCCAAAATCTATAAAGAACTCATTGAACTCAACACCAAAAAACCAAAAAAAATCCAGCTAAGAAATGGGCAGAAGAGAGGAGGGGGGCAAGATGGCAGAGAAGTAGGAGATCCTGCTGCAACCCGTCCCCAAAAGTGAGCTGGAAATCTACCAGAACACACTTAACACCCATGAAATCACCCTGAGTAGCAAGATTTCTCACTCCGGGATCTCTCCGAAAGCAGAAGACAGCAGTGGAGAGGTAAAAGCAAAGTGGGAACACTCGAACTAATATTGGAGGATAAACAAGGGGGAGGGAGCCACCAGAAGCTAACCAAGGACAGTAATACCCCAAGGGAAAGTTCCCGGTGGCGGGGGACCAGCATTAACGTAGAGTCTGCTAAAAACACTTAAAAGGGCAAAAAGTTCTGAGGAGTAACTAGTGGAAGGGTGTGGTCACGGGCACTGGCTTGGACCCACACTCCCAGGAAGGAGCGCCCCAAAGTGAGACTGGTGGGGGGATCCAGTCCGCAATTCCTGAACCTGCAGCTTTCCGCTCTCTGCAACAATCTGTGGGCCGGGCTGGCACCTGCAAACGCCTTTAGAGAGTCTGCAGTGGTCCATGAGCCGCAGCTTTTCTCTGTGTGCGCCCGCGACTGCGACATTCGCGGCCCGCCGTGGAGCCCGAGCTATCCCCGCCTGCCGCAGAGAGAAAGTGGGCAAGCGGCCTAACCTCCGGGGCGCCCCTCACGGAGCCGCAGAAAGGCGGCTGGGGGCGCAACTTTCCCAGCCCTCCGCAGGCCTCCCGGGTCCGCACCTGAGAGCTGCAGAAAGGGATCTGGGGTCGCGTGCCACCTTGGACAGGCTGCGTTGTGAGCAGAAATTTTGCGGAGGGGAGTGTGTGTTCTGAACCACACAGAGGGGAGCAGAGACTCAGGCTTCCTGCAACTCGGAGGTCCGAGTGCTTCTGGGCAGATTCATTGCTTGGAGTCTCTGAAAAGGTGAAAAGACTACAAAAGGCCAAAAACCTTCAGAG
>CM052800.1:149796623-149844711 GCA_028533885.1 Nasua narica | reverse complement strand
TTTTTTTTTTCTATGTGAAATAGAGTAGTCAAAGTTCATTGTTTTTTTCCGTATGAATACTGAGCAGCATTTATGGAAGAGCATTTATCCTCCTCAGATTACAGGGGTGACTTTACTGAAGATCAGATAAATATGTATTTGTGGCTCTTTCAGGATTTTTTATTCTGTTCCTCAAAACTTTGGTGCATATTTCATTGCCCTAATTACTCTAGCTTTATAAGTCAAGACGGGTTGGTGTTGGCACTCCTACTTTTTTTCCATATTCCTGTCTTGACTATTATAAGCTCAGTCAACTTGTTCAAATCCACAGATGACCTGCTCTGATTTTACTGAGTTTGCATTGAATCTATAGATCAATTGAGGGGAAACTGAACGACATTGAGTCTTCTAATTCAGGTACATAGTGTATCTTTCCATATATTGTAGGTTCTTTTTCAATAAGCCTTAGTAGTTTTTACTGTAGATGTCTTGAAAACCTTTTGTTACATTTATTCTCAGTTTTTTGGGGACATATTTTAATGCTGTGATAAATGGTGTTGTTTCTTTACATTAATTTTCTAATTGCTACTTATCTTTGAATACAAGCTGGATTAAGTTGATGAGACTTTTTATTATCCTTCATGTGATTTATTTTGATAAACATATGTGCCCTTGAGTATTTCTTTTTCAGGGATTGCGTTTAGTGTTGCATGTATGTCAGAGAAGTTTAATTGACAGTGCTGTCCAAATCTTTGTAGCCCTACTGATATTTCTCTTGGGTCCTTAATGTAACTGTTATAATTATAAAATCTCCACATATACTTTTGAGTTGTGTATAATTTTTTTTCGTTCCATCAGTTTTTGTTTTATATATTTTGGGTGTATATTAAGTGTGTAAAATGTTTAAGATTGTAGCATTTTAACTTTTAATCAATGCTTTTATCATTATAAAATGTCCGCCTTTATTTCTTGTAATTCATTTTGAATTATATTATTATATTGCTTGCTATTAATATAGCCCCACTTTCTTTTGGGTATTGTTTGCATGGTATAATTTTTAATCCTTTTATTATCAGTCTTTTATGTTTAAAATGCTTCTCTTTTATAAAGTGTATAGTAGTAACAGTTGTTTTTTAAAGGTTTGTTTTATTTATTTGTTGGAGAAAGAGAGAGAGAAAGAAAGAGCAAGCAGGGAGAGAGGGACCTCAAGCAGACTCTGCGCTGAGTGTGGAGCCCAGTGCAGGGCTGGATCTCATGACCCTGATATCATGACCCCTGCTGAAATCAAGAGTTGCCTGCTTAACAGACTAAAACATACAGGCGCCCCATATAATTATTATTCTTTAAATCCACTTGGTTTTTCTTAATTTTTCCTTTCCTCTGTTGTTTATAATCCTTGATGTGATTATTATCCTAATTTATCTTTTTAGGCAATTAGTGATGCATTCTTTTATTATTCTTTTAATGACTACCCTTGTGATTACTAAATTTATATTTTTATCGCTCTATGAATAACTCATAGACCTTGAAACTTTACTCCATTTATGTTCTTTTTGTCATTTGTGCCATTGTTATATATTTTACAACTATGTATTTTTTTTAATGCCAAGAGCACTTACTATCACTGTTTAAAACAAACGATATTCACTTAAATTTACCAACAACTTATTTTCTCCCATGGTTTTCATTCTCTTACATTTTCATGGTTCTATCTTATAGCAATTTCCTTTTTATTAAAAAGAACTCAGTATTTTTAGTGTTTCTTTCAGTGTAGGTTTGCCGGCAATAAATTCTCTCATTTTCTCTTGTGAAGAAGTGTGTTTATTTTGCTTGCATATCTGATGGATATAAACCCTTGGTTGAATATCATTTTTTTCAGCACTTTAAAGATGTCCTTCCATTGCCTGCTGGTGTTCATTGTTTCTGTGGGAGACTTAGGCATACTTTATTTAAAAGTCTTTTGGAAGTAATGTGCCCTTTCTCTCTTGTTGCTGTTTAAATATGTGCTTCTGTCTTTTTGTTTTAGTTGTTTGAGCATGATATGCCTAGGTTTGTTTTCTTTCTATTCATTCTGTTTTGGATTAATAGAGTATTTGAGAGTGTGGGTTGAAATCTTTCATTGGGTTGAAATCTTCCATAATAAGCTTTGGAAATCTCAGGGTTTAATTCCTCAAATTTATTTCTTTCCTGGTCTCTATCTTCTTTTTTTCTTGGACTATAACTACATGAACGTTAGATGTTTTTAATGGGTCACACTTCTCTTATTTTCTTCTTGGTATTATTTTCTCTGTATTTGAATCTGAATATTTTCTACTGATCTATAGTCCTGTTTACCAATTCTGTCTTCTGAGATCAGATGGATCTGATCTTCTTTCAGACCCTTTCTATTGAATTTTTAATAGCAGTTATTGCATTTTTTTTGTACTCTAGAATTTCAGTTTGTTTTTTAGATATTCTACCTTTCTGAAATTCTCCAAATTTTTCTCACTCAAGTCATGGTTAATATACATATTACCTGTAGCTTTGTTATAACTCCTTATTTTTTATTTGGTTTTTGATAATTTGATCCTGTTCTTTTGCATTTCTTATAATTTTTTATTGAAAATTGGTGTATTCGTTTTCGAGGGATTGCTTAACAAAGTAACACAAGCCATGTGGCTTAATTAAGCAACAAAAATGTATTGTCCCACAGTTCAACAAAGGAGGCTAGAAGTCCAGGATCAGAGTGTTGGCAGGGTTAGTCCTTTCTGAAGATTGGAAGGAGGAATCTGCCTCAGGCCTCTCTCCTTGGCTTATAGATGGAGTCTTCTTGCGAATCTTCACATGGCATTTCCCTTTGTGTCTGTCTGTGTTCAACTTTCCCCGTTTTATAAGGATATCAGTCATATTGGATTAAGACCCACTCTAGTAACCTAACTGTATTACCTCTGTAAGGATCCTATCTTTGAATTAAATCATGTTCCAAGGACCTTGGGTTAGGAATTCACATATAAATTTGGAAGGAGGGAGACAATTCAATCCAGACATTTGGATGCTATGTATGAAAAATTGTAGAAGCTCTAGATGATGTCTTTGAAGTTCTTTTCTCTTCCTGTCAGTTTGTACATTTATTATTTACATTCTAGTTCGTTTTGTTTTGTAAGCTATATGGATTTAAAACTTTATTGATGCTATCATATTCCCCTTTATTTTTCATCGTATTTGTTTAATAACAGGGTATTTTTAGGGGGGACAATTCTCAGGATCCTCACCAGATTCCACTTATATACTCATTTCTAGAGTGTCATTCAAATGACTCTTTAGAACATTTATCTGTTGCAAAGAATCTTGTCCTATTATAATACAAAGTTGAGGAACTGAAAACTTTTCAATGGCTATTTCTCTTATTAAAATAATTTTAAAAAGTTAGATAAACAAATAATTTAATGACTCTTATATTTTCTGTTATCTTCTGGTGGGTTCTCTAGACATGTCTCTGCTCCCCCTCTGTCCTCTCCTGTCCTCTAATCCAGAGGCATGCCATTGCTTATGTGGATAAGCAAAGTGCAATGGTACTTATATTGCTAGAGGTATAGTGCATTTCTTGTAGTGCTATCTTTTAGGAGCATTTCTTCCGTGGAGCAGTATCTCTTCCAATGTGCTGTTTGGGAGGTCTGGGGATAAACAGATAATAGGTTCTTTCAAGTGAGGTGGGCATCTATGGTATTTCCCTTGGGCATAGTGAAGGGTAGTATATGTCTAAGCCAAAGGATAATAATCATCAGGCAAACTTCTCCCTCAGAAATGTTACTTAGGGTAAATAATAGACCTGTGGGGACTAGTACATAGTTCTCAATTTAGAATTCCAAGACTTTGAATATCACACAGGAAGGGAAGCATATATAATGGTTATACATAATTATTAATTTTGTCAGTATTTTAAAAGCATAACTCAGAAAATACATTATTTAGCATATATTATTTGCAAGTATTATTACTGATTTTTTGGATACTCATGTTACAGATTGCTTATATCATTACAATAAAAGGAAAGCCATATTTTGTCCATCTCACAAAACAGTAAGTAACTATTTTATCCTTTCAAATTTTAATTATTTGGTTTCTTAATTTTTAAAAATAGGTATGAATAGGATCATTTCAATTCAAATATGTACTGATATCTATTTATATGTGTTACTTATTGTATGCTGGTTATTGGGTAAAAGCACAGGCATACAAAGGTAAAGCATGGTCCACAGTGAATTTATATATTCAGACAAACTAATAGAGAAAGGGAGAATTTTATTATAATATGGTATTATAATAAATGTGTAAATAGTATTCTTTGGAAATCAAGGAAGTTTTTCTGGAAAGAGGTAAAAGATAATTTGTATCTTGAGAGAAGATACCTCGTGAACTCTGTAAAGAAATGAGGTAGTTTAGAGATTTCCTCTGTTTAGAGGATATCCGTGAAAAACATAGAGGTATGAGACAGAGAGAATTCTGTGGTGTGCAAAAAGTCCATGTGAATTACTCCAGAACGTATTTCTGGAGGATAGAAGCAAAAGGTTTTGGAAAGTAGGCAGGAGCCAGATTGTAGAAGATCTATAATGCCATGATAAGGATATTGGAGGCCAAAAATGTTTTGAAGCATGTATTTTACAGTCCCATTGAGAGTTTAGGCTGTTTTTAAGGAAGCAGAAGTTGAGATAAGCTGTCTAATTATGTGGTTAGATAAGAGGTGAGTGATGATGGTGGCTTGAATAATGGCGTTAGTCATAGCACAGGAAAGAAAAATTCAGTAAACCTCGAAGGTGGATATGTTAGTGATTGAGAAAAAGGGAGGTATCTTGAATAGTTGTCGCTTAAGAAAATGGGTAGATTATAATTAATTAAATGAGAAACAAGTGAAATATATGTGTGAGGAAGGGATGAGTTTGGTTTGCAGTGCCTTATAAAATATCCACGAGGGTTTCTCCATTAAGTATATGAATACAGAAATTTGAATCTCTGTGGAGAGAATGACAATAAGGATATAGATTTAGCAATAATCAATAGTTTGGCTGTAATATAAAAAAAGAGTTTATAGAGTGCCTATAAATAGACTAGTGACTAAAGACTGAATCCAAGGAAAGATCAGTATTTCTGAGATAAGGATAATCAAAAAGAGTGGCCAACATGTAAGATGATGCTGGAAGGGTTAGGGAGGTAAGAAGAAAAGCAGAAGAGTGATGTGTGATGTAAATTAAGTGATTAGACTGAGTAGTCAGAGTTTTCCAAATGATGGCAGAAGTCCAAGGCAAGGATTTTAAAATGGCCTTTTGATCTGACATTCTGGTGGCTATGAATCTTTTCCGAGTAGTTTCAGGGTGAATAAGAATTGATTAAGTGGAGAAACTAGGTGTAGACTACTCTTTAGGCAGAATCTGTTGAGAATTGAAAATATATAAAGAATAGCTAGAGTAGGAAACAAAGTCAAAAGAGAATTGCTTATGAAGGTAATGATTTCATAATAAACTTTTTAATAGCATTAAGGGAAAAAACAGAGAGGAGTAGTTTGAAATTATAGGATTGAAAAAGTATGTATCTTCAGTACACGGCACAGATGGGATTTGTAGCGCAAGTGTAAGGGTATGCTTTGAACGATGGAAGTAGTCATCTTCTGGAAATAAAGAGAAGGAATAAGGATAGGTACAGGTGATCTGAAACCAAAGTGACTTAGAGGTTACATGGGTTGATTGGCAGGAGAGGTGTCAAGTTTCTGGATTGTTACTGAGGAGAATGAAGGAAAATTCTGACCATGGCTATTGAGACCTTGGTACTTAGTGAATATGAATTTGTAATAATGCCAAGAAAATCTTTTTAAATTTTGTTCTAACCCTAGATTTTAAGCTTCAGGTTTAATCTGGAATCAGGTTTAATTTGGAATCAGAGCAATAAAAACAAAGATTTTAAAGTTCTATGCTGGAACTTGGGACCCATGTTATTTTACTATTTACTATTTCTAGCTGTTTGAGTTGTTCATTAGCATGCATTTTAGTATTGTATGTTACTCTAGTTAAAATGCTTTCTTCAGCGCCTGGTTTATTGTAAATGACAGAAAAGTGTTTGGACAATTGACTATGCAAAGGGAATTGGAACTATAATTGCTTAGTAAAAGGACAATTTGTATTATGAAAAATAATTTTTTCTGTTTTCTGTTTCATAACTTGAGCATGTTTTGTGATTTTTTTGTCTAGATCATTTTTATCTTCAGTTTCTGTTGTTTACTCTTATGACAAAGATGACACCCAACATTCTCAGTCTTTGTTAGCGCGGGTAAGACTTAGCTTTTTCTTACCGATTTCTTACTCTGCATTATTTTTAAAAGTGTAAATATTCTGAAATTTATAGAACATTATTTTACACATTCACTGAAATTGAATAATTTGGACTAGTTCTTATTCCTACCTGGCAAAAGCTCATTGGGTAATTGCCTATGCATGTTAAAATACTCAGGTGGATAAAGTAATAAATACAAATGACACATCTGGGATGTCCATTTTAAAAATAAGTTATCCATTTGTTCTTGTGTATTTTTTTTTCAGATGGATTGCAGTTATCATGGATATGTTGCAGGTTTTCCAAATTCTCTTGTGTCACTCCACACTTGTTCAGGACTCAGGTTGTAACCTATTTAAAGATTTTCCATTTGCCAATATTAGATTCTGCTAACCTGAGTTGATCCTCCATTTATCTTTTCTAATTTTATATTCACCTTTGTTATCTCAGTTCCCTAAGAAGTGAAACATAATCACTGGTAAAATAGAATTGGTCACCTTGGCAGCTTTTGTCCCTGTTGGAAGGCTACTTGTTGATTCTTTTTTTTTTTTTTTTTTTAATTTTTGTTGTGTCATGTTAATCACCATAAAATACATCATGAGTTTTTGATACAGTGTTCCAAGATTCATTGTTTATGTGAGTACGTAAACATTGATTCTAACAGGATCTGCTGCTTGAGGCTTTGAGTGGCGCTGAGTATAGGGGGTGTTGGTTGGTCTCTCCATACTTCTTTAGTTTTTCCAGATTTTTAATGTTTTTATTGATTTCTTAATTTCCTAGCATGGTCGAAAATTGTAGAATGCCTAGATCTGATAGGTATTTTGGCTCTGCTTCCAGTCATTTTTAGGCAGATAATGCCTTCAGTTAAGTCCACAAAAAAAAATGATGTATGGCATTAAGTGTCAGGGAAGAGTAGGTATCTCAGAAAGAAGTACGAACCTAAGACTAAGGAAGAGAGTGCCTAAAGATTTAACAGGCTGGCTTAGAAAATCTGTACCCTAGGAAGGGGTCCTAACCTGTTTAATCACATGGATCCATGGCACTTATAGGCTTTCTTTAAGATAATAAAAATATTTCTCTTAGAGTATTTCTAATATAAGGCAGTATGCATCCTGTGGTATTACTGGTCCAGTTTTGAGTTTAACTCCTCAATTCATAGAGAAACCAAGGTGACTTTAAATGTAAAAAAAAATTTTTTTTGGCCAAAGTTTCTCCTTAGAATATTATAGTTTTGGTAGAATAATTTCAGACTTGTTTTGATTATTTTAATACTCAGGGGAACAGTACAGCTTAAAAACATCTCATATGGAATTGAACCAATGGAGGCTGTATCGGGATTTGTGCACATGATTTATGAAGAAAAATATGATAATATTAGTATACCTCTCTTAGGAGAAACTAAGACTTACAGCTATAATAATATGTATTATCATATCAGAAAAAGTGCAGAAGTAAGTGTTGACTTTTTAATTTTAACTTATTCCCTATAATTTTGTGAAACGAAAACTACGTTCAGAGCAAAATTTGATGACTTGCAGATCTTAAGATTGTTTTACTTTTTCGTGAAGGCCTTGCTTGACTTTTAAAATGGATGAAGAATAAAATTAAGTTCTTCATTAAGCTTATTATTAGATTAAAGTTTAGTAGAGACTTAGGTAATTAACCTTGGACACATGTGAATGTAGGATTCAAGAAACCAAAAAATTAATTTTCACATGTGGACATTTGGATAGTTAATATAAATTACTCCTTTTCCTCAATTAGGCTGATAAATTAGGTAAAAATATCACATGATCTGCATTTCTGAGTTAAGTTTTTGTTTCGGGAGAGTTCAGAAATGAATACTATTAGTGGCCTACGTAAGGTACATGTAAAGCAATGTGATGAATTCTTCTTCCACAAAGGCCTGTAAACTGCTATAACATCATAAATAACATTCCTGGCTCCAGTGAACTGCCGTTGGTTGTAAACTTCAGTAATATTTTTCTAGACTTTATTGTTTGCCAGAAGTAGTTTCCTAATAATTGGTAGCAGAAAATCTGCCCACATGGAAGACTACTATGAAAATTATCACAAGGCAAGAAAGAAAAGATTTATGTTGTAAACTTAATATTTCCAATTGCAACTATTGCTGAAATCAACAGATACCTGGATTCTTATATAGCTTGGGATCTCATTGAATATTCTTATTAACCACAGGCACTTTTTGGACTAGAATTTTCTGCATAATACCTAAATTTTGTATTTGGAAGCAGCTTTATTATGTAATCAGTAGTGCCATGTCTCTCAGTTTCTGAATATAATTTCAATAGAAGGTAAATTTTTGGAAATTCCTCAAGACTCATGTGTGTTTTTCAGAGAACTGAATTTTTCAAGTTATACCCTCAATATCTTGAAATATATATTGTTGTGGATAAAAATCTGGTAGGTCCTTTTTTACGTATTGCTATTTTAAAGTGATTTAACCTTTTATTTAACTTGATTTTAATGATGTAATAAAAATTTTAAGACTGTTTTTGATAAATGTTTATTTTGCTTTTGCAATTAATAGCTTCTTAAAGAATTGTGCATAAGCCAAGTGTTTAATTCATTTATTTTATATATGAAGTTCTCTACATGTTTTTGTAAAGCATTTTTTTATTTTTTTAAAGCTTGTCAGTCTATTTTTCTTTTTTTCAAAAGAACTACATCCTCAGTGAAACCCTCGGTCCCCACATACAATAATGTTTAACTGCTTCAGCCTCATTGAAAGAATAGTCTACAAAACAAATATGCTACTTCTAAGTGAAGGGATAAAACAAGTTATCTGTTTTCGTTCTCAGTTCTAGATAAATGAAATAACAGAAAAACGAATAAAATTTTCATATTGAGGATTCACGATTACAGTTCTGATCTTCTATGGGTTTAAGTTTTTAATTTGTACAACATGGGTAGTTAGGAGATTCTGAACTATGAGGCTACATTTATTCCTGGTTGGTAAGATCCAAGGGCACCTGTTGGAGGCAAAGAATAATTCTCTCTGTAGGAATGCAACTTCAAGTGGGATTCCCACAGATTATTACCAGCAATATATGAGCTCAAAATTCATAAGAAAATTAGCTACCATAAACAAGGGTTGGCAAAACAAAAAATAATAGATTTAGATACAGGAAACCTTCAGATATTAAAATTTTAAGGTATGTTATAAAAATATTTCATTCCAGACAGTGTCTGTTGATTCTAGAAAAAGTGGATATGAGACAGGGAAGCTGAGCTAAATGTTGGTAGAGGTTATAAAAATTGAAGTGCATTGACTCACTAAAGAGTGGGAGGGTTTTTTTTTTTCTTTAACACAGTTTAGCTGACTCAGTACAATGCCAATACGTATTCTAAAATCATATTCCTGTAAAATTACAAAGCAATTAGAAGTAGGAAAGCAGAATTTTAAGCACAATCAACAAAAAGAAGTCAATGAAGGGAAAGGAAAACATACATTAAATTTTTGTTACATAATAACCTAAATTTAGCAGTTATAATTACACAATTTGGAGTCAGAGAGATCTAGCATTGAATCCTAATTTCCGTCTTTTTTTACTGTGGTAAAAAGCATTTAATATTAAATTTCCCATACTAACCATTTTTAAATGTATAGTTCAGTAGTGTTAAGTATATTGATATTGTTGTTTAACAGATCTCTAGAACCTTTCATCCTGAAAACCAATTTTCTATGCCCATTAAACACTAATTTCCCCTCCCCCTGCATTCCCTGCCCCCCCTTAGCAAATACCTTTCTACTTTCTGTTTTTATGATTTTGACTATTTTAGATAATACATATGAGTGGAATCATATAGTATTTGAACTTTTGTGACTGGCTTATTTTGCTTTGCGTAATGTCCTCAAGGTTTCATCCCTATTGTAGCACACGACAGGATTGTCTTCCTTTTTAAGGCTGTGACTATCCCATTACATGTGAATATACCCATTGCATTTTCTTTTCCCAGTCTTCTATTAAGGGACATTTAGGTTTCTTCTACCTAAAGGAACATGAATGTGTAAATATCTCTTTGTGATCTTGCTGTGAATTTTTTGGGTCTATACCCAGAAGCTGGATTGTTAGAACATATGTTAATCCTATGTTTAATTTTTTGAGGATCTGCCGTACTGTTTTCCATTATTAATATTAACATTTCTATTTATAAATAATCTTAAAGTTTTTTGTTGCTGAGCTTTAGGATTCCTTTGAATATTCTATGTATTAGCTTGTTATCAGATATGTGGTTTGTAAATGCTTTCTCCCATTCTGTAGGTTGCCCTTTCACTCCGTTGTTGTTTCCTTTGTTGCACAAAGTTAATATAATCCCATTTGTTTACTTGTACTTTTGTTGTCTGGGTTTTTGGTGTCATATCCAAGAAGCGACTGCCAAATCCAGTATCCTGAAGGTTTTCTCCTATGCTTTTTTCCAGGAGTTTTATAATTTTAGGTCTTACATTTATGCCAATTTTGAGTTAACTTTTGTATCTGATTTAAAGTAAGGATCCAACTTAATTCTTTTGCAAGTAGATAGATATAGATTTTCCAGTGCCATTTGTTGAAGACACTGATCATTTTCCACTGTGTATGCTGGCACCAGTGTTGAAAGACATTTGGCCATATATACTCAGGGCTTTATTTCTGGATGCTCTTTTCTATTCCATTGTTCCATATATCTGTCTTTATGCCCATACCATATAGTTTTGATTACTTTTGCTTTGTAGTATGTTTCCAAATCAGAAAATGAGACACTAACATTTTTCTTTTAGGCTATATTTTTCTATTTCTGAAAAATATGCCATTGTAGATAGCTTCTTTGGGTAGTTTGAGCATTTTAACATTATTTTAACACTATGAAGTCTTCTAGTTCATGAGCATGAGATGTCTTTCCATTTGTCTGTATATTCTTTGATTTCTTTTACCGATGTCTTTAGCTTTCAGTATGCAAGCTTTTCACCTCATTGGTTAAGTTTATTCTTAAGTATTTTATCCTTTTTGGTACTATAGTAAAAGGGAGCATTTTCGTAATTCCCTTTTGTAATCGGTCATGTTTGTGTTCAGAAACAACTGATTTTTGTGTGTTGATTTTATATCTTATAACTGCTGAAATTGTTTCCTAGCTCTAACAATTTTTTTTTTTGGTGGAATCTGTAGGGTTTTCTGCATATAAAATCATTGGTGAACAAAGATGATTTTACTTATTTCTCATTTGAATGCCTTTTTTCCTTTCTCTTCTCTAAATCTTGTAGTTAGGACCTATAGTACTATGCTGAATAGTGTGGTGGTGTGAGCATGGTTGCCTTTTTCCTGTGCTTAGGGAAAAAAAACCCCCAGGCTTTCACTGTTGAGTGTGATATTATCTGTGATCATATATGGCTTTTATTATGTTGAGGTACTTCTATAACTAGTTTGTTGGGTGTTTTTATAATGAAATTAGTGCTGAATTTTTGTCACTTTTTTTGGCATCAATTGAAATGATCATGTGGGGTTTTTTTTGTCCTTCATTTTGTTAATGTGTGCAATTACATTGATCGATTTTTTTAATATGTTAAACCATTCTAATGTTCCAGGTATAAATCCCACTTGGTAATAATGTATGATCCTTTTAATGAACTGTTGAATTCATTTCGCTAGTATTTTATGAATGATTTTTGCATCAAACATCATCAAGGATAAGTGACTTCTATTTTTCTTATAGTGTCTTTATTTGGCTTTAGTATCAGGATAAAGCTGACATCAGAGAATGAGTTTGGAAGTGTTTTCTCCTATACAATTCTTAGTAAGAGCTTGAGGGGGATTAGTGTTAATTTTTCTTTAAATGTTTGGTAGAATTCTCCGGTGAATTCATTTGGTCCTGAGCTTTTCTTTATTGAGATGTTTTTGAGTACTGATCCAGTGTCCTTACTCTTTATTTTTCTGGTCAGATTTTTAAAATTTCTTTGTGATTTAGTATTGATATGCATTTGGTCTTGGTAGTAGTTTATCTTTTTCATATAGGTTATTCAGTTTGTTGGCATATGATTATTCTTAACAGTCTTATAATCCTTTTTATTTCCATGACATTAGTTGAAATGTCCTCTCTTCATTCCTTTTTTTTTTTTTTTAAGATTTTATTTATTTATCTGACAGAGAGAGAGAGAGCGTGAGCGCACAAACAAGGACAGTGGCAGGCAGAGGGAGAGGGAAAAACAGACTTTCTGCTGACAGGGGATGAGGTTCGATCCCAGGACCCTGGGATCATGACATGAGCTGAAGGCAGATGCTTACTGACTGAGCCACCCAGGTGCCCCTATTTCTATTTTATTTATCTGTGCCTTTTTTTATTAGTCTAGCTAAGAGTTTTTTCAATTGTTGATCTTTTCAAAAAACCGACTCTTCATTGATTTTAAAAATTATTTTTTTATTCTTTCATTTTTCTGTTACATTCTTTATTTTTTTTTCTCCCCAAATTTGTTTATTTTAATTTTTCAGTGTTACAAGATTGATTGTTACATTCTTTATTATTTCCTTCCTTCTATTAACTTTTGGCTTCAGATCTTCTTCAACTTACCATGGAGCTATGGCATGATAAACCTATCATAAGATGAAAATATATGTCAAAAATGCGTCTACTACACCTAACCTACCAAACATCATAGCTTGGGCTAGCCTTAACCTTAATCAGAGATTAAACATCTCAGAACTCTTCTATTAGCCTGCAGCTGGGCAAAATCATCTAAAACAAAGTCTATTTTATAATAAAGTGTTTAAAAAACTCATGTAATTTATTAAATCCTGTGCCAAAAGCATAAAACAGAATGTATAGATACAGAATGGCTATATATATGTATAAATTAGTTACCCTTGTGATCACATGGCTGACTGGAAGCTATGGCTCACTGCTACTGCCTAGCATCACAGGGGAGTATTGTACTCCATGTTGCTAGCTTGGGAAAAGATCCACATTCAAAAATCAAGGTACAGTTTCTATTCAAGGTGTATCACTTTTGCATCATTGTAAAGTAGAAAAATTGTTAGGCAGGGGCGCCTGGGTGGTTCAGTGGGTAAAGGCCTCTGCCTTTGGCTTGGGTCATGGTCTTGGGGTCCTGGGATCGAGGCCCCATGTCGGGCTCTCAGCTCGGCGGGGAGCCTGCTTCCCCCTCTCTCTCTGCCTGCTTGTGGTCTCTCTCTTTCTTTCAAATAGATAAATAAAATAAAATAAAAAAGAAAAATTGTTAGGCAAACTGTCATAAATTGAGAATCATCTGTAGTTTGTTTTTATGCTTTAGAGTTCCTCAAGGTAAAAAGCTGGATTATTGATTTGAGAACTTTATTATTTTTTTTAACGTAAGCATTTTCTCTATAAATATCCATATTAGTAGTGTTTTCACTGCATCCCTTAATTTTGGAATGTTGTGTTTTGCTTTTATCAACCTCCAGATATTTTCTTAGTTCCTAGTGATTTCTTCTTTGACCCACTGGTTACCTGAGTGTGAGTTAACTTCCATGTATTTGTGGATTTTCCTGTTTTCCTCCTATTGGTTTCTAGTTTTATTTTATTGGGGTCAGAGAGGATACTTGGTATTGTTTCAGTCATCTTAAGTTTGTTGAGAGTTGTTTTATGGCCTAACATGTAGTCTGTTTTGCAGATTGTTCCATACATCCTTTAGAAGAATGTATATGCTGCTGTTGAGTGTTCTGTATATATCTGTTAGATCAATTGGTTTATAGTGTGTTCAAGTCTTCTGTGTCCTTATTGATTTCAGTCTGGTTGTTCTAGTTATAACTTGATCATAGTGAATGATATCTTAATGTGCTGCTGAATTCAGTTTGCTAGTATTTAATTGACAATTTTCCATCAACATTCATGAGGAATATTGGTGTGTACTTTTCTTGTGATGCCCTTTTCTGGCTTTGCCTTCGGGGTTCATAATTCTGACTTCATAAAATGAATTTGAGAGTTGTTCCAACATCTTTGATTTTTTTTTTTTGCAGGATTTGAGACGAATTGGTATTAATTCTTTAACTATTTGGTAAACTTCACCAGTGAGGTCATCTAGTCTTGAGCTTTTCTTCATTGGGACATTTTAAAAAATTATTGATTCAATTTCCTTTCTAGTAATTGCCTTATTCAGATATTTTATTTCTTTCTGATTAAGTCTTGATGGATTGTATTTTTTTATTGAAGTATAGTTGACATACAATGCCATATTAATTTCAGGTGTACAACATAGAGATTGGGCAATTTTGTACGTAGATAGTGCTCACCACGGTAAGTATTAGTGACCATCTGTCACCATACAGATTATGGTGTTATTATATAAGTTATTATGGTATTATTGATTAAATTCTCTATGCTGTGCTTTTCATCCCCATAGATTATTTTATAATGAGAATTTTATACCTCTTAATACCCTTCACGTATTTTGCCCATGTACTGGATCCTCCTCCTTTCTGGCAACCACCAGTTTTGTTCTCTGTATTTATGAGTCTGTTTCTATTTTTTGTTTGTTTGTTTTTTGTTTTTTGGATTCCTCACATGAATAAAATCATATAGATTTGTCTTTTTGTACCTGACTTATTTCACTTGGAATAATACCCTGTAGGTCCACCCATGTTGTTACGAATGGCAAGATTTCATTATTTTTTATGATTAATATTCCATTGTTTATATATATACCACATCTTTTTATCCATTCATCTCTCAGTAGATACTTGGATTGCTTTCACAGCTTACCTATTGTAAATAATGCTGCAGTGAACATGAGTGCATATATGTTTTCAAATTAGTGTTTTCATTTTCTCTGGGTAAATACCCAGCAGTGGAACTATTATATGGTTTATAATATAAGTTTATATAATGTTTATAAGTTTTTTTTTTTCAAAGATTTATTTATTTATTTATTTATTAGGAAAGGGAGAGAGTGAGAGAGAGCATGAGAAGGGAGAAGGTCAGAGTGAGAAGCAGACTCCCCATGGAGCTGGGAGCCCGATGTGGGACTCGATCTCGGTACTCCGGGATCATGACCTGAGCCAAAGGCAGTTGCTTAACCAACTGAGCCACCCAGGCGCCCATGTTTATAAGTTTTTGAGGATACAACCCAGCACATGGGCTGCACCAGTTTATATTCCTACCAACAGTGCATGAGAGCTCCGTCCACATCCTGGCTAACACTTGTTATTTCTTATCTTTTTGATATTAGTCATTCTGACAGTTATGAGGTGATTTGTCGTTGTGGTTTTGATTTGCATTTCCCTGATGATTACTGATGTTGAGCATCTGTTCATTTGTTTCATGGCCATCAGTATGTCTTCCATGTAAAAACATCTATTCAGGTCCTCTGTCCATTTTTAAATCCGATTATCTGTTTTTTGGTGTTGAGGTACATAACTTCTTTATATATTTTGGATATTTACCCCTTATTGGATACATCATTTGCAAATATCTTTTCCATTTGCTAGGTTGCCTTTTGGTTTGTTTATGCAATACCTTATTTTGACGTGGTACAAAAATTTATTTTTGCTTTTGTTTCACTTGCCTGGGGAGACATAGCTAGAAAAATTTTGCTAAGGTTGATATCCTGGAGATTACTCCCTATGTTTCTTTTTCTAGGAGTTTTGTAATTGTATGCCTTGTATTTAAGTTTTTAATCTTTTTGAGTTTATTTCTGTGTATTTTTATTTATGTTTATGGTATAAGAAGGTGGTCTTGTTTAATTCTTTTGCATATATCTGTCCAGTTTTCCTAACGTTATTGATTGAGGAGACTGCCTTTTCCTCTGCTTCTTCCATCCCTGTGGTCATTATATCCAGTTGGTTTCAAATCTCAGTTACTGCATTTCTCATTTCAGCCTGACTAGTTTTTAGATCTTATATATCTCCAATAAGGGACTCCCTGGTGTCTTCTATACTTTTCTCAAGCCCAGCTGGTATCCTTCTGATTATTTAAATTCTCCATCAGCCATATTACTTATATCTGTTTTGATTATATCCCTGGCTGTGATCTTTTCTTCTTTCATTTGGGATGAATTCCTCCACGTTGGCATTTTGTCTAGGTCTCTGCCTTTTGCTGTATATTAGGAAATCCTTCTATGTTTCCTGCTCCTAAGAATAATGGCTCTATGAAGAAGAGGTCATATACTATCCAGGGCCTGGTGCTTCAGGAAGTGTCTCTGGTTTATGCTGTGTGCACTCTGCTGCTGTGTTTCGGCTGCTTTTTCCCTCAGGTCAGTCCTCTGCAGAGTTTTTCCTTGTATGCAGTGGGGAGTGTATGGACCTTATCCAGTGTGTGGCAAGTTTAACTAGGTGTGCTTTGGTCTGCTTGTTAAAAGAGACCTGATAGTATTTCCACTAGACCTGAAGCTTTGTAGAACCCTGTGGTCAGTAGACATGGTGCATGGGGGTGATTGAGCCAGTCTGCAGGGAAAGGTTCTATCCTCTCCCACTGTGTTGGTTCTTAGGCACTTGCCCAAGAAAAGCAACACCTGCAGAGCGCAGGGAGACAGGGCTGTTGTTACTGTTTTAGGCCACCACTGTTGATATTGTGCTACTTACTGAAGTCAGTTTATGCTGAGGAGCAGGGGAGGGAAATGAAACCAGTTCCTTTGTCTGCGGAAAGGGGAATTCATGCTCACTGCTATCTGGGAGGCCCTTCCAGAAGAGTGAACATTCTCCCGTTATGTGTCCTAGGTGTCCCTCAGATCTCTGACTTCACACTGTGTCTGGGCCGCCTGCCTGCACAGTAACGCCGTACACCTTGGCCTCTATCCCAGGCAGGCTGGCTGAATTTTAAAACTCCAAACATTAGGGATCTGGCATGGTGGTGACTGGCGCTGGTCCTCTGGGAGACGATCTTGCCATGCTGGGACTGATACAGGTTTGACTGAGAAGGGCAGCTGCACCAAAGCGCAGGAGCATGGAGTTTCGAATAAAGCATAGCAAAGAGCCAGTATCCAGATTAGCTGCCATCAGCAGGTGTTTCTGCACCTATGCTGAGGAGTGGGGAGGGAAATGGCACCCACCAGCTGTTTCGTCTCCAGAAGGGCAATGCCATCTCTCTCAGTTGCGTTCCAAGAAGAAGGAGCCAACTCTCCTGGTGTGTCCCAGGACATCCTTAGATCACACTGTATGTCCCCAGGCAATCTGCATTCCTTCTCCACAGTAGCACTGCAGCACCCTTAGGGCTCCACATTGGCCATGCCATGGACCTCTAAAACACTAATCTTTTTTTTTTTTAAGATTTTATTTATTTATTTGACAGAGAGAGAGAAAGATCACAAGTAGGCAGAGAGGCAGGCAGAGAGAGAGGAGAGGGAAGCAGGCTCACCGCTGAGCAGAGGGCCCGATGCAGGGCTCCATCCCAGGACCCTGAGATCGTGACCTGAGCTGAAGGTAGAGGCTTTAACCCACTGAGCCACCCAGGCGCCCCTAAAACCCTAATCTTAAAACCTCACTGGTTGTAAAAACACAAAAATCAGGCTCTCTCATTTTCCCGTTCAGTAACTTTGGGGAAGTGCTTTCTTTCTGCTGTCCCCTCTGTCTTCCTCTCTCTCTCTCTCTCTCTCTCTCTATTTCTTTCTCACCTCTCTCAGTGACCAGGACACCTTCCCTTCCACAGCACCTACAATCCATTTCCCCTGCAAACCACATGTCTGCACCTCTTACCTTCCATAATTTTGTGGCTTCTTCTCTCCCTCTAGTTGTGCAGTTTGTTCTGTCAGTCCTCAGATCAATTTTTTGGGTATTCAGAAGGATTTGATATTTATCTAGCTTTGTTCAAAGGAGGAGGCAAGCTGAGAATCCTCCTACTGTACCACCATCTTAGCCACCCACCCAGTTGTATTTTGTTATTTTTGATGCAATTGTATGTGAGATTTTTTTTACATTTTTTTCCTCTGCTACTTCATTATGAGTGTATAGAAATGCAACAGATTTTTGTATATTAATTTTGTATCTTGCTGCTTTACTGAACTCACTTATTAATACTATTAGTTTTGTGGATCTTTAGGGTTTTCTGTAGAGACTGTCATGTCCTCTGCAAATAGTGAGAATTTTACTTCTCACTTACCAGTTTGGATGCCTTTTATTTCTTTTTCTTGTCCAATTGCTATGGCTAGGACTTCCAGTGCTCTGTTGATTAAAAGTGGCAAGAGTGGACATCCTTGCCTTGTCTCTGATGTTAAAAAAAGCTTTCAGTTTTTTGCCATTGAGTCTATTAGCTGTCAGTTTTTTTATGTATGGTCTTTATTATGTTGAGGTATGTTCCCCCTAATCCCACTTTATTGAGAATTTTAATCAACAGATATTGAATTTTGTTAAATGTTTTTTCTGCATCTATTGCGTTTTTTTTTTATTTTTATCTTGCACTTTGTTAATGTGGTGTATCTTGCTGATTGATTTGATTTGTGGATCAGCCATCCTTGCATCATGGAATAAATCCCATTTGATTATGGTGAATGATCCTTTTAATATATTGTTGAATTCAGTTTGCTAATATTTGTTGAAGATTTTTGCATCTATGTTCACCAGGGATATTGACCTGTAGTTTCCTATTTTTATAATGTCTTTGTCTGGTTTTGATATCAGCCTTCATGAATGAAGTTGGAAGCATCCCTTCTTTCCTTGTTTTTGGAATAGTTTGAGAAGGAAATGTATTAAATATCTCAATATTTGGTAGCATTCACCTGTGAAGCCGACTTTTGTCTGTTGGGAGTTTTTTGATTATCAGTTCAATTTTATCACTAGCAATTGGTGTATTCAGATTTTGTATTTCTTTCTATTTAAGTATCAAAAGATTTTATTTCTAGTTATTCATTTTTTTTCTAGGTTGTCAAATTTGTTGGTGCACAATTTTGTAGTAGTCTCTTATTCTTTGTATTTATGTGGTATAAGTTATTTCTCTTTTATTTTTTATTTTATTTATTTGAGTCCTCTTTTTTTTTCTTCATGAGTTTGGCTAACGGTTTATAAATTTTGTTTATTTTTTCAAACTTTTAGTTTCATTGAGCTTTTCTTTTTTCTTTCATAAGCCTTTATTTCGTATATTTATGTTCTGATCTTTATTATTTTGTTAACTTCATCTAACTTTGGGCTTTGTTCTTTTTTTTTTCTTTTAAGATTTTATTTATTTGACAGAGAGAGAGATCACAAGTAGGCAGAGAGAGAGGGGGAAGCAGGCTCCCTTCTGAGCAGAGAGCCCAATGCGGGGCTCGATCCCAGGACCCTGAGATCATGACCAGAGCCGAAGGCAAAGCCTTTAACCCATTGAACCACCCAGGCGCCCCTGGGCTTTGTTCTTTTTTTTGGTAGTCCCTTTAGGTGTAAGTTTATAGGGTTTATTTGAGATTTTTCTTGCATCTTTAGGTATGACTGGGTCTCTATAAACTTCATTCTTTGTTCTGACGGTGCATGAAAAATTTTGAATCATTGTGTTTGCATTTTCATTTGTCTCCAGGTATTAAAAAAAAATTTTCTCTTTGATTTCTTCATTGACACATTTGTTGCTTAATAGCAAGTTATTAAGCCTCTGTGCATTTGTGTTTTTTTTATTTTTTTCTTGTAATTGATTTCTACTTTTATGCCTTTATGATAAAAAATGATACTTTATATGACTTCAGTCTTCTCAAGTTTATTAAGACTTGTTTTATGCCCTAACATGTGACTTATCCTGGAGAATGTTCCATGTGCACTTGAAAAAAAAATGTGTATTTTGCTGTTTTGGGATGAAATATTCTGTATATATCTGTTAAGTTCTATATAAGTTATATGGTCAAATGTGTCATTCAGTCACTGTGCCCTTATTGATTTTCTGTCTGGATGGTCTATCCATTGATGTAAGTGGGTGTTCAAGCCTCCTATTACTATTGTATTATTCTCAATTTCTCCCCTTATATCTGTTAATATTAGCTTTATATATTTTTATTATTATGTTCAATTAGCCAACATATAGTACATGATTAATTTTTGATGTAGTGTTCAACGATTCATATATTTAGGTGCTCCTATGTTTGATGCATAGATTTTTACAATTGCTATATCCTTTTGTTGGATTGATCCCTTTATCATTAAGTAGTACCCTTCTTTGTATCTTGTTACAGTCTTTGATTGAATGTCTATTTTGTTTGATATATCTATTGTTTGATATATCCCAGCTTTTTTCTCACTTCCATTTGCATGGAGTATTTTTTCCATCCCTTCTTTCAGTCTGCATGTATCTTTAGATCTAATGTGTGTCTTTTCTAAGCAGCCTATAGATAGGTCTTGTTTTTTAAATCCATTCAGTTACCCTAGCAGTTAGATCATTTTCATTTAAAGTAATTATGCATAAGTATGTTCTTATTGCCATTTTGTTAATTGTTTTATGGTTGTTTTTGTAGTTCTTCTCTGTTCTTTTTCTCTTGCTCTCTTTCCTTGTGACTTATGTCTTTCTTTAGTGTTATTACTTGGATTCCTTTTTCTTTACTTTTTTGTGTATCTATTATAGATATTTGATTTGTGGCTACCATTAGGTTCATATGTAGCATCTTATATATATAGTGGTCTATATTAAGTTGGTGGCTGCTTAAGTTCAAATACATTCTAAAAGCAATACATTTTTACTACCTGCTCCATGTTTTATGTATGTGATATATTTTACATTTTTTTAAATTTTGTGAAGTCCCTTAACCAATTTTTGAATACACTTGATTGTACTACTTTTTTTTACCCTTTATGCTATCTTTTTAAGTGATTGTTTTACTACTTTTACGATATATTTGCTTTTATTTGTGAAATACTTTTCTTTCACAATGTTCTAGCTTCTAGTTATGGCCTTTTCTTTTCCAGTTAAAGAAGTCCTTTTAACATTTCTTATAAAGATAATTTATTGGTGATGACTATAACTTTTATTTGTGTGGGAAACTCCTGATATCTTCCTCAATTCTGAATTATAATCTTGCCAGTAGAGTATTCTTGGTTGTAGGTTTTCTTCCTTCAGCATTTTGAATATATCATAGTACTCCCTTGTGGCCTACAAAGTTACTGCTAAAAAATCAGCTAATAACTTTATGAGATTTCCCTTCTGTGTAACTAATTGCTTTTCTCTTGTTGTTTTTAAGATTCTGTTTTTATCTCTAATCTTTGAAATTTTAGTTATTTTTCTTAGTGTGGACCTCCTTGGGTTCATCTTTTTTGGGGTTCTCTGTATTTCCTGGAACTGTTTCTTTCCCAAGTTAGGAAAGATTTCACCTATTATATCTTTAAGAGTTCTGCCCCCCTTTTTCTCTTTTCCACCTGTGAGTCTTATAACGTGAATCTTAGTGCACTTAATGTCATCTCAAAATGTCCCTAAACTTACACTGATTTTTAAAAATTCTTTTACTCTTCAGCTTCTTTGCTTTCCATTATCCGGTCTTCCAGATTGCTGATCCAGTCTGCATCTCTAATCTGCCATGGATTCCCTTTAGTGTATTTTTCATTTCAGTTATTATATTCTTTACCTCTGATTGATTCTTTTATTTTCTGTCCCTTTGCTGAAGTTCCCACTGAATTTGCTTATGTCCATTTGTTTAATTCTTTCAATGAAGTGTTTATTTTATTCTTAGTTTTTTATTTTTGGAGCATAGTCCTCTGTGTCCTCATTTTAGTTAATTTTGTGTGAATTAGGCAAAACAGCTACCTCTCTCAGTCTTGAAGGAATTGCCTTGTATGGGAATGTCCCCTGTATGGACTGCATGTGCCTGGCAGGTTTGGCAGCATTTCTGGAGCTGTACTGTGTATGGCTATGGGGTCTTGCCACTCTTTTCACTGGAGCCACCCTGGCAGGATGGCTGGAAACTAATGGGGGCATTTTACATGTAAAATTATGTTGTTTATTTGAGGTTTTTCAGGATTTTTGATGTATGCATTTATAGGTATAACTTCCATCTTAAAACTGCTTTTACTACATCCCATAATTGTGTTTCCACTTTTGTTTGCCCCAGGATGCTTTTTACCCTCTTTATTTTTTTCTTCAATTCATTGATTGTTCAGGAGTGTTCTTTAATTTTCATGTGCTTATGAGTTTTACAATTTTCTTCCTGTTTGATTTTTAGTTTCAAAACTAAAAACTTTCCTCTGGCTAGAAAATATTTTTGTATGATTTCAATTTTCTTGTATTTGTTGAGGCTTATTTTGTGACCTAACATATGATCTATCTTAGAGAATGTTTAATTTCTGTTTAAGAAGCATGTATATTTTGCTGCTATCAGAAAGAATGTGTTGTACATATTTATTAGGTAGGTTTGGCCTATAGTTTTCAAATCTGAATTTCCTTATTGATTCTATGTCTGGATGATTTTCCCATTGCTGAGAATGGGATATTAAAATCCCAATTATTATTGTATTGCTGTTTACTTCTTTTAGTTCTTTTAGTGTTTGTTTTACATATTAAGTACTCCAGTGTTTGGTGCATAAATATTTACAGTTGTTCTATTTTGTTACTAAATTGCCTCCTTTGTCATTATATGATGAACTTGTCTGTTTTTACCATTTTAGTTTAAATTCTATTTTGTCTGATATAAATGTTGATAACCCTGTTTGTGTTTTTTGTTACTGTTAACTTAAAATTTCTTTTTCTATCTCTTCAGTAGGTCTGTGTTTTTAAATCTAAAGCAAGTTTCTTGTAAGCAGTATATCATTGGATCTTTTAAAAAAATCCATTCAACCATTCCATTTCTTTTGATTGGAGGACTTAATCCATTTATATTTAAAGTAATCATTTTTAGGTAAGGACTTAGTATTGCCCATTTATTTATTGCATTCTAGCTTTTTTGTGGGTATACTGATCCTTATTTCTTATCCTTCTGTTTTCTTTTGTGATTTGATGGCTTTTAATATCAGTATGCTTTGACCTCTTTGTCATGTTCTTTTGTGTAACTACTACATGTTTTTCCCTGTGGTAACCAAGTTTACATAAAGTATATTAACATTTTAACACCCTATTTTAATTTGATAACAGCTTGATTTGGATAGCATTACTAAACTTTACAGTTTTACTTTTCCCTTCAAAGTTTAGGTTGTTGATGTTACACTTTACAAAATTTTTAAAAGAAATTTTTTATTTATTTGATAGTGAGTGAGTGAGCCTGAGCAAGGGAGGGGCAGAGGGAGAGGAGAGAGAATCTCAAGCAGACTCTGGCTGAGTGTAAAGCCTCACATGGAGCTCAGTCCCATGACCCATGAGATCATGATCTGAACCAAAACCAAGAGTCAGATGTTTAACCAACTGGCCCCAGAACCCCCTACACTTCACACATTTTTAATACAATGTATCCTCTAATAGAGTATGCTAGTTATGGTTATATTTCATGTGTTTGTTTTTTAATTTTTGAACAAAATTCATTAGTGATTACAAACCACCATTACCATATTAGGGAATCTGACTTTAAGGATATGTTTATCATTACCAGATAGTTTTATATTGCCTTCATATGTTTTAATGATGCTAATTAGTGTTCTTTCATTTCCACTCAAAGAACTCTTTACCATTTCTTGTATGTCAGGTTTAGTCGTGATGAATTCCCTCAGTTTTGGTTTGTTTAGGAAAGTCTTTATCACTCCTTCATTTCTGAAGGGCAGCTTATCCAGTCATATTATTGATAGATTTTTTCTTTTAATATTTTGATTGTATCATTTCATTCTCTGCTGGCCTGCAAAGTTTCTGTTGAATTATCTGCTATAGTCTTAACAGTGCTTCTTTTGTATGTGATTTGTTGCTTTTATACTGCTGCTTTCAAACTTTTTCTTTGTGACTTTTTTTTTAAGTGTTCAATGATTCATTATTTCAGTATAACACCCATTGCTCATTATAACATATACCCTCCTTAATACCCATCAATGATCTACCCTCTACCCCTCCCCCTCCCTTCTGAAACTCTCAGATTGTTTCCCAGAGTCCATAGTTTCTCATGGTTCGTCTCTCTTTCTGATTTCCACCCCCTTCAGTTTTCTCTTCCTTCCCCTAATGTCTTCTGTGCTATTCCTTATGTTTCATATATGAGTGAAACTGTGTGATAATTGTCTTTCTCTGCTTGACTTATTTCACTTAGCATAATACCCTCCATTTCCGTCCATGTCAGTGCCAATGGTGGCTATTCCACTTTTCTGATGGCTAAGTAATATTCCATTGTATGTATGAACCACATCTTCTTTATCCATTCATCTGTTGAAGGGCATCTCGGCTCCTTCCACAGTTTGGCTGTTGTGGATATGACTTTTGACAATTTAATTATAATGTGTCTGGGGGTAACTCTATTTGGATTCAACCATTTTTGTGTCTTTTAGGCCTCATAGATCTGGATGTCCATTTTCCCAGGTTTAGGAAGTCTCAGCCATTATTGCTTTAACTATATTTTCTGTCCCGTTTTCTTTTTCTTCTCCTTCTGGTTTCTTATATGGCAGATATTGTGTGTGTGTGTGTGTGTGTGTGTGTGTGTGTGTGTGTGTGTGTAATTGTTCCCATAAGTCCTGTAGACTCTCTTCACTTTTTTTCATTCTTTGTTTTTTCACTCCTCTGGATAATTTAAAATCCCTATTTTGTAGATCACTGATTCCTTATTCTGCATGGCCAAGTCTGCTCTTGAAGTTCTCTATTGAATTCTTCAGTTCAGTCATTGTATTTTTCAGGTCTAAGATAGCTTTTTTTTTTTTGATGGTTTCTATTTGTTGACCTCCTCATTTTGTTCATGTATTGTTTTTCTAATTTTATTTTTGTCTGTATGTTCTTGTGGCTCACTAAGCTTCTTTAAAGTGATTACTCTAAATTCTCTTACAATTTATAGATCTCCATATCATTGTGTTCAGTTATTGGAGCTCTATTAGTTTTTTCAAATTTTCGTGATCCTCAATTCCTAACATCAATATCTGCCCATTTGAATAAGTGGTCTTTTTTTCCAGGCATTATAGATTTGCTTTGTCATAGATAGTCATCACCATTTGGCTTAAATTGAGCTCTGGGTGTATCATCTGGTAGCATCCTTGGGAAGGTGATGATATTCACTATCAGTGTCTATTTTTGGGTGAGGCTATGGACTGAGCTTTGAGGTTGAGGGTAGGTGCTGCTGGCTGAGAACAGTTGTGTAGGAACACTGGCTTAGTTCCTTGTCCATGTGAAGCTGTTGCCTAGATTCTCTAATCAGACTTCCCAGACTTCAGGACTCAGTATTAGGCAAGATTATGAATTAGGTTCTTGCCCTGGTGTGGCAGCAGAATGAGCCTCATGGCTTCTACAGCTCATGGCTGTAGCTCATGGCTACAGCTCATGGCTTCTACAGCTTCTACAGCTCTTCTGCGTGGACCCACGTCAGGCAGCACTATGTCCTGGCCAGATGGGGCTACTTGTTTTGCTCTACAGATACGGAAAGCCAAAGGCTATGTTCTCTATTTAAGTGCTATTGTAAGCAGGGCTGTAGGATGGGCTTTGTAGCATCCTGTGTGCTCTAGTAGGTTCCTGGTTGGGTGGGACGAAGGCTATATTCAGCAGTGAGCTGGGATATGAATTAGTTTTCAGGCGTGGTACTGTCCTAATACAGAAAACAATTGTGTTCTGTCTCAAACATTTGAGAATCAAATTAGACAGAACTATGCACCTAATTCCCTGGCCTGACAGGCCACCATCCTAGCTATGCAGATGGGTAGGACCACAAGGTGGGCTCTCTGCTCAAGAGTTGTTCTAATTGAAGTTGCAAGATGGGATACAACGGATTCTTGGAGCTCCAATTAAGTTTCCTTCTCAAATGGGCTGGAAACTGTATTCACCTTTGGTCAAGGTGGTAAATTAGTTTCATTCCTGTTTCGGCTGTAGATCAGGCCCTCAACTAGAATGCTCTTTCTTTGTGGATCTAATCAGACAGAATTGCAACCTCAGCTCCCTGGCTAGTGAGGGCCATCATCTTGGGTCTGTAGATGGAGAGGCACTTGCCGATGTCTCTGTTCAAGTGTCACTAAATGAGCCTGCAGGGTGGGCTACCAAGACTTCTGGGAACACTACTTAGGATTTCTTTGTTAGCAGGGTTGGATGGAAGCTGTGATGGAAGTTGGATGTAAGCCAGTGATGGGCGGGGCTACAGATTAGCTTCACTGAGAATATTATTTATTCAACATTATAGATCTTAATATATAAATAATATATTTGATATTATTGAACTAATGTTTCTTGCACATGATAATGGTGTAGTGGGCAAACAGGTGAAAATCTTTATTCTTAGGAACTACATACTGAAGTGTTTGCAACTTAATCTCAAAAAGTCCAGAAAAATAAACATTGTATGCCCAGATCTACCTCCATAGAGAGATAAAGATATATATAAATAAATGTGTCTACCATTAATAGTAGATTAATCTAATTGAATGATATAGGGATATTCTTTGAATTTTAAACTTTCTGTAGTTTGAATTTTTTTCATCATAAAAAGTAAGAGGTATTTACCAAAATTAGTGACTTCTTAATGTAATTGTATGTAAATTATACCTCAATAAAGTTGATCTGAAATTTTGGGAGTATAGTAACAACAAATAGGTATTTCAAAAATCATTTACACAGACTTTATCACTAAGTGAAAAAGAAATACACTGCTGCCTCTAATCACTTGGCAGAGTGTGATGTTGCCTCATTTACATAATCATAATCATCAAATTCCTAGTAAGACTAATTAAGCATTTTGAAAAAAAAAAAAAAACAGTTGAATCCTGATAAGTTCTAGCCTAGAAATTTTTTATTGTCACCTCTTGTGTAGGTGGGTCCAGTGGATAAAAATGGAGAAACTTGTTTTACAATATTTAAACATATCTGAATATACAGTCTCAAATGCATAACCTTGAAATCAGCCCCCAAATATTCTCATATAACAATAACAAAAGTCAAAAAGAAATACCATGAGGACATGAATAAGAAAATAAAAAAATTATGGATCAGCTTCATTGATTACAATAATGCTATTGAGTTAAATATCCCTTTTAAAGTGCAAAGATTCTCAGATTCCATGATATTTGTGAGGGAACTTAAATAAAATGGCAGTGTTCAGTATAAAACATTAAAAAAAACCCATCAAAAATATGCTGGTATTGTCAATCAAAAAGATGACCAAGATCGTATTACTAACAGATAAAGTAAAATTCAGGATACAAAGCCTAAAGTAGAAGAATGAGCTTATTTATATAGAAAGACACAATTCAAGTTGAAGATGCATTTCTAATAATGAACACTTAGTTAACAAGTGAATTATAAAGAAACTATAAAAACAAAACCTCTGGATATGTCCAGAAGAAAGTAACAAAACCCAGAATTATAGTGGAGCACATTAAGGCATTTTTCTTAGCCTTTAACTTAAGGAAAAAAATGTTAACATATAAAGATCAAATTATTTATTACCTGCTTTACTAAGCACTTATTTACCTTTGTATCTTTTGAATAGGTTCCACATATATTCAAATATCTAAAGATGTCTGTAGGAAATACATGCGTGGGTAGTCATTTCTAGGTTACAAAGAAGACAATAATTTTGTAAAAGTAAAAACCAATATGCCAAAGCTCTATCATAATATACTAAAATAATAAGGAATAAAAAGAGATAAGGAAAAGTAATAGAATGAAAAGTTTTAAATACTACCACGAGTAAATTTTACAAAGTGAAACCACAAAACTGTAATTATAAGCTATTTAGAAATTAATGAATTCTATACAATAATTTAAAAACTTGGAGCATAAGTATTAATCACAGCAGGCTAGGTTGCACTATGATTAAAAAAAAGTTATTTTTAAAAAGTAATAATAAACTGAGGGTTTTGGAGGGCACAGAGTGGGGGGTTGGGTGAGCCTGGTGGTGGGTATTGAGAAGGGCACATATTGCATGGAGCACTGGGTGTGGTGCATGAACAATTAATCTTGTAACACTGAAAATATAAAATAAATGTATTTGGGGGAAAAAGTATTTATTACCTTTATTTTTAATGTAACTTACTTAGTTGAAAATGTATATAACTTAATTTAATAATAGTTGCTTAAGGGGCACCTGGGTGGCTCAGTGGTTGGGATAAGAGAGGCCCTGGCCTCTACTATGTAGAGCCTCTGCCTTCGGCTCAGGTCATGATCTCAGGGTCCTGGGATCGAGCCCCACATTGGGCTCTCTGCTCAGCAGGGAGCCTGCTTCCCTCTCTCTCTCCGCCTGCCTTTCTCCCTACTTGTGATATCTCTCTGTCTGTCAAATAAATAAATAAAATCTTTTAAAAAAATAATAGTTGCTCAAAAATTGGATTGAAAATTAAAAAATCAGCTGTAGTGAACCAGTACAAGCCTCCTATAACATACTACTAGATCACTATAATGTCTCCTTTTTCATTTCTAATTTTGGTAATTAATGTGGTCCTTTTCTTTTTCTTTGCATTTTTTTAAAAGATTTTATTCATTTATTTGACAGAGAGAGAGAGATGACAAGTAGGCATAGAGGCAGGCAGAGAGAGAGGGAAGCAGGTTCCCAGCTGAGCAGAGAGCCCGATGCGGGGCTCGATCCCATGACCCTGAGATCATGACCTGAGCCGAAGGCAGAGCCTTTAACCCACTGAGCCACCCGGGCGCCCTCTTTGCATTTTTAAAAATTATTTAAATTTTGTTAGTTAACATACAATGCAACATTAGTTTCTAGAGTAGAATTCAGTAATTCATCATTTATATGTAACACCCAGCACTCATCACACATGCCCTCTTTAATACCCATCATCCATCTAGCACATCCTCTACCCACCCCCTCCATCAACCCTGTTTGTTCTCTATCATTTGTTTGTTTCTTTTTTTTTTTCCGAGAGAGAGAGAGAGAGAGAAAGAGAAAGAGAAAGAGAGAGCGCGCGCATGCATGAGAGCCAGCAGGAGCCCAAGGGGAGGGGCAAAGGGAGAGGGAGAAGCAGACTGAGCAGGGATCCTGATGCGGGGTTAATCCCAGAACCCTGGGATCATGACCTGAGCTAAAGGCAGACACTTAACCGACTAAACTCCCAAGGCACCCCTTGTTTTCTATTGTTAAGAGTCACTTATCGATTGTTTCCCTCTTTCCTTTTTTTCTTTTCCCCTTTCTCATATGTTCATCTGTTTTCTTTCTTAAATTCCACATATGAGTGAGATAACATAGTATTTGTCTTTCTCTGACTGACTTATTTCACTTAGCATAAATACACTCTAGCTCTAAAATGCAGATTTGAAGGGGCACCTGTACCCCAATGTTTACGGAAGCACTATCAACAGTAGCCAAACTGTGGAATGAGCCCAAATGTCCATCAACTGATAAATGGACATCTAAAAGAAGATGTGGTATATGTATACCATGGAATATTATTCAGACATCCAAAAGAAAAAAAAATGAAATCTTAATGGCTAAATGCTGTTTATTTTTTGTTCATTTGACATCAGCCATGGACCTGGGTGACTCTCCAAGCAGCTGTCTTCCATGTGTTGGCTCAGCAGTCCAAATGCTTAGGATTTTTGGTATTTCTATATTGGTAGATTTTCTCCCCTAAATTCTAAGCCAATAGAAGAACAGACCAGACAGGCATGAGCAACCGTGGAGAAATACTTCCTCTCAGAAGTGACATTTATCACTGTCCCATTTCATTGTCCAAAGTGAAAACTGACCATGCCTATATTTAGAAAGGAAGGGCTCCTGAACTAGAGTAGAGCTGAATATTACTAAATAGAATACCCACCACAGAGGATAGTACCAAAACTAAGTTCTAAAACTGTAAAACAAGAGGAATACGAGGAGAATAGGTAATAGTTAATAAAGCATAAGTTGATAAACAGAAACATGAAAATAAATAAGTAAATTTAAGAGCTGGTTGTTGAAAAGAAAAAAAATAAATATGTAGAAAGTATAATTAAGCAAAAAGGACAAAAACATGTTATGATGTTAGAAAAGATTAACATGATATAACTATGACCTTGGAGAAGATTAAAACAAAAAAATGCAAATTTAATGAATTCTCCAAAGGAGATAAGAATTCAAGTCAAATCATCATGTTGTATACCTTAAACTTATGCAATGTTATATATAAATTATATCACAAAAAGCTGAAAAAAAAGAATTTTAATGGATCCAGTTGCCTGTGTTAGGTATAGATTGTCTTAAAGTAAAGTTTTTAAGTGTTTTGGAAGACATAATTCATATACTAATACAATTTTAGAGTATAGGAAAAAAATGCAACTTAATTTTAAGTGGTGCTCTAATATTTACAAAGCAACATTCATTTCCTCAATTATGACAAAGTGTGTACACATATACAAACACGGGAGCAACAAGTCCATATTAAAGCTATGTAATGTAGATGTAACTTTTTAATCAAGGAATGTAATGATTTAGTGTTAAATAATGTATTAATGAAATGTATTGCATCAATAGGTCAAAAGACAAAAGCCACTGTCAATCATTATCAAAATGGCTTTTGATAAAAAATTTTTTTAATAAAGATTTTAGTAAATAGGAAGATTTATAAACAGTTTTTTCTCAACACGATCTAGAATACTCATCTTAAACTGAACAACACTTAATGATGAAATATTTGAGGTTTTCCAATGAAAAATCCAGGGCAAAGCTCACATACTGGATGTCACCATTGTTGTTTAAATTTTAACAATTTAAATGTTAAATTTGCATTTAAAATTTGCATTTTAAAGCAATTAGACATAGAAAGAGTTTATTGGGATAAAACTTTTTTTTTCTTAAAGATTTTATTTATTTATTTGACAGAGGGAGAGGCCACAACTAGGCAGAGAGGCAGAGAGAGAAGAGAGGGGGAAGCAGGCTCCCTGCCAAGCAGAGAGCCCAATGCCGGGCTCCATCCCAGGACCCTGAGATCAGGGCCCCGAGATCAGGGCCCCAGCCGAAGGCAGAGGCTTTAACCCACTGAGCCATCCAAACACCCCTTTATTGGGATAAAGAAGAGGGGCGCCTGGGTGTCTCAGTTGGTTGGGCGACTGCTTTTGGCTCAGGTCATGATCCTGGAGTCCCAGGATCGAGTCCCATATCGGGCTCCCGGCTCTGCGGGAAGTCTGCTTCTCCCTCTGACCTTCTCCCCTCTCATTCTCTCTTTCTCTCTCTCTCAAATAAATAAATAAAATCTTTAAAAAAAAAAAAAAAGAAGAAATAAGAACATGAGTTACTTGGCGATGTGAAAGAATATACCGAATGCAGTATCTAGAGTCACTTTATGAGTGAACCTCTCATTAAGGATTTCCCCCCTCATTGTGCTTATAGAATTTGGTTTGTGATTATACGTTGTTATTTTAGAAATAAGTGCATTTTAAAATACTACATAAAAATTTGATTAAATTTTTATAAATAATAAGTAATGCCACAAGTTGAGTGCATTAAACATTAAAATCATGTTATTAAATATGTTTATTCACTTCTTATATACATTAAGTTATAAACTGAGTTTATTAATTTTTATAAATAATTATTTATACAGCATTATGATTTCCTGAATTTCAGCTGGAATGTAGCCCTATGGCTACTTTAGAATATAGCACATTGTACATGTAAATGTACATGTTCTTGATGGCGTCCACAAGTTTCTAAAAATAATTTATCTTTTTCAGTTTGATTACATGGGCTCTGATGTAAAGACTGTAACACAGAAGGTTATCCAGATAATTGGCTTTGTTAACACGGTAAGTTTTTTAAAAACAATTTTGTTTATATATTTTGTAAAAGTATAGGTAATATGAATTGATGTGTATAGCATTTTGCTGTGCTGTTTAAATTCTCATAATCAAAATACTGAAATGTGCATTTTTATGGACGTTTAATATAATGTTCAAATTTATTTAAAATTTATTATTTTTTTTAGATGTTTTCCCAGTTAAAACTGACTGTTGTAATATCATCCATAGAAATATGGTCAAATAAAAACAAAATTTCTACCACAGGGAATCCTAATAATATATTATCTAGATTTTTAGAATGGAAATACAAACATATCTTCCGACCTCATCAGGTTGCATACTTATTTGCGTGAGTACAGTATTCCATATTTGTGTAGCATTAAAGGAATAACCCAAAATGATTTCATATGTTAATTATGAAAAATAAGTATTTAATGAATAAATACTATGTTCTATAAATTTGATAAACACCATAGGATGGGAAAAACTTGTAGGTTAAAAGTACTTGTCCTCAAGGAGCTAATGTTGGCCGATACTTAAAAACCTTTATCAACTGACATAAAATTACCTGATATCAGTAAAATTACATAAAAATACTGAAAAAACTAAGGGAGATTAATTATGAGTGATATAATTTCTTTGATTTCCTTTGGCTTATAAAATTATACTACTTGCTATCTCTACATTCTTGTCTCTCATCTGGTTTTTTAATAACATAAATATATGGAATTGTTACATGCTCTAGAATCTAATGCACAGAAAAATCTATTCATCTTTAATGAGTAAGTAAATAAGGCGATCACAGAAAATTTAATTTTTAGGGCTGTAAGTGTACAGGGAACCAGAATAAAAACTATATACATTAGTCCAATTGCGCTTTTGCATAAATTATTAGACCTTATCCTTATTATACTTCCAAATGTTTATTAAATTTAAAATTTACAAAATATTGAAATACTATTAACATTGATGGTTTTAGAAAAATGTACTTAAATAGTTTAATTCAGGGTGGCATAAGGCTTAGGACACAGTAATTGTTTAATAATGTTTGTTGCTATGAAAATGATTGTCATTAGTTATATCACTCTTATATGCAATTCTGAGGAAAATTATTTTTTTTTAGCTTCAAGAAATATCCTAGTTTTTTAGGAGCCACATTTCCTGGAAAAATATGTAATAAAAATTTTGCAGTAGGAGTCGCTCTGGTATGTAATTATTTTCCAGTTCCTCATTATTTTAATGTTTCAACATTTCCTAATTATTGTAGAGCATGAATAAATATATTACTTAGTTTACTCGTCCTTTAATAGTTTTTTATATTACTAATTTGGACCATAATTATTAAACTACCTGCAATTGCTTATAAAAATAGAAACATTTAGGAGCTCCCGGATGGCTCAGTTGGACCCTTAGGCATCCAACTCTTGATTTTGGCATAGGTCATGATCTCAGGGTTGTGAGATGGAGCCCATGTTGGGCTGCAGGCTCTGAGAGGAGTCTGCTTGAGATTCTTTCTCTCCATCTCCCTCTGCCCCTCCCTTCTTCTCTTTTCTCTACAATAAATAAATAAATCTTAAAAAAGAAAAAAAATTATAAATTGAACTGATTATAATGCCATATTGTTTTTAAAAAACTTATTTGACCCAAGTAAAAATTTAATTGTTTTGAACAGTGGCATATTTGCATCAATATTTATTACCTAAGCAGGGTAATTTTAATGGTAATTATTAAACTTATCCACTTTTCTCCCAACAATAGTAATTGGTGTAAATACATGTGCTTTTTTATTATGCGACTATTATTTTTTTCTATTTTAAGGTAATTATTTTATTATTGCATTCAATTCTTTATTATATGTTTGGGATGAGCAGACTGTTGGAAGAAGAAACAGCCATTAAAAATTCTTAATTACTGTTTTCTGGCAAAACTGAGAATGAGCTCCTACTAGAGTTATATTCCTTTTGCAACAATTTGTATAAATAGTAGGGAAAGGAACTAACTGAGAGTACTTGTAGGAAAAAAGTCTGCACTTTTATCCTGAGCCAGGAATACAGTTGGTTATATTTTAGTACCATGTACAATGAAGCAAGTTGTTATTGACAGATTAGGTATTTAAAATCAGTTCTACTATGTGCTTGTTATCATTCCTATAAACTACGAATTAACTGATTAGATAAATTGAAAACCCATTCTGGGGATTGTTACCATGGCTAGAGAGCAATCAGATATTTCATAGGGATTTGTTTTTATTATCAGTCCCTGCTATTGGTCTTCCCTCAGCCAAACTTTGAGGAAAGTCTGTCAGAAATTGTCCAGGTCTTCATCACTGTTAATTCTTGAAAAGAATGTTTCATTGTTGAGAACTAATTTTTAGATCATGCTGTGTGTGTGTGTGTGTGTGTGTGTAAAGCAAATAAAGCAGGTGATAAGAATTATTGAATATAAGTGGTCAGTATGTGTTTTCCTGGTGACATCCTTAAGACTAATTTTGATTGAAATTTTTATAATAGAGATTTGTAAATATTAAAGATAAATATATGAGTTAATCAAGAATACTGTAAAAATATCAGTATAAAATTAAAATATAAACATAAAAATGAATTATTTTTGTTTATACCAGCAACAATTTGAAGATTAGATTTCAGAAAGATAGCTACCAATCATAATATGCTAAGCGTTTTTTTAAGTGAAGAATTGAAAAAAATTAAATAATTACTTCCTTGAATATAGTGGCTTTATTAATATTAAATATCTTGAAGTCAGGGCGCCTGAGTGGCTCAGTGGGTTAAAGCCTCTGCCTTCAGTTCAGGTCATGATATCAGAGTCCTGGGATCGAGCCCCGCATCGGGCTCTCTGCTCGGCAGGGAGCCTGCTTCCTCCTCATTCTCTCTGCCTGCTTCTCGGCCTACTTGTGATTTCTCTCTGTCAAATAAATAAATAAAAAATCTTTTAAAAAAATAAATAAATAAAATATGATTAAAAAAAAATATCTTGAAGTCAATAAAGTCCTCCAGCTTTGTTCTTTGTCAATACTATACTGTCTGTAAATAACTTTGTGTTCTCATATAGATTTTAAAATCAGCTTTTCTGTTTATACACAGACATACACACAGACAGAGAGGCTTACTTAAATTTTGATAGGGATGGTGTGTAATTTATGAATGAATTAGGGGAAATTTGTTATAACAACATTGGATCTTCCAGTGTCCACTAACATGGTTTATCCCTCCATTTACTGATGTCTTTAAAAAGTTCCTGTAGAGTTTTCCCATACCCTGCTAAATTTATTCATAGATATTTTATATGTCCTAATGCTGTTGTCACTGGTATTGATTGTTAAAATTCATCTTCCAATTTTTCACTACTAGTGTATACATACTTGTCTATTTTTATATATTTTTGTATATATACAAAAATATTTGCTGAATTTTGAGATCTATTAATTTTTCCAGCTTTATTTTTTTTATTTTAATTTTTTTTAAGATTTTATTTATTTATTAGAGAGAGAGAGACTGAGAATGAGAGGGGAGAAGGTCAGAGGGAGAAGCAGACTTCCCGCAGAGCTGGGAGTCCGATATGAGACTTGATCCTTGGACTCCGGGATCATGACCTGAGCTGAAGGCAGTCGCTTAACCAACTGAGCCACCCAGGCGCCCTATTTTTTCCAGCTTTAATGAGATATAATTGACATATAACATTGTTTAAGATGTACAGCATAATGATTTGATATATGTGTATGTTATGAAATGTTTTCACAGTTAGGTTAGTGAATACATCCAGCATCTCACACAGTTGCCATTTGTGTGTGTGTGTGTGTGTGTGTGTGTGTATGTGTGTGTGTGTGTGTGTGTGTGATAAAAACCTTTAAAATCTACTCTCTTAGCAACTTTCAAATATACAATACAAATTGTTAACTGTAGTCATTATGCTGTACATTACATCCTCAGAAACTAGCAGTTTGTATTCTTTAACGATTTTCACTCATTCCCATCCTTCGCAACCAGGAATCTGTTCTCTGTTTCTTGGAGTTTGGTTGTGCTAGACTCCACATATAAGTGAGATCATATAGTATATGTCCTTCTCTGTCTGACTAATTTGACTTAGTGTAATGCCCTCAAGATTCACCCATGTTGTCACAAATAGCAGGATTTCCTTCTTTTTTGTGACTGAATATCACAATTCTTTATCCACTCATCTAGGTTGTTATCATATCATATCTTGGCTATTGTGAATAGGGCTGCAATGAACATGGGGTACAAATATCTCCTTGTCTGTCAAGGAGGTTTTATTTTTTCCAGATATATGTACCCAGAAGTGGAATTGGTGATTCATATGATAGCTCTATTTTTAATTTTTTCAGGAATCTCTATACTGTTTTCCATAGTTGTGGAAATTGGTGGTACCAATTTACACTCTTTTCAGCAGTGTGCAAGGGTTCCATTTTCTCCACCGGCATTTATTATCTCTTATCTCTTTGATAATAGTCATTCTAATAGGTGTGAGGTGATATCTCTTATGCTTTTGACTTGTAATTCTCTGATGATTAGTGAGGCCGAGCACGTATCTTTCCATATAACTGTTGTCCATTTGGATATCCTCTTTGGAGGACTCTCTATTCAGTTCTTTGACCGTTTCTCTCTCCCTCTCTTTTTTAAGGTTTTATTTACTTGAGAGAGAGAGGGGTGGGGAGAAGCAGAGGGAGAGGGTCAAGCAGACTCTGTGCCTAGCACAGAGCTAACATGGGGCTTAATCTCACAACCCTGAAATCATGACCTGAGCTGAAATCAAGAGTTGGATGCCCAACTGACTGAGCCACCCAGGCACTCCCCTTTGACCATTTCTTAATCATTTGTGAGTTCCTAATATATTAAGAATTCTTACTTGGGTTTTGGAAGTGAGTTGTATGAGTTTCTAATATATTTGGGATATTAACCCCTTATCAGATCTATAGTTTGAAAATATTTTTTTCCTAATCTCTAGGTTGCCTTTTCATTTCATTGATTGGTTCTTTTGCTGTACAAAACCTTTTATATTAATGAAGATTTTGTTGTTTGTGGTTTTAGTGTCTTATCCATAAAATCATTACCAAGACTAGTGTCACGGAGATTTTTTTCACTATGTTTTCTTCTAATTTTATGATTTTACTTCTTACATTTAAGTATTTAGTTCATTTTGAGTTAATTTTTGTAAGTGGTGTGAGATAGGACTCCAGTTTCATTATTTGCTTATTTGCAATACTATGTTAAATAAAAGTAGTAGGAATGGGATCCATGTGTTGTTTTTGATCTTAGAGGAAAAGCTCTCAGTTTTTCACCTTTGAGTATGTTAACTGTGGGTTTGTCAAATATAACCTTTATTATGTTAAGGTACGTTCCCTCTATACTCACTTTGTTGAGAGATCTTAATCATTAATGGTTGGTGGATTTTGTCTATTTTCTATTCATTGTCCCTAGTTTCTTGGTTCTTTTTAAAATCATCTCCTGTCTTTTCTTGTTCTTTTTTTTTTTTTTGCCCTCTATGGTTTTAATTGTATTATCTCATAGTATTCCATTTCCTCTCCTCTCTGAGCATGTCAATTATATATTTTTCCCCAAATATGTTTATTTTATTTTTCAGTGTTACAAGATTGATTATTCATGCACCATACCCAGTGCTCCATGCAATACGTGCCCTTCTCAATACCCACCACCAGGCTTACCCAAACCCCTCAGTGTTGCTCAGAGTCCATAGTCTCTCATGGTTCATCGCCCCCTCCAATTTCCCCCATTCACCCTTCTCTTCCTTCTCACAATGCCCTCTATGATTTTCTTTATGCTCCACACGTAAGTGAGACCGTAAGATAATTGACTCTCTCCGCTTGACTTATTTCACTCTGCATAATCTCTTCTAGTCCCATCCATGTTGATACAAAAGTTGGATATTCATCCTTTCTGATGGAGACATAATATTCCATTGTATAGATGTACCACATCTTCCTTATCCACTCATCTATTGAAGGGCATTTTGGTTCTTTCCACAGTTTGGCGATTGTGGCCATTGCTGCTATGAACATTGGGGTACATGTGGCCCTTCTTTTTACTGCATCTGCTTCTTTGGGATAAATACCCAGTAGTGCAATTGCAGGGTCATAGGGTAGCTCTATGTTTAAAAAACTCCTTAAGCAGTTGTCCTAGAGTTTATAGTATACATTTACAACTAATTTGGTTATAGTCTAGTTTGAATTAACTAGACTAAACTAACTGAACTAAAGTAGAACTAATCTAGTTTATTTTCATCAGGTATTGGAAGACATACAGACATGGTATTGATTGTCATGGAGGAAGAAGTTTAACATACATTTTCCTAGAAACAGAAGGCATGCCATGCAGGGGCCTTATAAGGGGCGATATAAGGGTTATTCAGGCAGCATAGGGACCACGAGGGAAACATGGACAAGAGCCTCCGTTATTCTTTAGGGAGGAATTGGTAAGGCAAAGTAAGCTGTCTTAAGATTGGCTAGTTTGAATAATTTTAGCGGGCTTTCTTGCAAAGAGGCTGTACCTTTTTCTGGTACCTGTCTCTGATGTGATTTTGGCAGGTGGAGAGTGGCCTGGAGTATGTGAGCCTGATAAAGGAGTGGTATGGCATATGGGCTCTAGGTTGGTTGGTTGGTTTGCATATGAAAGGCACACTTGCTGGTAAGTTGTTTACTGTCTTAATTGGGTAACTCTGGGAGGGACAGACTAGAATTGGAAAGACCCCAGATATCAAAGCATCACGATACAGAAGATCAAAGGCATCGTTAATACAATTAGTTCATTAATACAATTTGAATCATATTACCACATTTTAGGGGTAATAAAAGAGGAGACTTTTATAGAGTAGGGCATAAGTTGTGCTAAACAGCATAGAAAACATTTTATTATGAGAGTAAAAGAAAGAAACATAGGTACAAGTATAAGGTATCCTTATAGGCCAGTGCATAACTAAATTAAAGTACCTTATATATAATGACTCTATATACATGAAGGCAAGACATATCATGGATCATGGATGCCTTCTCTGAACTGTTCTTTACTTGCCACCTGCTTACAGTGCTGGAGCCTGGGTTATCAGGAACCTATCACTTTTTTTAAGACTTATTTTTTAAGAACAGTTTTAGGTTCACCACAGAACTGAGGAGAAGGTACAAGGATTACCCATATACTACCTGCATCTACAAGTGCATAGCCTCCCCTATTATCCACATCCTTCTCCATAATGGTATATGTTTTACTAAAGATGAACCTACATTGACCCATCAAAATCGCCCAAGTCCATAGTTTACCTTAGGGTTCAGTCTTGGTGTTATACATGAGTTTGGACAAAAGATAATAGGTATCCATCATCATGGTATTATTTTCACTGCCCTAAAAGTCCTCTGTGTTCTGCCTGCCTGTTAATTTCTTCTCTCCCTGTCTGCAACCATGGACATTTTTATTGTCTTCACAATTTTGTTTTTTCTGGAATCTCTTGTATTTGGAATCATATAGTATGTAGTCTTGCCCTTTTCACTTAGTAATAATATGCACTCAAGTTATCTCCGTTTCTTTTCATGACTTGATAGCTCATTTTTTTTTAGTGCTGAATAATATTCCATTGTCTGAAATGTGCCACACTTTATTTATTCACCTATCGAAGGACATTCTGGTTGCTTGCAAGTTCTGGGAATTATGAATGAGGCTTCTGTAAACATCTTTATGTAGAAATTGGAAATGATCCAAAGGAGAACAGTAATACCTACTGAGGGTTATTAATTTTCTATTGCTATGTAAGTAATTATACCAAACCTTAGCAGATGAAAGCAATACGGTTCTGTGGGTCAAGAATCGAAGTGGGTGAAGTTGTCAAGTAAGGCTGTAGTTATCTCAGGGTTCAACATAGAGAGAATTTGCCTCTAGACTTAGTCATTTGGCTGTGGCAGACCTCCTAAAATCTGTTTCCAAACTTGTGCATGTGGGCCTCTCTACAGGCCTACTTCATGATGTCATAGCTGGCTTCACCTAGGAGAGAATGAGTGAGACATAGAATCCAAGAAGTCAGTCTTTTATTTTTTCTTTTAATTTTTTTTCTTCTACCACATTCCACAAGAAACCGAGAAGTCAGTCTTTTTATAATCTGTCTTAGAAATGATGGCCATCTGTTTTGCTACCTGTAGTTAATTAGAAGCAAGTCAATAACTTCATCCTATACACAACAGAATAGGAATACCAAGAACATGATTGCCAGGAGGCAGATATCATTGTGATCCATGCTAGAGGCTGCCTACTACAAAGAGAATGTAAACTTGACTGTTAAAAGAAAAGATTTAAGTCATTTTGTTTAAAATAAGTCAAGCAATATAGTATGGTGTTTGAGACTCTATCAGATTAGCTAAAGTAGCTGGTTATTGTCATTATTAGTATTTTGAAATTAAACTATTGTGTTCACTCATCCATGTTTAATAAGTTTATGATCCATCCACATGCTTATATAACTCTACAAGGGTTGCATCTACATAGGCTTCTTGGATACATTGATTTTAAAAAGGAGTTTTATGTACTAATTTTTTATTATAATATTATTTAGCATAGTATACACTAATTTTTTATTATAGCAAATTTATTATAGTATAGTTTAGGATTCTTAGCTAACTCTTTTCTTCTTCCTTATATTTAGTATCCAGAGGGTTTATCCTTGGAGTCATACACTATCGGAATCGTGCAGTTGCTTGGCTTTAATCTGGGATTGAGTTATGATGACCCTGACACTTGCTATTGTTCAGGAGATGTTTGCACAATGTCACCTAAAGCAGTGTAAGAGAATTTTCTTTATTTGACCTATTTCTTTATTCTTTATTATACCTGTTCCTTTAAAAAGGTTTTTTTGGTTATTGTTTTGTTTTTTTTTTGTTTTTTGTTTAGGAGCTTTTATAATTCTACTAACCAAACCAAAGTAATTAAACAGTTATAGAACTCTATACCCAACAACTACAGAATACATTCTTGTCAAGTACAATGGAACATGTACCAAAATAGGCCCAACACTTGCCTAGGCCTCTCCATGCCTGGTGAAACTCTCTTTCCCCTTCCTACATTCTATAGTCTGGCTTCTCTTTTTCTCCCCTGGTCATATTGAAAGCAACCTGTAGGGGAAAAGCCATACGAATGGTGTAATTTCAGTGACTTTGCATAAAGCTAAATGCTTTGATATTTGAATTTAAAACTGGCCTTGTACAATATAAGGACGGACAGTATAATTCATATTAATAGTTAAGAAATTTCTATTCAGAAAGACATTAAATTGTAAATAACACCATGACCCATTGAGAAAGAGACTGGTGAAGAAAGGAAAGAACTTTTTTGTTAGTGTCATTAGTAAAATATTTTACCTGCTTTATAAATAGGGGGTCCTACATTTCCATTTTGCTTGGGTTCCCACAAATTATGTGGCCAGTCCTGGTTATCCACACCAAGATTTGGTGTGTTCCCTATCTTCAATTTGAATCATTTTAGTGTGTGTGTAATGTAGCCTTACATTGATTTTAATCTGCATTTTCCTCTAAGCTAATGATATGGAATGGTGTTGAACATATTTTTATGCTTCATAGCTTCATATATCTTCTTTGAAGAACATCCTATTAAAAAGTTTTGCCATTTTCAAAAATGAAAATAGAGATTTTCACACCTTTACTGATTTGTAAGAATTGTTTATGTATTCTGGCTATGATTTCTTTATCAGATACATGATTTTCAAATATTTCTTCCTTATAGTACCTTTTTTGAGAAAAAGTTTTAATTTTGATGAAGTATAGTTTATCAGTTTTTTATGTATCCTGGTTTAGTAGCTCTTATATTCAGTTTTATGATACACTGAATTAATTATTGTATATATGTTTAGGTTAATTTTTATTTTTGTTATGTAGATTTCCAGTTATTCTAATGTAACTTTTTAAAAAATCATCCTTTCCCCCACTTAATTGCCTTGGCAACTTTGTCAAAATCAATTGACCATAAATGTATGGATTTTTTATTGTAATCTCTATTTTATATCATTAATCTCTATGTCTATTCTTATGGGAAAGCATACAGTTTTTATTACTATAGCTTTCTCCTGCATTTTGAAATCAAGTGCTATAAATTCTCACCTTTGATTCATCGTTTTGGTTATTCTAGGCCTTTTGCATTTTCATATACATTTTATTATCAGCTTTCTAATTTTTATAAAAACTCCTGCTAAGATTTTGTTAAGTATGCCATTGTTTAATTGCATAGGCTAATAATAAGAGAATTACCATCTAAACAATGTCAAGTCTTTTGATCCTTGAATATGATATATGGCTTTATTGATTTGGGTCTTCTTTAATTTTTCTCAGCAATGTATTGTTTTTTACAGTTTACATTTCTTATACTTGTTTTCTTAAATTTATCCTTAAAATTTTTTACTATTATGAGTAGCATTGTTTTCTTAATTTAATTTTCAGATTTTTCATTGCTAGCTCATTTTCTTTACTGCCAGTCCACTGGAAGGCTTTTACTATTACTGGGTTCCCCTGTCAGTATTAATCTGGCCCAATACCCAATCAATTCTGGGGTTTCCTCTGAGAAGGGCATGAGGTGCAGCTAGAACAGTATAGGTTAACTTACAGTCCCTTTCTGCTGTTTTCCTGTGATCCAACTGTGTAATCTCTGGCCAGGGATTCCAGGCTTTAAATAATTTGTATGTGTTTAGTTTCTATACAACTTTGTCATCTGCCAAGAATTTAAAAATCACATTCTCTGTTCAGTGGTTGATGTTGGGATCCATATTTAGTTTTATAAGCTTTTCCTTGTTTTAGTTTTGTTTTGAGTTTTGGGTTTGTGAATTTTATTTGTTGATAGGAAATGTAAGAGTGGATTTTTAATAAATTTTAGTTTAGTTCTGTAATGCCAAGAATTTAAAAATTAAGGGGCGCCTTCGTGGCTCAGTTAGTTAAACGTCTGACTCTTGATTTGGGCTCAGGTCAGAATCTCAGAATTGTGAGATTGACGCCGGTCCTATTCCACATTAGGTATGGAGCCTGCATAAGATTCTCTGTCTCTGGGGGAGAGGTCAGTGTGTGTATGTGGGGAGGGGTTAAGATGGCAGAGAAGTAGAGGGACCCTGAGATAGTCTCATCTCTCAAACACAGCTAGATAGTTATCAAATCATTCTGAACACCCAAGAAATCAATCGGAGTTCTGAGAGAAAAAAATCTGCAAGTCTGTAAGTAGAAAAGTGGCTACCTTTTGGAAGGTAGGAATTGTGTAAGTTCTTGGAGTAGATATACCTGTGGATCCAGCAGTGGAGAAGGAGCCTGCTTATGGCTGCTTTTGCAAAGTATTGGAAACTGCACAGCATAAAATCTGAACCTTTGAAAGTTTGTTACTATGTAGAATGCACCTGGCTTAAATGTGCTCAGGTTGTAAAGACAGGTGGAATCCCAGGAGTGACAGTGTGGTCTGAGGATCCTCTGGGTCACAGGAAGAGTGGGTGGTGCCAAGATGATGTGCTGTTTCCAGGCATGGGAGCCAGGAAGCCAGAGGAGAGCAGTTGGTCTTTGTGCTGGCTTTCTGCTATAAACTGAACTGCCTTATGGTCATGTGACCACTTTCCTGGGACTGGCTGGCAGGCATGGTGAGACTCTCTGCAAGAGGAACAGTACAGGTCCACACCACAGGAATCCCTGAAATTTGGAGATTTTTTTTTCTTTTTTTATATTATGTTAGTCACCATACAGTAAGTACATCATTAGTTTTTGATGTAGTGTTCCATGATTCATTGTGTATAGCATCCAGGGCTCCATGCAATATGTGCCCTCCTTAATACCCATCACCGGGCTAACCCATTGCTTCACCCTTCGCCGCCATAATATCCTCAATTTGTTTCTCAGAGTGTCTAGTCTCTCATGTTCGTCTCCCCCTCCAATTTCCCCCCCTTCATTTTTCCCTTCCTTCTCCTAATGTCCTCCATGCTATTCCTAATGTTCCACAAATAACTGAAACCATATGATAATTGAGTCAAGTCTCTGCTTGACTTATTTCATTCAGCATAATCTCCTCCAGCCCCAACCATGTTGATGTAAAAGTTGGATATTCATCTTTTCTGAGGGCTGAGTAATATTCCATTGTGTATATGGACCACATCTTCTTTATCCATTCGTCTGTTGAAGGACATCTCAACTCTTTTCACAGTTTGGCTATCGTGGACATTGCTGCTATGAACATTGGGGTGCATGTGGCCCTTCTTTTCACTACATCTGTATGTTTGGGGTAAATACTCAGTAGTGTAATTGCTGGGTCATAGAGGAAGTCTATTTTTTAATTTTTTGAGGAACCTCCACACTGTTTTCCAAATTAACTGTACCAAATTACATTCCCACCAATATTGTAAGAGGGTTCCCCTTTCTCCATAACCTCTACGACATTTGTTTCTTGCCTTGTCAATTTTTGCCATTCTATTTTTTGTAATTAATTTTATTTTATTTTTTCAGTGTTCCAAGATTCATTGTTCATGTATCACACCCAGTGCTCCATGCAATACGTGCCCTCCTCAATACCCACCACCAGGCTCATCCAACGCCCCACCCCATTACCCTCCAAAACCCTTAGTTTGTTTCTCAGAGTCCACAGTCTCTCGTGTTTCATCTCCTTCTCTGATTTCTCTCAATTCACCCCTCCTTTCCTTCTCCCAATGTCCTTGATGATTTTCCTTATGCTCCACACGTAAGTGAAACCATATGATAACTGACTTTCTGCTTGACTTATTTCATTCAGCATAATCTCTTCCAGTCCTGTCCATTCTAACTGGTGTAAGGTGGCATCTCAATGTGGTTTTGATTTGAAACTCCCTAATGGCTAATGATGATGAACGTTTTTTCGTGTGTTTGCTAGCCATTTGTATGTCTTCTTTAGAGAAGTGTCTGTTCCTGTCTTCTGCCTATTTTTTGACTTATCTTTTTTTGGGGTGTTGAGTTTGAGAAGTTCTTTATAGATATTGGATATCAGCCCTTTGTCTGTAATGTCATTTGCAAATATCTTCTCCCATCCCGTGGGTTGCCTGTTTGTTTTATTGACTCTTTCCTTTGCTGTGCAGAAGCTTTTTATCTTGATGAAGTCCCAAAAGTTCATTTTCACTTTTGTTTCCCATGTCTTTGGAGACGTGTCTTGAAAGAAGTTGCTGTAGCCGATGTTGAAGAGGTTACTGCCCATGTTCTCCTCTAGGATTTTGATGGATTCCTGATTCACATTGAGGTCTTTCATCCATTTAGAGTTTATCTTTGTATATGGTGTAAGAGAATGGTCAAGTTTTATTCTTTTATACATAGCTGTCCAGTTTTCACAGCACCGTTTACTGAAGAGACTGTCTTTTATCCACTGGATATTTTTTCCTGATTTGCCAAAGATTATTTGACCATAGAGTTGTGGGTCCATATCTGGCCTCTCTACTCTGTTCCGTTGGTCTATGTGTCTGTTTTCGTGCCAGTACCATGCTGTCTTGGTGATCACCGCTTTGTAGTAAAGCTTGAAAGCAGGAAACATGATTGCCTCAGCTTTGTTTTTCTTTTTCCACATTTCCTTGGTGATTCAGGGTCTTTTCTGGTTCCATACAAATTTTAGGATTGTTTGTTGAAGCATGTTAAAAAACACTGATGGTATTTTGATTGGGATGGTATTGAAAGTATGGATTTCTCTGGGCAGCATAGACATTTTGTGGTCTGAGACTATGCAGGGAATAATCTCAATCTTTTGATATCTATTGAGACCTGATTTGTCACCCAGTAAGTGGTCTATTCTGGAGAAGGTTCCATGGACCCTTGAGAAGAATTAGTATTCTGTTGTGTTAGGGTGGAATGGTCTGTATATATCTATGAGGTCCATCTGGTCCAATGTGTCATTCAAAGCTCTTGTTTCTTTGTTGATTTTCTGCTTGGATGATATGTCTATTGCTGAGAGTGGCATGTTAAGATCCCCTACAATTAACATATTCTTATCAATATGTCTTTTTATTTTGATTAACAGTTGGCTTATGAAGTTGGCTGCTCCCATGTTGGGGGCATAAATATTTACAATTGTTTGATCTTCTTGTTGGATAGACCCTTTAGAAATGATATACTGTCCTTCTGTATCTCTAACTACAGTCTTTAGTTTAAAATCTAATTTGTCTGATAGGAGAATTGCTACCTAGCTTTCTTTTGAAGTCCATTGGCATGAAGGATGGTTCTCCATTCCTTCATTTTTCAATCTGGATGCATCTTTAGGTTCAAAATGAGTCTCTTTGATTCAGCATATGGATGGGTCCTGTCTTTTTATCTAATCTGCAACCCCGTGCTATTTTATGGAAGCATTTAGGCCATTCACATTGAGAGTGATTATTGAAAGATATGATTTATCATCATCATGTTGCCTGTGTAGTCCTTATTTCTATAGATTTTCTGTTCTATATCATTCTTGGAGTCTTTCTTTTTTTATAGGACCACCCCCCCCTTAATATTTCTCTTTTTTTTTTTAAAGATTTTATTTATTTATTTATTAGGAAAGAGAGAGAGTGAGAGAGAGCATGAGAAGGGAGAAGGTCAGAGTGAGATGCAGACTCCCCATGGAGCTGGGAGCCCGATGTGGGACTCGATTCCAGGACTCTGGGATCATGACCTGAGCCGAAGGCAGTTGCTTAACCAACTGCGCCACCCAGGCGCCCCCCCTTAATATTTCTTGTAGGGCCAGCTTAGTGGTCACATATTCTTTCAGTTTTTGCCAGTATTAGAAGTTCTGTATCTCTGCATCTATTCTAAATGACAGTCTTGCCAGATAAAGTATTCTTGGCTGCATGTGCTTCTCATTTAGTACACTGAGTATGTCTTGCCAGCCCTTTCTGTCTTGCCAGGTCTCTGTGGATAGGTCTGATATTATTCTGATGTTTCTCCCCCTGTACGTAAGGAATCTCCTCCTCCTAAATGCCCTTAAGATGGTTTTTTTGGTTCTAATATTTGCAAGTTTTACTATTACATGGTGGGGCATTTGTCTGTTCCCCTTGATCTTGGGGTGGGGGGATCCTCTCTGCCTCTAGGACACAAATGCTTGGTTTATTCCCCTGGTTAGGGAAGTTTTCAGCTACAGTTTGTTCAAATATATCTTCTAGTCCTCTCTCTCTCTCTCCACCCCCTCAGGACTCCCAATAATTCTGACATTGGAATGTTTCATGGCATCATTTATTTCTCTTATCCTGTTTTCATGGGTTCTAAGCTGTTTGTTCCAGGCCTCCTCCTGATCCTTCTTTTCTATCAGTTTGTTGTGTAGATCACCTATTTGTTCTTCTGCTTCATTTACTCAAGCTGTTAGAGTATCTAGATTAGATTGGATATCACTGATAGCATTTTTACATTCTGCCAGATCCACTCTTATTTCTGAGATTATGTGTTGCCATTAATCATTTCCTCCATCCTAGCTATTGTCTGCATAACTGTTATCCTGAAGACTATTTCTGACATCTTGCTAGTTCTGTGGCAGAGGTCACAATCTCTGAGTCTTTCCTATTTTGGGGGTTCCTCCTCTTAGTAGTTCTGTTGAGGGGTGGTTGAGAGAATGTACAGCCTATAAATTGTTGGCCACAACCCAAGCAAGATGTACCTGTTTTATAGGGACCTTAGGGTTGTTGGCCTCTTGTTCTTCCATTCTGTCCTCTAGGGGAGGGGCCTGCTACATTATTAGTTAGGCAACCCTGTTTGGGCAGAACTGCCCTACCCTTTGTGGGGAGGATGGACTCAGTGAAAACCAGTTTTGGGGGGCTTTTGTTCTTTGGCAGCTTTCCTTGTCTCTTCCAAGAGTCAGAACAGGAGTGACTGTATCCAGACCTTCGCCTCAGAACAGAGATCACAGTATGTTCTTCAGTGAGCTCTCTAGGCGACACTGTTTCTGTTACTGTCTGTGCTCTTAAAAACTGCAGCAGCACTCCCAGCCCTTGCTTCCAGGTCCAGGCACATCTCTGCCCTTTGTGCTTATAAAACTGCCAGCCACCCCCAGTTCACACGTGGGCCCCCCAGCTCCAGGTTTCAGCCTGGGGGCTGCCCTTAAGTCCTTTCCCCATCACACCTTGTCCACAAGTCTGTACCTGGTCCCCAGCGTGGGAGGGTTTTGTGCTCCCA
>CM052800.1:149780950-149796123 GCA_028533885.1 Nasua narica | reverse complement strand
CACAAGATACCAACTCAAACCTGTCAGAATGGCTAAAATTAACAAGTCAGGAAACAACAGATGTCAGTGAGGATGCAGGGAAAGGGGAACCCTTTTACAGTGTTGGTGGGAATGCAAACTGGTGCAGCCACTCTGGAAGGCAGTATGGAAGTTTCTCAAAAAAACTAAAAATAGAACTACCCTACTACCTAGTAATTGCACTACTAGGTATTTATCAAAAGGATATAAAAATAGTGATTTGAAGGGGCACATGGACCCCAATGTTTATAGCAGCAATGCCCACAATAGCCAAAATATGGAAAGAGCCCAGATGTCCATCAATACATGCATAGATAAAGAAGCTGTGGTATATATATATAGTGGAATATTATTCAGCCATCAGAAGAATGAAATCTTGCCATTTGCAAGGACATGGATGGAACTAGAGGGTATTAGGCTAAGCAAAATACATCAGTCAGAGAAAGACAAATATATGATTTCACTCAGATGTGGAATTTAAGAAGCAAAACAGATGAACATTGGGGAAAGGAAGGAAAAAAATTTAATAAAAAAGAGGCAAACCATAAGAGACTCTTATCTGTAGAGAATAAACTGAGGATTGTTGGAGGGGCAGTGGGTAGGAGGATGGGTAATTGGGCAATGGACATTAAGGAGGGCACCTGATGGAATAAGCACTGGGTGTTGTATGCAACTGATGAATTACTAAATTCTATCCCTGAAACAAGACACTACGTGTTAAGTAACTTGAATTTAAATTTAAAAAATCATATTAAAAAATAATTCTCTCTCTTCTTCTACCTCTGCCCCTCTCCTGTTTTCTCTCTCTTAGAGGAAAAAAAAGAATTTAAAAATTAAAAAATGGATTGGTTAAAAAATACGTGAAAGCATAATTCATAATTCATGAAAGTATAATTCATTTTTGTATATTGACTTTGTGTGGTACAAACTTGCTAAATTCATTAGAATTTTCCAATTTTATTTGTTGATTCCTTAAGAATTTCTGTAAACAAAATTTTGTCATCCATGAAGAACACTTTTATTTTTTCTTTCCATCTATTTGTATGTAATGCCTATTTCTTGCTAATTGAATTTGAAATACATTTAGTACAACTTTATGATGTGGTGAGAGTGGATATTTTGCCTTGTTCCCAGTCTAAAGGGAAAAGCATTCAGTTTTTCATGAACAGTATGATGCTAACTATAGTTTTTTTCTTTAATAAATATCTTCTCTTCCGAAGTAATATCTTTTATTCCCTTGTATATAATGTTGGTTTTTTTCCCATAATTTCACAATTCCACTTGTTTCATATATTTTTTGCCTGATGTTCATGCTTTTTGCCCCTACCACTTGGTCTACTTTTTACTTCCTATCTTTTGCCTAGGAGAATGCTCAGTAAATATGTTGTAAACAGTGAACAAATCAGCTAGTATATTTTCTCATTATTTCATTTTATCTTTTGATTACTGATTCTGTTTCTTTGCTAGTTATGGGTCTGACTGTTTAGGTTGTCTATTTCTTCCTGTTTCAGTTTTGGTAGTTTATATATTTCTAGGAATGTATCCATCTCTTCCATACTACCTAATTTCTTGGCATACAGTTGCTCGTAATATTCTCTTATAATTGTATTTCTTCAATGTCAAACAACAGGTTTTTATTTCAAATGGTCAATTATGTTGAACAAAAGCTCTAAAATGTACTATTAAAATTAATATAAACATGTTTATATTGTCATTAAAAGACTTTTATTATATAAAAAAATAAAAAGATATGTTAAATATTGAGACTTATATATAAAAAAATAAAAAGATACGTTAAATATTGAGACTTAAAACTTAAAATTGTTTAGCATTGGGAAAGTAAATAAAATGAACACAGTTCTAATATTTAAAGATTTAATGAAGTTCATTTCATAAGATAGATAAATAATAGGTCTTGTTTAAAACAGGATAGAATGCTATAAAAAGATTTTAGACTTTTCTATTATAAGAATTTTCTTGGTGAAATTTAAAAAGTATGGTAAAACATTAGTATGTTTTGCAATGCAATGAATATTTTTTTAAATTGTGCTATTTTCCCCCATAATTCTTTTTAAATCTTTTTTTAAAACACCATACATTAGTGGAAATGCAGAGATATACAGCAATAATTTTTGTCATATCCATTTTTTAAATATTTTAGGCAGTCTGGGGGTGTAAAGGAGTTTAGCATCTGTAGTTTGGATGACTTTAAATACTTAGCTTCACAATCTGGCTTTGAATGTCTTCAGAACATCCTTCCTGAAATGCCAGTTTATAAACAAGCACAAATGAGAGTATGTGGCAATGGAAAATTGGAACATGGTGAAGAGTGTGATTGTGGCATTGTAGAGGTTAGTAGAAATTTTTTCAGTTTTTAAAAATTTCCTATATGTATTTGTTTATAGGTTAAAAAATATGTGTACATATGTGTATAATAGCTAAAAAAGAAGGTGAGACCTTGTCTTTCAGGAAAATAAACTTGAAAAAGACCTTTGGGGAAGATGGAAGCCTTTGTTTCCCAATTTTGCTATTTTTTGAAGTGGACCACAAAAGCCTTTTAGATAATGTTTAACTTCATAGATTGCCTTCTGACATTTTTTAGTGTATCTGTCAACTCCAAACTCATAAGTAGTTACCACAAAGGTTGTCTAAGGAGCTAAAGAAATATACCTTTAACAAGAAGCAGTAACAAAAACAGGAAAATCTGAAGGCAGTAGACTATTAGTAGTGGAATAGCAAGTGAAAAGTTTTCTATTGACAGGTGATGCCAGTTAAAAGTATTTTTTAAAAAATCTATCACGTGTAGAAAATATAAAAATGTAGAACTAAGATCAAAAGAAAGATGAAAGATGATAGAGGAGCTATTGACAATAAATTAAAGTAGTCACATGAACTCTTAAGCGATAGCAATTATAAAATATGAAACATCAAAAATATGTTAATATACATTAAATAAATAATATATAAAGATAAATAATACCCTATATATTGATGTATTTATTATAAATGTTATTAATTTATATAAATTACATTATATATAAATACATCTTATATAAAATACATTTTATATATAATATGTAATATATAATAATATATAATAATAATGTATCTATATATAATGGAACACATTTAAAAGAAGAAACCAGAGGAGAGTGTACTCTTGAAAAATTGCAGCTGCAATTAAGAAGGGTTGTGAGTTTATATCTTTCTAGCCTAAGAGTGCTCCTCTAACTCCACAGCTGTGGCAGAATTAAATAGCCATGGAAACTGCAGCTCTACTGATTTAATGTGAGAGAGAACAGATTTCAGAGATGAGAACCACTGGAAATTTAAGGGGAAAACCCTGAAAGGGAGAGAATTGTGAAAGTGGTAAAACCTAAAACTGATGATTAATTTTAAACATATTTGGCTGACTGCTAAAATATGCATAGCCCAGAAATACCCCATGGGGCAAAAAATGTAGGGTGAGATGCTTTAAAGACAAAGGTGCACCAGGTGAGCCCTGTCAGTTTGAGACTGGGACTGCAACCGGAAATTAAAGAGGAATCTTAAGAAAAAAAGAAATTACAGATAGTTTGTACTCTGAAATCTAAGTGCTATCTGTACCTAAATCCTTGGCTGAATGTCACATTGCATCAGGGAATCAGGCTAAAAATTCAGCAGTTTGAAGACATATGAGTTGAGCAGAGATAGCTTTCCCACATTGTAGGGGAGATAAAGCTTACAGTGTGTGCCCAGGTTACTTAATTCCCTATAGGAAAAAAAATATCCAGAAAGACAGCTGAATACAGGCCTTATATCATTGTATCTATAATGTTTAACTTACTAACCAAAAATTTACTAGACAGAGAATTAGAAAAATGTGAACCATATTTAGGAAAATATGAAGTTAAGGGAAACTGATTCTGAAAAGTCCAAGATACTATATTTAGCAGATAAAGACTTCACAGTAGTTATTTTGAATATATTATGAGCATTAAAGGAAACTATGCTCAAATAACTTAAGGAAAAATTATCCTAGTGAGTGAGCTAGAGAATGTCAACAGATATATATTAGGTATAAAGAATATAAGTTTAGGGCGCCTGGGTGGCGCAGTTGGTTGGGCGACTGCCTTCGGCTCAGGTCGTGATCCCGGAGTTCCCGGGTCGAGTCCCGCATGGGGCTCTCAGCCCCATGGGAAGTCTGCTTCTCCCTCTGACCTTCTCCCCTGTCATGTTCTCTCTCTCTCTCTCTCTCAAATAAAATCTTAAAAAAAAAAAAAGAATATAAGTTTAAAGTCTAGAAGTGAAATGTATAATAGATGAAATAAAAGCAGAATAATCAATGAACTTGATCAGTGGAACAATAAGAACATATAATCTATGGAACAGAGAAAAAAAGAGTTGAAGAAAAATAACAGAACCTTAGATACCTGAGAGGAAGTATTAAGTACCAAATGTAGGTGGAATTGGATTTCAAGATAAAGAAAAGAGAAAGTAGATGGCAGAAAAAAAATCTGTGGGAATAATGCTGGTTATTTTCCAGGTTTGAAGGTAAACATTTACTTACAGACCCAAGATTCTCAGCATTATAATCATAAGCAGATTGACACAAAAAACTATATGCAGATAGACACAAAAAAACGATACTTCTCTATGCAGATCAATAAGACCTCCTGAAGTCCCAAGATAAAAGAAAACTTAATTTCAGCCTAAAAAAAGACACATTACATACAGGATACAATGATACAAAATATGGCTGACTTTTTATAACTAATAATGGAGATCAGTAGACTTTGAAATGACAAACTAAAAGTGCTGAAGGAAAAAAAGTCAAGAACCAAGATATCTATACTCAAAGATATTATTCTTTTTTTTCCAAAGATATTCTTTAAAATGGAAGTAAAGGGGCCCCTGGGTGGCGCAGTTGGTTGAGCGACTGCCTTCAGCTCAGGTCATGATCCCAGAGTCCCGGGATCGAGTCCCACATCGGGCTCCCAGCTCCACGGGGAGTCCGCTTCTCACTCTGACCTTCTCCCCTCTCATGCTCTCTCTCACTCTCTCTCTCTCAAATAAATAAATAAAATCTTTAAAAAAAAATAAAAAAAAAATAAAATGGAAGTAAATAAGGTTATTCTCAGTTAAGCAAAAGTGGAGAAAATATGTCCTAGTAAGCTTGCACTAAAGAAAATCCTAAGAACTTACAATGTTTTAGACTGAAAGGCCAATGCAGTAGATGATCAGTCTGATCTACAAGAGGATGAACACAGGAATTGGCAAACATGTGAGTGAATATAAATAACTATACATATGCTTTTTCTTTTCTGCTCTTAGTTTTACAAACAACATTGTATACATGCACAGATATGTAAATACATCTACTTATTCACTGTGCGTTCATATATACATAATACATATGTGTGCATATAAATGTGTATTTACATGTGTATATATTTATTCACACACATATATGTTTGGGTGTGTGTGTGTTTATGGATGCATATATATATGCATATAAACACAAATATACATACATATGCACATATACACACTTATGTCTATATGTGTGTGTATCTACATCTATACAATAACAGCACTAAATATAGAAGGGTACATTGAAATAAGCTGTTGCAAGGTTTCTATAATTTACCTGAAGAAAATCAGTATTCACTTTAAGTAGATTATAGTCTTTTAAAGATACTTATTGTAAATCCTAGAGCAAATATTGAAAAATTATATAGAGATATAACTAAAAAAGCCAGTAGAGGACTTATTGGCTAAGTACTAAACATATTTCATCAACACAAAATAAGACAAGAAGGGAAGAATTGAGGAACAAAACAAGATGAGATAAATAGAAACAAATGACAAAATAACAAATTGAAATACATGTTAACAATTACTTAAATATAAATAGACCAGATACTCTAATCAAAAGGCCAAGGTTCTCAGACTAGATAAAAACTGAGAAATAATCACATGCTAAATAACATTCTAAAATCACATTTTAACCCCAATACTCTGTATCATACAAAAATAATAGAATGGAAAAGGATATAACAAGCAAACAGTAAATACAAGGGAGCTATAGTGAATATACTAACATATAAAAATATAGTAATGTTTCAAAATGAAAAAAAGGATAAATACATAAGGCTGTAATAATAATAAATATATAAAAATTTATAAAATATTTACATATGTACACACATTAAGTCTTCAAATTTTATGAAGCAATCACTGGCAGAAATAAAGGGAGAAACTGACAAATCTACTATCATATTTGGAGATTTATTTCACATCTCTCGGTAACTGATAGAACAACTAGACAAAAAATCATTAAGGATATGGAAGACCTGAACAGTACTACCAATAACCTTAATATAATGGTATTTATAGACCACTATGTTTAACAGCTTAAATATAAAAATTCCTTTCAAGAGAACTTGGAATATTCATCAGGATAGAATATATGAGGGTTGAAATAAATCTCAAATGTATTTATTTTGTGTTGAGAATTCAATCAGAAACCAAGAATAATAAAATACCTTGAAAAGCCTCCAAATACTTGGAAATTAAACTACTGCTTCTAAATGGCCCTTAGCTCAAAGAAAAATTACAAAAGCAATTTTAGGATATGTTTTTAACAGTATGCAAATTTAAATATAACATCAAAATCTATGAGATTCAGTTAAAACAGTGTTATAAGAAAAATCTATAGCTATAAATGCTTATATTAAGAAGACAGATCTAACATCAATTATTTAGATTGCCACCTAAGGTAACTAAAATATTAGTCTAAGTTAAATCTAAAGTAAATAGAAGGAAATAATGATAAAGATATAGGTAGAAATCAATAAGATAGAAATCAGGGAATTAAAATTGATGAAAATGAAAGCCAGGGCTTTGAAAATAATTATATACTTGATAAATTTGTTGCTGTGCTGGCAGAGAAATAAAAGAAAAAAGAAATTCCCAGTATCAGGAATGAAAGAGAGTATATTATTCACTACGCATCCTACGTATGTTTAAATTAAGGAATATTAAAAACAACTTTATGTAAATGAATTTGGCAATTTAGATGAAATTGCCACGTTTCTTAAAAGGCAAAGTATCATAACGTATGTGAGGGAAGATCTCATTTGAATTTGTCTTTTTGTTTACAGAATTGTACACATAAAGACTGCTGTGATGCTAGAATATGTGTAATGAAAAAGGGTAAAGAATGTGGTTCTGGGGAATGCTGCACACAAGATTGTAAGGTAAGAGGGAATCTATTTTAAGTAGCTCAGCATTAAATTTCTTGAAACACTTGTTTCAAAGAGATGCAAAACATGTCAATACCCTATCAGTCCTTTGAATTGTATTACATCCAAGCACCTTGGACCCTTCTTACATTGCAGTGCATTCAGTAATCTGTCATTTCCAATATTTTCATGTGCTTAATGCCTGATGATTCTTCCCTCCTAACTTGAATTCCCATCCTTATACCTTATTACAAATCTTTCTTGTACCCACTGAGATATTTCTGCAATCAACATACATCTGAAGCAACCCTCTTAAGGTCTTCTTTTTCTTTTTTTTTTAATTTAAATTCAATTAGCCAACATATAGTACATTATTAATTGCAGATGTAGAACTCAGTAATTCATCAACTGCATATAACACCCAGGTCTTATTTTCTAACAGCATACCTCACCTGGGGTCAAGAAATTAGATTAGTTTCTATTGTTGTTGTTATTGTTAGCTAAATTCTCTTCACCGTCTTCTGGTAAAGTCTGCTGTTCCTTTGCAATTCAGTTATTGTTATAATCAACCAATCTCTTTATTGAAAGTATTTAAAGAATTCCTGAATAATTGCTCTGTACCCAATTAACTGGAATCCTAATGAAAAAAGAAACTCCTGAACAAAGTAAATGGCAGATAACCATAAGACTGGAGTAAGAATATGCTTTTATCTTTAAAAATTTTTCCCCAAACTTTATTGAGATATAATTGACATATAACATTGTGTAAGTTTTAAGGTGTACAATGTAATGATTTCATATAAATATATTGTGAAATGATTACAATAAGGTTAGCACATTTTACACGGCAACATTTAGTAAGAAACGTTCAAGTAAACAATACATTATTAACTTTAGTCACCATGCTGTACATTAGATCCCCAAACTCATTCATTTTATAGCTGCAAATTTTTACCCTTGACCAACATTTTTCCATTATTCCACAGTTTTATTTTTTCCTTTCTAATTTGGATGCCTTTTATTCTTTTTTCTTGCCTAATTGCTCTGGTTAGGACTTCTAGTACTATGTTAAATAGGAGTCGTAAGAATGGACAACTTTGTCTTGTTTTTGTTCTGACAGGTAAAGGTTTCAGCTTTTTCCTATTGAAAATTGTTAGGCTTGTCATATATAGCTTTTATTATACTGATATATGTTTGTTCTATACCCAACCTGTTGAGAGAGTTTGTCATGAAAGTGTGTTGAATTTTGTCACTTTAGAGGATTACATGAGTTTTACCCCTATTTATGTTAATGGGGTATATTATTTTTATTGATTCCTGTGTGTTGAATCATCCTTGTATCCCAGGAATAAATCTCACTTGATCATGGTATATGATACTTTTAATGTGCTGTTGAATTTGTAGTGTTAGTATTTTGTTGAGAATGTTTGCGTCTGTATTCATCAGGGATATTGGCCTGTAATTTTCTTTTCATGTTTCTTTCCTTGTCTTTGGTATCAGGGTAAAGCTGGCATTGTAAAATGAGTTTGGGAGTGTTCCCTCCTTTTTAATTTTCGGGAGAATTGAGAAAGATTAGCATTAATTCTTCAAATATTTCATAGAATTCACCTGCGAACCATCTGTTTCTGGTCTTTTCTTTCTTAGATTTGATAACAAATTCAGTCTCTTGTGTGTGGTTTGTTCAAGTTTTCCATTTCTTCCTGATTCAGTCTTGCTAGGTTGTCTGTTTCTAGGAATTTATACATTTCTTCTAAAGGATTATGTAGTTTGTAGGTAGATAATTATTATAGTAGCCTCTTATGATACTTTGTGTTTCTATGGTATCAATTCTAGTGTCTCTTCTTTCTTCTATAATTTTATTTTATTGAGTCTACTCTCTTTTTCTTGGTTAGTCTAGCTAAAGATTTGCCATTTTGTTTATCTTTTGAAAACCCAACTCTTGGTTTAATTGATTTTTTCCCCCTGTTGTCTCTTTGGTCTCTGTTTCATTTATTTCTGTTCTGATTTTTATTTCTTTCCTTCTACTAACTCGGGGCTTAGTTTGTTTTCCTTTTTTAATTCCTTTAGGGATAAAGTTAGGTATTTGAGGTTTTTTTTAATGTAGGCATTTATTGCTGTAAACTTACCTCTTAGAACTGCTTTTCCTATGTCCTTATGTTTTGATATGTTGGTTTTTTAATTATTGTTTATTTTAAGATACTTTTCTGATTTCCTTTTTTTTTTTCTTTTTTGGTCCATTGGTTTTTAAGGAGTATGATGTTAAGTTGCATATTTTGTGAATTTTTCATTTTTTCCCCTAAGTTTTCATACCATTGTATGTGGAAAGATATTAGATATGACTTCAATTCCCTTAAATTTCATAAGACTTACCTTGTGAACCAACATATGTTTTATCCTGGAGAATGTTCCATGTGTGCTTGAGAAGAATGTGTATTTTGTTTCTGCTGGACCTAATGTTCTATATATGTCTTTAAGGTCCATTTGGCCTGTAGTTTTATTCAGGCCTCCTATTTTCTTCCTAACTTTCTTTCTGATTGATCTACCCAATGTTATTAGTAGGGTATGGAAGTCCTCTACTATTATTGAATTGCTTTTGAAGTTCAGGGATGTCATATTATTTTTAATCTTTCACATTGTTAAGGTGATATATCACATTTATTGAATTACATATGTTCAAACATCCTTGATTCTTAGTGATAAATCATAATTGATCATTATGTATGATCCTTTTAATATGCTGTTGAAATTGGTTTCCTAGTATTTTATTGAGAATTATTGTATTTATGTTCATCAGTCCTGTTCTTCAGGTCAAAAGTACGTTAGCATATAGTTTTCTTGTGGTATCTTGGTCTGACTTTGGTATTAGGATAATTCTGGCCTCATAAAATGAGTTTGAAAGTTTTTCTTCCTAATCAGTTTTTTGGAAGAAATTGAAAAGGATTAGCATTAAGTACTCCTTAAGTGTTTGGTAGAATTCATCTGTGAAGCCATCTGATCCTAGGATTTTCTATCTTGGGTGGTTTTAACTGATAACTGATTTGATCTCTTTATTCATTAAAGATTCAGATTTTTCTGTGTTTTTTTTTTTCATGATTCAATCTTGATAGGTCATTTCTAAGAAATTATCGTAAGTTATATGATTTATTATAAAAATATATAATTATATTATATATAATTGTAGTCTCTTATGATCTTTTGTTTCTGTGGTAACTGTTGTAATGTTACCACTTTCATTTATAATTTCTATGATCTTCCCTGTTTTTTCTTAGTTTAGCAAAAGGTTTATCAACTCTATCTTTACAAAAACCAGCTCTGTTTCACTGATATTTTCTATTATTTTTCTCATCTCTATTTTATTTATTTCTGTTTAAACTTTCTTTTCTTCTGGTAACTTTGAGGTTAGTTTGTTCTTTTTCTAGTTCCTTGAGATGTTCTTTTTCATTGTAGGTGTTTGTCACTATAAATGTTCCTTTCAGAATTGCATTTAATGCATTCCTTAATTTTTAATTAATTAAATTAACTAATTAATTTAATATTTCAATTTCTTATTTGTCTTGAGATATTTTTTGATTCTTTTTTTTATTTGATAACATTGTTTGGGAGCATGTTTAATTTCCACATATTTGTGTGAATTTTCAAGTTTTTTCTACTGTTGATTTCTAGTTTAACATCATTGTATTTAGAAAAAATTCTTGATATAATTTCAGTCTTCTTAAATTTGTTAAGGCTTATTTTTTGGCCTAACCTATGATCTACCTTGGAGAATGTTTATTGTGCACTTAAGGAGAATTTGTATTCTCCTGCTGTTAGATGAAACATTCTGCATGTGTTTATTAGGTCCATTAGGTCTATAGCGTTATTCAAGCTCACTGTTCTGTTATAGATTTTTCTTTTTGGATGACCTAGCCAATACTGAAAGTAAAGTGATGAAGCCACCTGTCTTTTATTCTTTCAATATTTGTACATTTAGGTATTCTGATGTTGGGTGCATATATATTTGCAATTGTTATGTCCTCTTAATAACTTGATCTTTTTATCATTATAAATAACTTTCCATGTCTCTAGTGACCATTTTTTAAAGAAGATTTTATTTATTTATTTATCAGAGAGAGAGAGAGAGACACGGTGAGAGAGGTCACACAAACAAGGGGAGTGGGAGAGGAAGAAGCAGGTTTCCACCTGAGTAGACAGCCCGATGCGAGGCTTAATCCCAGGACCCTGAGTTGAGCACCTGAGAAGGCAGATGCTGTCTGGAGTCTCCAAACCCAGCAGATTCCTGCTGCATGCTCCTGTGCCGCTCCTCCCCGAGAAGGAAGGAGGGGGTCTCTCCGGATTGCCTTATGTGTTGCCCGCTTGAAGGGCCACGGCCACGGTCTAGGGTGAGCCCCAGTTGAAAATGCACTGCGCGGCTCTTTCTCTGCTGCCGGCTTCTCCGCCCCGATATCTGCGAGCTCTGCTGCACTCAGACACCCCCGGTCTCTTTATGATCTCCGGGTCCTGAAACCACTCTGTTCCCGCAAGGGCTGAACCTCCGGCTTAGCCTCTGGAGAGAAGTCCCTCAGCTGAGAAGTCTCTAAAAGTTCTGATTTTGTGCTCCGCGGCTCTGCGGCTGCAGGGAGCTGGCCCCTCCCCCAGTGGTCTCTCTTCCCGTCGCTTTGGAATCACTTTTCCAAACGTCCTACCTTTCCGAAAGTGGTCGATTTTCTGCTCCTAGAATTGCTCTTCTTCCTCTCTTCTCTCTCCTGTTGAGTATACTGGCTTTTAGAATGATTTAATAACTATCTAGATGAACTTCTGTGATCCGACTCTATCTCAACCTCCTACTTCTCCGCCATCTTCCTCCTCTCTCCCTAACTGGATAATTTTGAATGATTGCCCTTGAGTTCACTATTTCTTCTGCTTGATCAACTGTGCCCTGAAGCTTTTTAATGGAATTTTTCAGTTCAGTTATTGTTTACTTCAGACCTAGAATTTCTATTTGGTTCTAGATCTTTTTTTTTTTTTTAATAATTTCTTTGTGAAACTCATTTTGGTCATGTATCATTTTCCTGATTTTGTTTATTTGTCTATCTCTGCTCTCTTATCTGAACTTAAGGTGATTATTTTTATTTTTTTGTCAAACATTTTGTACATTTCCATTTCTTTCATTTGTCTTCCACAAGAGCTCTGTTTTATTCCTTTGTTGGCATCATGTTTCCTTGATTCTTTGTTTCTTTTTTTTTCAAAGATTTTATTTATTTATTTGTCAGAGAGAAAGAGCAAGAAAGCCAGCCCAGCAGGGAGAACACAGGCATAGGCAGAACACGCTGAGCAAGAAGCCTGATGCAGGACTCAATCCCAGGACCCTGGGATCATGACGTGAGCCGAAGGCAGAGGGTCAACCCACTGAGCCACCCAGGCGTCCCTGATTCTTTGTTTCTTGAAGCCTTGCATTGCTGCCTTCACATTTGAAGAAGTGTGAAGCCATCTCTTCTAATGTTTACTAACTGGCCTTGGAAGAGAAAGGAGCCAGATACCAGTCAGCCCAGCTAGAGTTTTGGGAGTCTCTCAGACCTTTTTTATGGATGTGCTTGTTCCACTCCTCTTTTGGGGTTGTCCCACACCTCCTGGGGGGTGGTGTGCGGCAGAGATTAGGATTGCACACCTTCTCTCCATCCCAGTAAGCCAGTCTGGCTATGGAGAGCCTCATAAATTTTCCCTGAGGCAGCACCCTAAAATGTTCAAGGTTGTACAATTCAGCAGAGTCAAGCCAGCTGTTGATATCTGTGTTGTCTACGGGATTGTGTGCCATATACTGGGGAATTTGGGGTTCTGGCTACTGGGTATGAGTGTGGAGTGCTGGGGGTATTGGCTGGCTAGTTGTGGGTATCCTCAGATGAGGCATCCTATTGTTTCGTGGATAAGGCTCTTGCTAAAGTCTATAAGCCAGTTAATTGGATATGTGGCTCATTGTTGTGATCCACAACTGGTTGCTGTGAACCCCCATCTCTTTTCCCTATTCCTAGGATTCCCCAGACTATTTAAGTATGCCCTCAGTGTTTTGAGTGAGGTAAGATAAAAGTAGTCTCTTGTGCAGTGTTTTGCAGAGCTGAGGAAACTGTGTTCTCATCCCTTCTATTTTCTCTGTCAGAGAAGTCACCAGCCAAGACGGTCTCTCTTGGAATTGAGCTGTGCCACCTTGGGGAGGGAATGATGTGGGTAAAGTGAAACTGTTCTTCTTACCATCTTCCATTGCATCTACTCTCAGATTTTTTGCTTCACCTGGGGACTGGAACCTTTCAGATAGATTATCTCATTCATGGTAATTGTTAAAATAGGCATTCCTATGTGGTTATGCTGCTGGGACCTCTGATTCTGACCTTTGCCGGTGTCACTCTCCTCTTCTTTTTCATTATTAGACACAACTTAGTCATAATTATTCATATGAAATGTAACTTTTAAAAAATTAATGTATCAAACACAAGCAGTGTAACAGACTACCAAATTCCCCATCATTGCTGCACCAAAAGGGAATAACTTAAACGAGATTCATATATCAACAGAGATATATGAACAAATGCTGTTGCAAATGGAGTAGTAGTTATGATTCTCATTAGTCCTTGGGCCTACTTATTGAAATGGTACTAGCCCAAATTATGAGTTTTCTGATATACACAATACTCTCTTTACTATGTAGTTAAGGTTGATGTGGTCAGAGGCAATAGATTAACCCACCCATTCCTCATTTAGTTGTGTAAAGGGACATAGTCCTGACAATGAACTGTATCTTACACATAGAGACTGACAGTCGTGGCAAGAATAAAAATGAATTGCAAATAAAATAAAAAACAAAAAGATTTTAGGAGAAAACACTCAGTAAAAGGGAGTCACCCATTTTTAAGCTTTAGGGCTATTTTGGAATTAGGGAACCAAATAAAGAAACATGAACACCTCTTAAATATGTTTAAGCCCATAAAATGCACAACAATAAGAACTTTCATGTAAACTATGGACTTTGAGTGATTATGATGTGTCATGTAAGTTCATCAATTGTAACAAATGTCCTAGAATTTGTATGGAACCCGAAAAGACCCTGAATTGCTAAGGAAATGTTGAAAAAGAAAAACAAAGCCGGGGACATCACATTGCCTGATTTCAAGCTTTACTACGAAGCTGTGATCACCAAGACAGCATGGTACTGACACAAAAACAGACACATAGACCAGTTGAACAGAGTAAAGAGCCCAGATATGGACTCACAACTCTATGGTCAAGTAATCTTTGACAAAACAGGCAAAAATATCCAGTGGAAAAAATACAGTCTCTTCAATAAATGGTACTGGGAAAACTGGACGGCTATATGTAGAAGAATGAAACTTGACCGTTCTCTTACACCATACACGAAGATAAACTCAAAATGAATAAAAGACCGCAACGTGAGGCAGGAATCTATCAAAACCCTAGAGATGAACATAGGCAGTCACCTCTATGACATCAGCCACAGCAACTTCTTTCAGGACATGTCTCCAAAGGCAAAGGAAAAAAAAGCAAAAATGAACTTTTGGGACTTCATCAAGATAAAAAGCTTCTGCACAGCAAAGGAAGCAGTCAACAAAACAAAGAGGCAACCCACAGAATGGCAGAAGATATTTGCAAATGACACTACAGACAAAGGTCTGATATTTAAGATCTATAAAGAACTCCTCAAACTCAACACTCACAAAACAGATAATCACATCAAAAAATGGGCAGAAGACATGAACAGACATTTCTCCAAAGAAGACATACAAATGGCTAACAGACACATGAAAAAATGTTCATCATCTTTAGCCATCAGGGAGATTCAAATCAAAACCACACTGAGATACCACCTTACACCAGTTAGAATGGCCAAAATCAACAAGACAGTAAACAACAAATGCTGGAGAGGATGTGGAGAAAGGGGAACCC
>CM052800.1:149755902-149780850 GCA_028533885.1 Nasua narica | reverse complement strand
ACAAAAATGCCCTTCAACAGATGAATGGATAAGGAAGATGTGGTACATCTATACAATGGAATATTATGCCTCCATCAGAAAGGATGAATATCCAACTTTTATATCAACATGGATGGGACTAGAAGAGATTATGGGGAGTGAAATAAGTCAAGCGGAGAGAGTCAATTATCTTATGGTCTCACATGTGGAGCATAAGGAAAATCATGGAGGGCATTGTGAGAAGGAAAGGAAGGGTGAATGGGGGGAAATTGGAGGGGCAATGAACATGGGAGACTATGGACTCTGAGCAACAAACTGAAAGGTTTGGAGGGGAGGAGATGGGGGTTGGGCGAGCCTGGTGGTGGATATTGAGAAGGGCACGTATTGCATGGAGCACGGGGTGTGGTGCATGAACAATCAATCTTGTAATACTGAAAAAATAAAATAAACATATTTGGGAAAAAAAAGTAATTTTGATCATTGGTTTTGATTTGACTGTTAACTAGATAAGCTGGGGTGACTCAAGTATTATGTTTTGTTTTCCCACCCATCACTTGAAGAATTTGTGTCAGAATTGCTATATATAGCAAATACTTGTTGACATCATGGGAAAATGTAAAGAGAAAACCCATTTTGGGGGGTGGTGAATGTTATAGAAGCCGGGCTTCTAGGACCTTTGAAAGCTAGAACAAATTTGACTTAGTTTGCATAAGATAGTGATGATAGCCATGAGGAATTGGGGCTTAGGTTGAGGAAAGGGCTTGCAGTAATGATATTTGGAAGTTTATTGGCAAAGACACCTAGGTACACGGAAAGCAAATCCTGGAAGGAACTAGCTAGTCTAAGTGCTGAAGAGATCAGAGATGTATAATTGGGGAAGTAATTTTTTTTCTAGTTGTTTGCAATGTGATATGTGAAATAAACCTTTTCCTGTGTGTCCTTAAATTACCTTAAAAAATCTACAAACTTTTTTCTAAATGTTTGTGATGTGTACTTTTTATTTTGTAAATGGTTGCTGATTTCTGCTTGAAGAGACAGCATATGGAGAACCAGAGTCTGTCCATGTGAGCATAGCTATGATGGGTTGCAAGTAATTTTTTAAACTAATTTCTGTATTAATTGCTTAGGTTTAGTTTTAGTCTTTTTTAAAAAATAATTATGGCAGTCTACTTATCATTGAATTTCTCACTACTCTTATAAGCACTACCCACGCTTTTATCCACAGTAAATTTAATTATTTAAATTTCTATGCAGTGCTTAAGTAATAAGATTTAATTTTCTTCTTGCTCTTAGCAACTTAGGAAAAAAAATGAAAAATTAAAGCCTGAAGGGAAAGAAAACTTGAGTATCATTGGTGCATAATCTTTCCTTATGTTCTTTTTCACTTCTAGCTAAGACCAGTTGGTATACAGTGTAGGAAATCTATGGACCAATGCGATTTCCCTGAATATTGCAATGGGGTTTCGTCACACTGTGTGCCTGACGCTTATGCACGTGATGGACAAAGTTGTGATTCGGGTGATGCCTTCTGTTTTGAAGGACGATGTCGGATACATAGCAAACAGTGTAAAGAGTTGATTGGAGGAGGTAAGGGCCAAAAGTTTCTTCTTAGTTCCTAAATACTGGTTATACTGAGTTTCATTTTTCAATTCTATAGGACAAAATGTAAATATAATTTGTTAATGAGTAAAGTCTTAGTGTTAAAGGAAATAAAATTTTCTTGATTCAGAAAATAAAAACCACCTTAATTTATATGGAATTCTTGTTTGCAAAGGAAGAAACCTCAAGTGGAAATGCAGCTTCTCAGAAGATTATATAGAATTGGTGACAGTGGTGTTTAGTTTAGGCTTAAATGAAACAAAGTTTTTACTAGAACAAAGCAGGACTGATAACTAATTATGTGGATTTCAAGTGTGGGTCTGTTCAAAGGGGCTTGCTCATGAATACTTCTGTTTAAGACCTGTCTAGATCAGTTTGATAGCTTCCTATAAATGAAATATACAATTTGCTGAACATACACAGTTCATGTTCTTTGAGAGTAAAATGTTTTATTCTCAGTCCTCCCTTAAGGCCTTCCTTTGCCAGGTCATAGGTATTGTGTACCACCTAAGTACCTAAGTATTATGTAAATCTGTATGAAGGACAGGAATTTAAGGAGGAGATGAAATAGAGGTTTTGGTGATATTATAATTTTGTTCTGCTTTTCTATCAGAATCATAGTTATGTTATCTGGCAAGACAATGGTGACATTAATATTTAAAACATAATTGAGATACAAACAAATGGCCAGTAAAATTAAGAGAAACAGAAAATTACAATGTTTTCCTTAAGTAAAATAGGAAAACTAAATTGCAGTGCTAGTCAGATAAATTTAGATCCATATAGTGGGATGTCAACTAGGTATCCCCCAAGTTATTTATCTTGTTTACTGTTTCTTTAGTATTAGCAGTGATTTTGAGTGATTTAAAGCTCTCTGTGAGAACTACAGGTGTTTAAGTACAATAGTCTTCTCCCAAAGTGCTACAAATGTTTTGGGGATAAGTATAACATCTAAAGCATCTTGATTTTGAAGAAATGTCTCTCCAATCCTAGTGACTACTTGTGTTAATGCATTTAAGACATGATAAGTCTGGACCTGACTATCAATTAGCTTTTGTATTTATTTTTGAAAAACAATCAGATTTTGTGAGCCTCCTACAGAGCTTGGGGGCAAAAGGAAATTGAAAATTTTGGAGTTGAAAACTTTTCCTCAACCATAACTATATTTCAATCAAATGAACTATGAGTATATTGAACTATGAACAGTTCTTTGACTAGGTCATCTGTGATCTGCCACGGACACTGGTTAACCAGAATGGTCTTGAGTAGGGCTTAATAGAATTCTGAAGAAGGCATTAGCTTTCCAAGATAAGAATGATATATGATTTATAGGTAACAGCCAATAAAATCTTATTCACAGACCTAACACAAATCATTACGTGCCACTAAATTATTAGTTTCTGGCCAAAATATGCTTATGGGGTAAAATGTGTCGTTTTCTAAGTAACTTAGCAAATTTTGTTTTTGTAGAAGTGTAGTTTCTATGGTAGGCTCTTCAGTGTTATTTCTACACATGGAAAAACTTAGTATTTAGGTTTAATATAAAATGATGTTAAAGTTTGGGGCACCTGGGTGGCTCAGTGGGTTAGGGCCTCTGCCTTCGGCTCAGGTCATGATCTCAGGGTCTTGGGATCGGGTCCTGCATCTGGGTCTCTGCTTGGCAGGGAGCCTGCTTCCCCCCTCTCTCTGCCTGCATCTCTGCCTACTTGTGATCTCAATCTCTCTGTCGAATAAATAAATAAAATCTTAAAAAAAAATTTCTTTAAAAAAATGTTAAAGTTTTAGCATTGTTAATTTATGGTGGTGTTTATCCTTTAAAAGGTAGGAGGTCTCATTAGTTGTAAAGTCACATACATTATTAGGGATATTTGTGACCAAATTGAGTTTCGTACACCTAGAGGAATGTGGATACAAATCCAACAGTCACATCAGGGTTTCTCAATGTCAACAGTATTGATATTTTAGGCCAGATAATTCTTTGTTGTGAGAGGTGGGAAGGAGGGAAATTGTCCTGTGTATTGTAGTACATTTAGCAGCATTCATGGCCTTTGCTTACTAGACACAATGCCTGCAGACATTTTTGGCTTCTAGAAGGTAAAAGTCAGGTATGCTACTAAACATTCTATAATACACAGAACAGTTCCTACAACAGAGTTATCTGGGCCCCCACAAGGGGCCATGTTATTAATTAATTTCTGGCTGTTTTGTAGTTTCATTGGGAGAAAATATTTATGAATCATGTATCTGCTAAGAAATTAATATCCAGAATATATAGAAAACTGCTAAAACTCAACAACAAAAAACAATCCAATTAAAAAATGGGCAAAGAACTTAAATAGGTATTTCTCCAAATAAGATAAAGAAGCTCAACATTACTAATCATTAGGGAACTGTAAATCAAAACCGCAGTTTCACACTCATTAGGATGGCTACCAAAAAAACCCCACACAAAACTCCAAAAAAGATGGTTAAGTATGTAGAGGAATTGGAACCCTTGCACACTGGTGGTGGGGATGTAAAATGATACAAGCTGTTGTGAGAAATAGATGATTGTTCCTCTAAAATTAGAAATAGAATTACTATATGACCCAGCATTCCTACTTCTGAGACTATAATCAAAAGAATTGAAAGCAGTGTCTGAAAGAGATATTTGTACACCCATATTCATAGCAGCATTATTGAGAATAGCTAAAATTTGGAAGCAACCCAAATGTCCATCAATAGATGTATGGAAAAAGAAAAATGTGATATATAGAAATAATTTTATTTTAAAATAAAATATTTTAAAGGTTTTTTAAAGGAATTTTATTTTGCATTAAAAAGGATAGAAAATTTGCAATATTCTACAACATAGATGAATTTTTTTTAAAAAATTTTTATTTATTTATTTGACAGAGAGAGATCACAAGTAGGCAGAGAGGCAGGCAGAGAGAGAGTGGGAAGCAGGCTCCCCGCCGAGCAGAGAGCTTGATGTGGGGCTCTATCCCAGGACCCTGAGATCATGACCTGAGCCGAAGGCAGAGGCTTATTAACCCATTGAGCCACCCAGGCGCCCCAACGTGGATGAATCTTGAGGGTAATTTTGCTAAGTGAAACAGCCTGTCGCAAAAACACAAATACTCTATGATTCTATTGTATGACTATCTACTGATAGTCAAAATCATGGATATAGAAAGTATAATGGTATTTGCCAGGGACTTGGGAGGAGAAGGAATGGAGAGTTATTGTTTAATAAGTTTAGAGTTCCAGTTTTACAAGATGAAAAGTTATGAATGGATGGTAGTGATGGCTATACATATGTGAATATATTTAATACCATTAAACTGTACACTTAAAAATGGTTAAGATAGTAAACTTTATTTGTGTATATTTTAACACAACAAAATTTGTGGAAAGACCAAAAAAAACCCAATTCATTTGATACATAGACACTATCTTATCTGTCTTTAATATTATTTAAAATAATTCAGCTAGAAAGCCTTTTTCAGAAAAGATTTTATTTTTTTATTTGAGGGAGAGATCAAGAGAGAGCATGAGCTAGGGGGAAAGGCAGAAGGAAAGGGACAAGTAGACTCCCTGCTGAGCAGGGAACCCTACGTGGAGCTCGATTCCAGAACCCTGAGATCATGACCTGAGCCAAAGTCAAACACTTAGCCTACTTAGCTACCTAGGCACCCCAGCTAAATGTTTTTTAAAGCTTTGTTGCAGTATTTTCTTACTCTGAAGCCCACTAGCTCTTTTAACATCTTGTTTTGTATGTTTACATCTAAATCTTTAATATCTTAAAGCTTAGGAACCATTTTTGTCCATCATCTGTTCTTCCTTGGTGTCTAATATTGATCTGGTATATAATAAATATATGTGGGTTTTTCATTAAAAGGGAGGCAAAAAAAGGAGGGATGCCTTATGCAACCATAATGCTGGCAATACTGTCTTTAGCATTTTGTGGAAGGGAGGTCTAGTGGTCATGAACTCATTTAACTTTTGTTTGTCTGGAACTATTTTATCTCCCTTTAATTTTTGAAGGTCAGTTTTGCCTGATAGAGTATTCTTTGTTGGCAGCTTTTTCTTTCAGTGCTTTGAATATCATCCCACTGCCTTCTGGACTAAGTTTTCTGCTGAAAAATTCCCTCATAGCCTTACAGGGGTTCCATTGTATGTGAGAACTCACTTTTTCCCCCTACTGTCAAATTCTCTCTTTGTCTTTGAATTTTTATAATTTTCTTATAATGTGCCTTATTATGGATTTCTTTGGGCCCATGAGGTTCTTTGGTCTTTCTTCATCTGGATATCTACTTCCTTCTTCCAACTTGGGAAGTTCTTTAACCATTATTTCTTTGAATATGCTTCCTGATCCTTTCCTTCTCTATTCTTTTTGTGGAACTCTCATAAGGCATATAATAGTCCCATTGGTGGTGCCATTTAAGTCCCTTAAGTCACTCTCATTCTTTTATCTTGTTTGCTGTTCTTAATAATTTCCAGTAACCTCTTTTTGAGTTCACTGATCATTCCTTTTGCTTGATCTAGTCTGTTATTGAACCCCTCTAGTGCATTTTTCAGTTGTTAGTGTATTGTCAGCTTCATGATTTCTGTTTGGTGCTTGGGGCTCTGGATGAATGGATCAAGTCTTTGCCTCCCAAGGGGGAAGATGAGAGCTGGGATTATTTATCCAGTCACTAGGTGTTGAGCAGGGGAAGTACCCCTGATGACTACTAGCTCAAGCTGCCACCCCTGGACATGCAGACAGTTCAGACCCATCAGAGCTCCCAGAACTGGCAATACAGATTCCAGGTCTCTGGGCAGCCTCCTTGAAAATGTATCCATATTGGACCTCCAAGCAATCCTTCTCTCCTGGGTGAAGCAAAAAGCTAGATGGTCTCTTCCTGCTGGTAAGACACTGCACTGTGGTAAGTTTGCTGATGAGAGGGTGTATTGAATCTCCCTACTGTCTTTGGTGAATCTGGGTTTGCATTCTCCCAGAGTAAAGGAGCCTTTCATTTGATTTAGTGTTCATCACAAAGAAAATTAATCCATGAATTAAAGCTGGATCAGTGAATTTGTGAGTGTAAAGGAGAGTCCAGGGCTTCCTACACTGCCATGTTGCTTGTGTCTTTTTCCCTCTGATATATCTTTTCCCTCCAACATTATTAAGATATAATTGACATAAAATACTGTGTAAGTTTAAGGCTTGCAACATGTTGACTTGATACATTCATATATTGCAAAATGATTATCACATAGCATTGGTTAACACCTCCATCCCGCTATATAATTACCCTTTCTTTTTTGTGGTGAGAATTTTTAAGATTTACTTTCTCAGCAGCTCTCAAGTATGTAATATGGTATTTATTAGATATAACCAACATGTTGTACAGTAGATCTCCAGAATGTATTTACTATTATAACTGGAAGTTTGTAACCTTGACTAACATTTCCTCTTTCCACTACACAAAGCCCCAAACTGCTCCCTCTTTCTCTGTTTGGCTTTTTTAGATTCCATATAGAGTTCTGTCATATAGGATTTATTTTTCTCTGTATGATATATTTCATTTAGCATGATGTCTTTGATGTTTATCCAGATTGTCTCAAAGGGCAGGAATTTCCGCTTTTCATGGTTGAATAATATATATCGCATTTTATCACATTATATCACATTGAATAAGATATATCACATTTTCTTTTACATTTATTCCTTAATGGACATTTAGGTTGTTTACATATTTTGGCTATTGTGAATAAATAAGGCTGCAATACCTTTTCGAGATCACGATTTCAAATCCTTTGGATAAAATACCCAGAAGTGGAATTGCTGGATCATAGGATAGTTCTATTTTTAAGATTTTGAGAAACTTCCATACTGTGTTCAATAGTGGCTGAACCAATTTACATTCCCAACAGTATATAAGGGTTCCTTTTTCTTTGAATCCTTGCCAACATTTGTTATTTTTATCTTTTTTGTAATAGCAAACACAACAAGTGCGAGGTGGTATCTCACTGTGGTTTTGACTGGCAGTTTCCTGATGATCAGCGATGTTGAGCACTTTTTCATGTACCTGTTGGCCATTTGTATGTCTTCTTTGTAAAATGTCTATTCAGGTCCTTTGCCCATTTCCTAAACAATTAGATTTTTTTTTTTTTGCACTACTGAGTTGTATGATTTCTATATATGTTTTGGCTATTAATGCCTTATAAGATAGATGATTTGCAAATATTTCCTTTCCTCTTTAAGGTTGTCTTTTCATTTTATTGATTGTTTCTTTTTCTGTGAAGCAGCTTTTTAAAAAGTTTGTTGTAGTTCCACATATTTATTTTTGCTTTTTTGCGTATGGTTTTGGTGTCATATCCAGGAAATCCCTGCCAAGGCCAATGTCAACGAGCTCTTTTCCTGTGTTTCTTTCTAGGAGTTTTATTGTTTCAGGTCTTATGTTTAAGTCTTTAATCTATTTTGCATTCATTTATATAAGTGGTATAAGGTAGAGTTTTAATTTCCTTCTTCTTCATGTGGTTATACAGCTTTCTCAGCACGATTTATTGAAGAGACTTTATTTTCCCTACTGAGTTTCTTGACACCCTTGTCAAATATTAGTGGACTGTATCTGTGTGGTTTATTTCTGGGCTCTTGATTCTGTTCCATTGGTCTCTCCATTTTTACACCAATACTATACTGTTTTGATCACTATAGCTTTGTAGTATAAATGTAGGAAGTGTGGTGCTTCTAGTTTTGTTCCTCAGGATTGCTTTGGCTATTTGGGGTCTTTAGCATTCCATAAGTTTTCCTACATTATGCTTCCATTTTTGTTTAGGACTTTTCATGATTTCTCTTGATAACTTCTTTAAATCATTGGTTATTCAGGGATATATTGTTTAATATGCACATATATATTTAAAATTTTTCTGGTTTTACTTCTGTTATTGATTTCTAGTTTTATACCATTGTGATCAGAAAAGATTAACAGTCGTTTTAAATTTTCTAGCCTTTATTTTGTGACCTAATATGTACTCTTTACTGGATAATGTGCCATGTGCATTTGAGAAGAATGTGAATTCTACTGTGGTTGAATAGAATATTCTGGATATGTCTGTTAGTTCCTTTTGGAACTATGTATGATTCAAGTCCAAAATTTCCTTGTTGATTTTCCATCTGGGTGATTTATCAACTGTTGATAGTGGTTGTTGACTTCTACTGTTACTGTATTCTTGTCTGTTTCTCCCTTTAGAGCTGTTAGTATTTGCTTAGTATATTTAGGTGCTCTGTTGTTGGGTGCATAAATATTTGATTGTTATATCTTTTTGATGAATTGACCTCCTTAAATTACATCACTATCTTAGTCTCTTGTTACTGTTTTTTGGCTTAAAGTTTGTTTTGTCTGATACAAATATAGATACCCTGCTCTCTTTTGTTTACCCCTTTCGTGAAATATATTTTGCTATCCCTTCACTTTGAGCATCTGTGTGATATTAAAGCTCAAGTGAGTCTCTTGTAGGCAGTGTAGTGGTCTTGTTTTTTTTGTCCATCAAGACACTCTATGGTTTTTGATTTGAGATTTGAGAATTCAATATACTAATGTTGAGAGAATTATTGATACATTCCAGTGATGTGTGGGGCCTGGAGAATTTTTCCATGGAAGCATTTTATGGAAGTAGCTCACCTTTTCCCTCTCTCTGTCTCAGATATTAAATCACAGGGGACTAAGTTGATGCTTCCTTATTTTTTTTTTTAAGATTTATTTATTTATTTGACAGAGAGAGTGAGTGAGATCACAAGTAGGCAGAGGGGCAGGCAGAGAGAGAGGGGGAAGCAGGCTCCCCGCCGAGCAGAGAGCCCGATGTGGGGCTCGATCCCAGGACCCTGGGATCATGACCTGAGCCGAAAGCAGAGGCTTTAACCTCTGAGCCACCCAGGCGCCCCGATGCTTCCTTATTTTTAATAAAGATTTTAATTATTTATTTTGGAGAGTAGAGAGAGTGGGTGGAGGGGCAGAAGATGAAGGAAGGAGAATATCGCAAGCAGACTCCCCACTGAATGCAGATCCCGATATGGGCTTGATCACAGAACCCTGAGATTATGACCTGAGCCAAAATTAAGAGTCAGTTGCTCAACTGACTGAGCCACCCAGGTGCCCCAGTGATGCTTTCTTTTGATTGTATTTACTCTGTACTTCAACTGCTGCAACCCCCTATGTGGACATATTTAGGAGTAGTTGCTTTTAATATTCTTGAATATTGGGCTTAGTGTCACTAAGTGTCACCAAGTGTAGGACTCTGGGTCTCCTTACCCATAAACAGAAACATAAATACCTGCTTCCCTTCATTACAGTCCTGCCATGGGAATAAAATGTGGTGGGAAGCACAGTGAGTTATAAAATACAGAGAATTAACAACCAAGGCAAACAATTACATAAAAATCCAAAAAATAAATACCTTTGCCCTAAAGATTCTTGCATCCACATAAACAAAACAGACACAAACAGAAGACCAAACCAACCAAACTAACAAACAAGAAAAACCTAGTTATTGACTTTTATTTGGCCCTACCAGGCAAAAAACGCATTTTCTTGATGCCTCTATCTTATCAGAATCTTTGTAAATGGCATTCCCACAGTAGGTCATTGCAGTTCCTGATATGACTAGCTGTTGGCATTGTCTGTTCAAGAACATGCACTGGCTTCTGGAAACAGCAGAGTCAAGGTCATGTTCCAGAATGTCCCAAACTTAACTTCCAGTCGCTGTCTTCTTTCATGCTTTTGGGTCTTGCAGTGACATCAGTTCAAAGCCTGCAAAATAGAGGCAAGAGAAGGAAGGTTGCTGCCCAATATGCTTGAGTATTTTAGGACCACAGGAGAGTTATGTAACAGAACCATAGCAGATATAGTCTGGGGAAGAAAAGAAAATTTAGGTCAGGAGTGGAATGGCCAGAGCAGTGGGCTTTGATAGTCAAGAGAACAATGCAGAAATACCTGCCATCTTAAGTCCCAAAAGTTGAGCTGAAAAAGGCACCAAAGAAGGTGTTGGGTTGTTCAGAGTGGTGGGAGATCCCAGGAGCAATCTTGAAGATAACCTGCATTTTGCTGCTTTTACCTTTCCTCCAGTATGTGGGAGCAGATGGAGCAGGTTACTAACCTAGCTCCCCAAGCCACTCAAAGGAACTAAGGGCTGATTGGAAAGAGCTGTCCCAATGGCAGTAAAGCAGCGTTATACGACAATGACTTGTCCCTATCTAAAATGTGGTATTTTGTTTATCATGAATTTATCTTGCCATTAATTTTGATTTTTAAAAATATTGAGTTAAGATATTATTTGATAATTGAATTTTTGCTCCTTTACCTCCTTAAATTTTGCACCATCCTAATCCTGGCCCTTGGACAGAATTTGGGGGAATTAAGTTTAAATTAGATTTAATCAAATCAGATCTAATCAGTAATTTGGGATAAAGCAAAAGGAAGCTAATTATTAAGTGAGTTCAAGTGTAGGTCTTTTCAAAAGACGGTTGCTGATTGTGGTGGATTCTGTCAACAAATCTATTTTGACTTGTTTTGTAGCATCTCTCATATGTATGGATTGTGTCGAGAGAGAATAAAGTTTATTGATCATAAACCTCCAACTATGAAAATCTGTGAAATTGTTGAAAGGAGCTCCTTTGCCAGTTAATAGTGGTGACAACAAAAGATCTCAGGTTTTATTACATGTGATTGACATGATCAACATATCACATCTAAATCACCAAGTCATAGTGATAGGGCAGCTATTATTACATTTGAATTTTTTTATGATTTTAAAATTAGACATAATGAAACATATAAAAAGGTGAAGTAGATGAACATGGGTATCCTTCCTGATTTTAAAATTCAGTAGCTCTTTTTTATTGAAGTATAGCTGACACACCAATGTTACTTAAGTTTCAGGTTTGTAACATAGTGACTCAACAACTATGCATTTTGCTATGTTTACCACAAGTGTAGCTATCGTCTGTCACCATACAACGCTATTACAGTATCAACTCTATGCCCTATGCTGTGCCTTTTGTCCCCATGATTATTCATTCCATAACTGGAGGCCTGTACCTCCCATTATCCTTCAGTCATTTGCCCATCTTCCCCCCAACTCCCACTGGCAACCATCAGTTGGTTCTCTGTATTTATGGGTCTGTTTCAGCTTTTTGTTTGTTAATATGTTTTGTCTCTTAGATTCTCCATATAAGTGAAATCATATGATAGTGTTTTTCTCTGTCTTATTTCACTTAGCATAATACCCTTTGGTCCATAAATGTTGGCACCAATGTCAAGATATCATTATTTTTTATAGCTCAGTAATATTCTATTGCGCGTGCACACACACACACACACACACACACATACACACACACTGTATCTTTGTTAGACATTCATCTACACTTGGGTTTCTTCCATATTTTGGCTACTGTAAATGATGCAATAAACATAGGGGTGCATATACCTTTTCAAATTTTTTTTGTCTGTTCTTTTTGGGTAAAAACGTAGTGGAATTACTAGATCATATGATAATTCTATTTTTAATTTCTCAGGGAACCTCATACTGTTTTCAACAGGGGGTATACCAATTTACATTACCACCAAAGGTGCACAAGGGTTCCTTTATTCTCTACATCTTTGCTAACACTTTTTGTTGTCTTTTTGATTCTAGCCATTCTGAGAGGTGTAAACTTGATGTCTCACTTTGGTTTTTATTTGCATTTTCCTGGTGATTAGTGATGAGTATCTTTTCAGGTGTCTGTTAGCCATCTGCATGTCTTCTTTGGAAAATGTCTAGGTCCTCTCATTTTTTAATTGGATTTTTTGGTTTTTTGGAGTTGAGTTTTATAAGTTCTTTAATTTGGATAATTAAAGAATATCCAAATTAAATAATTTGGATATTAGCCCCTTATTAGGTATATCATTTGCAAATATCTTCGATTTAGTATGTTGCCTTTTTGCTTTGGTGATGGTTTCCTTTGCTATGCAAAAGCTTTTTATTTCAGTGTAGTCCTAATCATTTATTTTTGCTTTTGTTTCCCTTGCCTGAGGAAACATATCTAGAAAAATGTTGCTATGACCAATATCAAAGAAATTACTGCCTATGTTTTCTTGTAGGAGTTTTGTGGATTTGTGCCTTATAGTTAGATTTTTAATGCATTTTGAGTTTATTTTTGTTTATGGTGTGAGAAGGTAGTCCATTTTTATTCTTTTTCATGTAGCTGTCCAGTTTTTCCAGCACTATTTATTGAAGACACTGTCTTTTCCCTGGTGTATAATCTTGCCTCCTTTATCATAGGTTAATTGACAACATATGTGTGGGTTTATTTCTGGCCTCTATTATGTTCTGTTGAGCTATGTGTCTATTTTTGTTCCAGTACCATGCAGTTTTGATTACTAGAGCTTTGCTGAATATCTTGAAATCTGGGATTGTGAAACCTCCAGCTTTGTTTTTTTTTCAACATCGCTTTGGCTATATTGGATCTTTTGTGGTTCCATAAAGATTTTAATATTAGTTGTTCTAGTTCTGTGAAAAATGCTGTTGGTAATTTTTTTTTTTTTGCCAGTGATAAAATCTGGGCTTTATTTTTATTATGTTCAGTTAGCCACTGTGTAGTACATAATTAGTCTTTGATGCAGTGTTCAACTATTCATTAGTTAAATATAACACCCAGTGCTCATCACAGCATGTGTCCTCCTCAATACCCATCACCCTGTTACCTGCTGTTGGTATTTTGATAGGGATTGCACTGAATCTGTAGATTGCTTAGGGTAGTATGAACATTTTAATAATATTGATTCTTCCAATCCATGAGCATGGAATATCTTTCCATTAATTTGTGCCATCTTCAACTTCTTTCATCAGTGTTTTATAGTTTTCAGTTTTACAGGTCTTCACTTTCTTGGTTAAGTTTATTCCTAGGTATTTTAGTATTTTTGGTACAAATGTAAAGGGGTGTTTTCTTAATTTTTCTTTCTGTTACTTCATTATTAATGTATATAAATGCAGCCAAATTTTGTGTATAAATTTTGTATCATGCAACTTTACTGAATTAATTTATTACTTTTAATAATTTTTTTGGTGGACTCTTTAGGGTTTTCTATATGCTGTATCATATCCTCTACAAATAGTGACTTGTTTCTTCCTTAATATTTTGAATACATTTTATATCTTTTCTTGTCTAATTGCTGTGGCTAGAATTTCTTGTAATTTGTTGAATAAAAATGATGAGAGTGGGATATTCTTGTCTTATTCCTGATCTTAGAGGAAAAACTGCTTTTTTCACCATTGGATATGAGGTTAGCTGTGGGTTTTTCAAATATGACCTTAATTGTGTTGAGATATATTCCCTTTAAACCCACTTTGTGGATGGTTTTTATCATGAACCAATGTTGTACTTTGTTAAATGTTTTTTTCTTCATCTAATGAGATGACCATATGTTTTTTTTATCCCTCGTTTTGTTAATGTGGTGTATCATATTGATTGATTTGTAAATATTGACCCATCACTGCATCCCCAGAATAAATCCCACTTCATTACTATGAATGATCCTTTTCATATATTGTTGAATGTGATTTGCTGATATTTTGTTGAGGATTTTGCATGTATGTACCTCAGAGATTTTCACCTGTAGTTTTCCTTTTTGTGGTATGTTTATGTGGTTTTGGTATCAAGGTGATGATGGCTGCAATAGAGTGTATTTGAAGCTTTCCTTCTATTTTTTGGAAGTTTGAGGAGAATAGGTATTAACTCTTCTTTAAATGTTTGGTAAAATTCACCTGTGAATCCTTCTGATCCTAGACTTTTATGCTTTGGCAGTTCTTTGATTACTGATAAAATTTCAAGTGTGTTCAGATTTTCTATTTCTTCTTGATTCAGTTTTGATAGATTGTATGTTTCTAGGAATTTATGTGTTTTTTTTCTAGGTTGTCCAATTCGTTGGCATATAATTTTCATAGTAGTCTCTTATAATTCTTTTTATTTCTGTGGTATGAGTTGTTACTTCTCCTCTTTAAATTCTTACTTTATTTATTTGAGTCCTCTCTCTTTTTTTCTTGAGTATGGCTAAAGGTTTATCAATTTTGTTTATCTTTTCAAAGAACCAAGCAGCTCTTTATTCATTGGTCTTTTATATCTTTGTAAATTCTTTTTTCATTTATTTCTACTCTGATCTTTATTCTTTCCTTCCTTCAACTAACCTTGGTCTTTGTTCTTGCAAGTTGAAGTGGGTGCACACTGGGGGCTCCAAGGCCTCTCTGCACAGAGGGCATGCTGGCAGGATAGCTGAAGCTGAGGGTGGCACAGGCCATACTGTTCTAGGGTACTCCATGCAGACAGTACTCTGGCAGGGTAGCTGGAGCAAGGCAGGGCAAGGGCTAGGCATCCCAGGGCATTCTGCAGGGGTTGCTCTTATGGGGTGGCTGGAGCTGAAGCAGATGTGAGCTGGGAGGTCCCAGGGCATTCTGAGCTGGGTGTGTATGGGCAAGTCATCTGTAGCCAAGGTGACATGGGCCTGGTGTGTTCTCTGGGTGCTTAACACCTGTGTCACTTTGGCCAGATGGCTGTATCTGTAATGAGCACTGACCAGGGGTGTCCTGGTGCACAATGCTTGGGCCACCTTGGTGGGATTGCTGGGGATGGTGTGGGCTAGGGTCATGGGGCTCACCGAGGTGGTAGGCCAACTAGGGAACCTATGTCACTCTACTGTCCATGCTATCAAGGTGGAAAGTAGATGACAATTGTCATGCTTTTTAGCCCCACCAACCCAAAGAGAGTTCTAGTAGCTTCCCTGCCATGAGGCAGGATTCTGAGACTGAGACTAGTTCTTTTATATTCTAGTTGCTCTTTTAAACCACATCTTTTTTTCCTGTGCCCATATTGTCCAGGGCTTTGATGAACTAGGGAATCAGGGCTCACTGAGGCAGCTAACTAGCTGTGGCATCAGGACCCTGCTCTTGGCTATGCTGTCAATGTGGAGGGGATATGTAAACTGTGGTACTCAGTAGCCCCTCTGACATATAGAGTACCAGCAGCTCTCCCAGCATTTGGTGGAATTCTAGGGCTGGATCTCTTAGATTCTAGTTGTTTTTTTAAACTGCAGTTTTTCCCCACTATGATTCAGGAGAGATGAATCTGCTCATGGTCCCTCAGTGCTATTCCTCCCCACTGTAACATCGAGGGGCGGGGTGGGTGGGGAGGGGGAGGGAGCAGGGGAGGGTTTCCTTTGTTACCATGTTTCCTCTCTGTTGCAGTTCTCTGTGTGGTCTTTCTGTCTTTCATTGTGCCGAAGCCATTCAGTCAGTACTCAGTTCTTCAGGAGGAATTTATAAATATGTAGGTATAGATTTGGTGTGAACATGGAAGGAGGTGAGTTCAGGGTCTTCCTAGGTGGCCATCTGGGACTGGAACCATTCAAAAAAAAAATTTTTTTTTAAGTGATTGTTAGAATAGGAGGTAAAAGAAATGAGGACTTTATTATGAAAGAAAAGTTAAGAAAAATGCTCTTTTGGTTTCTTATCAGTATTGCATTATAGATATTCTTTCTCTCCTGTTTTGTTTGGACTAACAAACTATATTTTCACATTGGGTAGGAAACTAAGGCAGAAAATAAACAATTTAGAGGACACAGAGAGGACTATGGTTGCTTATATTTTTAATAGTATAATGCCATTTGAATAATGTTGCTGTTTATTTTCTGTTTGGTAGAGAACAAAGTCTACCAAGATTAAAATGAGGAGCTCTCTTAGTGCCATTGCATTGACTGTAGTCCCTGTTTTTATAGATTTTCTGTTTCTTTCTGGTCTGTGTGACTCTTGGAGTCGAGTCTCTCTTCATTTACAGAATCCTCCTTAATGTTTTTTGTAGGGCTGGCTTGGTAGTTGGATATTCTTTCAGTTTCTGCCTGTCCTGAAAGCTCTTTATCTTTGCATTAATTCTGAATGACAGCCTTGCTGGGTAAAGTATTCTTGGCTGCATGTTCTTTTCATTTAGTACGAATATGTCTTGCCAGCCCTTTCTGACTTGCCAGGTCTCTGTGGACAGGTCTGACATTATTCTGGTGTTCCTACCTCCATAGGTAAGAAATTTCTTCCCCCTAGATGCTCTCAGGATAGCTTCCTTGTAAGATTTGCAAGTTTTACTATTATATGCTGGGGTGTTAGTCTATTTTTATTGATCTTGGGAGGGGTCCTCTTTGCCTTTTGGACATGAATGCTTGTTTCCTTCCCTAGATTAGGGAGGTTCTCAGCTATAATTTGCTTAATCATACCTTTTAGTCATCTCTCTCTCTACCCCCTGAAGGATCCCAGTAATTCTGACATTGGAACATTTCATGGCATCATTGATCTCTCTAAGTCTGTTCTCATGGGCTTCCAGGTGCCTGTCTCTATCCTCCTCGGCTTCCTTCCTTTCTATCAGCCTATCTACTAGATCATCAATTAATTATTATGCCTCATTTACCCTTGATGTTAGAGTATCCAGTTTAGACTGCATCTAATTCATAGCATTTTCTATTTTGGCCTGATTAGATATCATTTCTGCTAAGAAATGCTTATCTCTAAGATCATATCAATCTTAGAGATTCTATATTGTTGCTAATGCTTTTCTCAAGCCTAGCTATTGACTTCATAATTGCTACCCTGAAACCTATTTCTGACATTTTGGTTATATCCATATCTATTAGACCTGTGGCAGAGGCCATTGTCTCTGGTTCTTTGCTTTGTTGGGAGTTCCTCCTCCTTCTCATTTTGTTGAGAGATGGTTAAGGGAGTATACAGAGTCCAAAATATCAACCATGACCCAAGCAAGATGCACCTTAGGAAAATCTAGAGCAGTCAAAAGCCACCACTGAAAAAGCAAAGCCAAAATGAAACACAAGAGTAAAATTTATAAAATTTTAAAATTAAAAAAAAAAAAAAAGAAAAGTGAAAAAAGAATTAAAGGAGGCAAGGGGTAGGGGGGCTATAATCTCTCAATGTGGATAAAGTAGGGTATTTAAGTTGTTCCTGGGTGTATTTTGTTCTGTTTTTTAGAGGGCACTACTTTCCAAAATTACAAGGAAAGGAAAACTTATATATATATAAAGGTAATATTGAATAGGGAAAAAAGGACTACACTGAAGCATATATCTATAAAAAAATATAGGTGTATAAAAGTACAATTTAGAAATCTACTATGAAATATAAGTTGATATAATAATAATGTAGTTGAAATGAGAAAAAGATAAAAAAAAAACAGAAAAAGAATAAGAGAAAGAATAAAAAGAAAAAGAAACTTGTATCTGAAAAATAAACAACCCATGAGGCAACAACTGGAGCTCAATATACTATTTTCCCCTGGTGTTGGGATTTTACAGTTTTATAGGCACCCTACGGTTGTTATCCTCTTGTTCTTCTACCCTGTCTTCTTGGGGAGAAGGCTGCTGCTGTTTCTCAGGCAACCTTCTTGGGCGGAGCTGCCCTGCCTCCTGTTGGGAGGATGGGATTAGTGGAGACTAGTTTTTTGAGGTTTTGTTCTCTGGCTGCTTTCCATGCCTCCTTGAGGGTCAGAACAAAAATAGTCACACCCTAACCTCTGGCCCAGGGCAGAGAAATTGCAGTCTGCTGTCTTCACTGTCCCCTCCAGGACAAACAGTCTCCATTTCTGTGTGTGCTGCAAAAAACTGCAGCCTCTCACAATGCGTGCGCACAGTGATTCTCTGAGGTTGTCCCAGGGGCCTGTGAGTGTCCATGCTCTTTGTGCTTCTAAAACCACCCAGGGCCCGGGTTCGTGCGTGCACTTGGCGGCTCCTGGATCCTGCCTGGGTGCTGCCCTAAAACCCTTTCCTGGCCACTACTGCTCTGTGAGGTTTTGCCCAGTCCCTGGTACAGGATGCTTTTGTGGTCTGGTGTTATATCACTTTCCAGGAGCCAGTTTATGGAGGCTCCCTCCCCCTTCTGTTTATCTTCCGATATCTCCCTGAAGCTGCACAACTCTGCCCTTCCTACCTTGTGACAGGCAGCGGTTTTCTGCTTGTAGAGATCCAGATATATATTCTTACATCTCAAGCTGATTTTGTGGGTGTTCAGAATGGTTTGGTAGATATCCAGTTAAAAATCAGGGGACTGATTGTAATAAGGTCCCCTACTGCTCTGCCATCTTGCCTCCCCAAAAGCTACCTCAGCAACTTTTAATGCTAGGTAATTATAAACCTCCTTAGGTATCACATTATTAATTTCCAAAGTGAGTTTATTTCTACAATGATTATTTGAATTATATACTGTAATTTAAGTTTTATTTTTTCTTTTAGCTTCTAGAGGTGGTCCATTTACTTGTTATGATGAAGTAAATACAAGAGGAGATAGATATGGAAACTGTGGCCATGAGTTTTGTAGTTATCCGTATGTATTTAGAAATTTATCATTTTGTTTGGGATGCAGGTTATATATGACTAAGATCCTAGAATATATGGCAATTTTTCACAGGTTTCTTTGTTTCATAAACTGAACTGAACAGTATTACCCATTGCCTATAAATGACATGTATTCAGTGCCTATAATGTTACAACAGTGATATTTGTAGTGAGAATTATTTATCCTATTTTACTAATGAAAGAATTGAAGACTGGGGATTTGCTTAAATTTAAGAAGCTAATATAAGACAGACCAGGGCTATCAGATTGCAGATATCATTAATTTTTACCTTGGCACATAGCCTCACAGAACAAAAATAGCCACATCATACATAAATCAATGTGCTCAAAAAGTTTTCTGAGAGAATATGGTTGAGACCTGGAGTTAAATTAGTAAGACACTTTTTTTTTTGATTTAGGTATATCAGCAATCTATGTTATTTCAGTAAATAATAAGATAATTTTTTTCTGCCCTATGCTTCTAGTAATCTTCTATGTGGAAAATTAGTTTGTGCCTGGCCACACAAAACATTAGTATTACGTACAAATTTATCTGTGATTTATACACATGTCCGAGATGAAATATGTGTGTCTACATTTCGACCCAAAGAAGTGATACCTAAAAATTCATGGACAACATATGAAAAACCTGAAGATAGAGATGATACATTTGTACAAGACGGCACTGTGTGTGGTCCCGAGATGGTAATTAGAGCTACAAAATTTCAAGTGTTTTAACAATTATTTTGTATAGTTATATCCATTTTGACAGTACACTAAGCAATTCATTTTTAAACAGCCTTGTTGAAATATTGTTTACCAAAATAGTCATTCATGATACATACAATTCATTGCTTTTGATTAATGTGTCACCACATCCAGTTTTAGAGCATAGTATAACTTTTGCCCATAAGCAACATATCTAATTTTCCCTGTTATTAACATCTAATAATACTATGGTACATTTGTTATAACTTAATGAACTAACAGTGTTCATATATTATATTAAATAAATTCCACACTTCATTAAGATTTCTTTTACCTAATGTATTTTCCAGGATTCCACCCAGAATACCACATTACATCTTTCAATTATGTATGCATAGGCTTCTCTTGACAGTGACAGTTTCTCATAATTTCTTTGTTTTTGATGGCCTTGACGGTTTCAAGAACTGGTCAGGTATTCTGTAGTATGTCACTCAAATTACATTTGTCTAATGTTTCTCTTATGATTAGGCTGGGTTTTTGTATTCTTGGGAGGAAGACCTCAGAGGTAAAGTATCTTTCATCATATCATTATCAATTGTTGATGTTAACCTTGTTCACCTGCCTGAGGTAATATTTGTCAAATTTCTCACTGTTAAGTTACTCTTTATTTCCCTTTCCATATTGTACTTTCTTGAAAGAAGTTATTGTGCATAGCCCATACTTAAGGAGTAGGAAGTTATGTTTCACCTTCTTGGGGGCTCAGTAGTTAGGTAAATTATTTTGAATTCCTCTGCACCAAACGTTTGTCTGTTCTCCCTTTATTCAGTCATTTATTTGTAACAGTGTAGACTCATGGAAATTTATGTTCTGGTCTGGGTTACAATTCCAGTACTACTTTATTGATTTCATTGTTCAGGTTTTTCTAGTTTTGGCCATTAGGAGTTCTATCAGTCAACTGGTGTCTCTTTGACAAACTCTTAACATTGTGAGATTTTTTTTTTCTTTTTGAGTGCTTCCTTGGTTTCCAGAATCACAAACTGTTCTATGTTCATACTGAATGTTTCCTGCCCCATTCATTTGAATGGGAAATAGTATTTAGAAACCAAGATCTAGGTATTTTGCTTTTTGCTATTGGGAATGTCACTTCTGGCCCCATCAGTAGACAGAGCTAGGAAACGTATATCTATATCTATATACAATTCGTGTATATGAAAACATATATATACATATGCATGAATATATGTATATATATGTATACATGTATATATATTCACATGTATATATGTATAAATACTCATATTCTATGTATATATATTCTTATATATACATATCTACATTAGAAAGCCAGTCAAAATTATAATTTCAAATTGAATCCACAATATAGGGTTCATTCTAGCTTCCTATCTTTTCATATTTGTGACTGTTTTCTATGATAATAATATACTTTCACACTTTCTTTGACAGCACTCTATATAAATTCTATCCTTAGATGCCTTTGGAATACACATTAAACTATCTCAGAATTGCTAGCTCATTCCACTGTGAAATTCTTTTTGTCCTTAAACTGAAGTATATGTAAAAATATTTTATTCAAGAATTATTTGGGTTAATTCGTTTTTCCTCCTTAATGTGGTTAGATTGTTCATTTGAAAAACAGTTAAGTTTTTTGGATTTCTCCCTGTCCTGTTCATTTTATTTTATTTTAGTTTCTGATATGTGAATATAAAATGATAAAAATCATTTTTTTTTCAAAATGATAAGGGCAGCTGGGTGACTCAGTCAGTTAAGTGCCCGACCCTTGATTTTAGCTCAGGTTGTGATCTCAGGGTTGTGAGATTGAGCCTCGAGACTGGCTATATGCTCAGCACGAGTCTGCTTGTGTCTTTCCCTCTGCTCCTACTCCCCCCACTACTACACACATACGGTCTCTCTCTCAAATAAATAAAATCTTTAAAAATTTTTTAAAAAAGATTCAAAACTATATATGGTTATACTCAGAGAATTATAATTTTTTATCCTTCTACTCCATTCCCATCTCTATAAATCTTTTTTTTTGGTGGGATTATTTATTTATTTATTTATTTATTTAAATTTTATTTTTTCTCCCAAATACTTTTATTTTATTTTTTCATTGTTACAAGATTAATTGTTCATGCACCACACTCAGTGCTCTATGCAATGTGTATGCATTCTCATTTGTCTCCCCTACTCCCAATAGAGAAACATTTTTTATTATTAGTTTCTATTACTGTAGTTTTTATTTAGTTTTAGTTATTTTACCTTTTATTTTTTGCACAGTGGAGCAGATGTATACATTTTTTATATCTCCTTTGTTAAACAGAAGTAGTATTACAATGCTTTTGCACTTTTTTTTGCTTAACACATTTTGTGGTAATTAACTTACATCACTTCTAGAGTGCTTCCTTATTTTAGACTTTCTGGCTGGATTTTATTTTATTTATCAAGATTAATGCAATTTTCCATTTTGAAATAATACACACACATCAAAAATGACTGGAAAATACAGAAAAGGAAAAAATCATTCATAGTACCATTACCTAGAGATAAATTCTCTCTATATTTCAGAACATGTATTTCCAGTATTTATAGCATTTTTTCACTGTCTTAATATTATTAAATTAATATTATTAAATTAAAGATAAATTATAAAGATACTATATCTCCGAATAATTTTTGAAATGGAGAAAAACATGAAGAAGGAAAACCATTGCACAGAATTTGTTTACTCAAAATCAGCTACAGTTATTGGTGGTCTTTTTTTTTTTCTTTAATTAAGCTTTAAAGTTTGAAATAATTATACTTTAATGAAAAGTACAATAGGTTAGAGAGGTCCTGTCTATCTTACACGCAGATTGCCTTAATCTTCCCTTAATATCTTTAACCTGTAAAATATAAAAAACAGGAAATTGACTTTTGTAGAAAGCTTATTTAGATTTCATCTCTTTTTACAAGAATGTGTATGTGTGTGTGTGTTGTCTGTGTGTAGTTCTGTGCAGTTATGTAACATGCATATTCATGGAACCACCATCACAGTAAAAATACAGAAGTGTTCCATCACCAAAATCTATCATGGCTTCATTTTGTGGTCATACCTTTCCCTTGTATACCTAATGCTCTGTTCTAATCAGTTCTCTATCTCTATGATTCTGTCATTTGGAGAATGTTATAATAGTTGAATTATCTAATAACTTCTAGAGATTAGTTTTTGTCAGCCAGCATAATATCCTTGGATCTATCTAGAAGGCCACATGTGTCAGTAATTCATATTTAGTGTTGAAATATTCCATTATATGAATACACCACAGTTAACCAAACATTCATTCTTTTTTTAGTGTAATTTTTATATTTATTTTTTAATTATGTTCAGTTAGCCAACATATAGTACATCATTACTTTTTGATGTAATATTCGATTCATTAGTTGCATATAATCTCAGTGCTTATCACAACATGTGCCCTCCTTAATACCCATCACCTGGCTATCCCATCTCCCCAACCTTCATCTCTCTGAAACCCTCAGTTTATTTCCCAGAGTCTCTCATGGTTTGTCTTCCTCATTGATTTTTACCTCTTCAGTTTTCCCTCCCTTCCGCTATGGTCCTCTGTGCTATCCCTTATGTTCCACATATGAGTGAAACCATATAATAATTGTCTTTCTCTGCTTAACTTATTTCACTTAGAGAAATACGTCTATGTTATCCTGGCTCGACTTAAAGTCATAATGAATTATTATTTGATTATTGTGCCATTTTTTGTGTTTCCTATAAATCCTGCTTTATGATTTTTTTGGTCCTAAATTATTCCTTTATTGTGTGTGCATGACTTCCTGACACCACAGAAATACAAGGGACCATAAGAGAATATTATGAAAAATTATATGCCAACAAACTGGACAACCTAGAAGAAAAGCATGAATTCCTAGAAACATATAAACTACCAAAGTTGAAGCATAAAGCCTAGTGCCATGGTACTGGCACAAAAATAGACACCAGAAATAGCAAATTTGAACAACCTGATTACCAGCAATGAAATTGAATCAGTAGTCAAAAAAAATCCCAAAAAACAAAAGACCAAGACAAGATGGCTTTACAGGTGAATTCCACCAAACATTTAAAGAAAGTTTAATATATATACTTCTCAAGATTTTACAAAAAATAGAAGTGGAAGGAAAGTATCCAAATTTATTCTATGAGGCCAACATTACCCTGATTCCAAAATCAGATAAAGACACTACAAAAGAAGAACTATGGCCAATATCCCTCAAAAGTCCTCAACAAAATGTTAGGAAACCAAATCAAACAATACCTTTAAAAAATCATTCACCCTGATCACGTGGGATTTATTCCTGGGTTGCAAGGGTGGTTCAATGTTGGGAAATCAATCAACATGATATATAACATCAATAAGATAAAAGATAAAAACCATACAATCATTTCAATAGGTGCAGAAAAGGGTTTGATGAAGTACAACATCCATTGATGATAAAAATCCTCCACAAAGTGGGTTTAGAGGGAACATGACTCAACATAAAAATGGCCACATCTGAAAAACCCATAGCTAATGTAATATAATCCTCAATGGAGAAAAACAGAGCTTTTCCTTTATGGTCAGGAAAAAGACAAGAATGTCCTTTCTCACTTTTATTCAACATAGTACTGGAAGTCCTAGCCATAGCAATCAGACAAGAGAAAGGAATAAAAGACATCCAAATTTAATAGGAGAAGATATTTGCAAATGACACTACAGACAAAGGTCTGATATCTAAGATCTATAAAGAAGTCCTCAAACTCAACACTCACAAAACAGATAATCAAAAAATGGGCAGAAGACATGAACAGAAACTTCTCCAAAGAAGACATACAAATGGCTAACAGACACATGAAAAAATGTTCATCATCTTTAGCCATCAGGGAGATTCAAATCAAAACCACACTGAGATACCACCTTATCCCAGTTAGAATGGCCAAAATCAACAAGACAATAAACAACAAATGCTGGAGAGGATGTGCAGAAAGGGGAACCCTCTTCCATTGTTGGTGGGAATGCAAGTTGGTGCAGCCACTTTGCAAAACAGTGTGGAGATTCCTCAAGAAATTAAAAATAGAGCTATCCTATGACCCTGCAATTGTACTACTAGGTATTTACCCCAAAGAAGCAGATGCAGTACAAAGAAGGGCCACATGTACCCCAATGTTCATAGCAGCAATGGCCACAATTGCTAAACTGTGGAAAGAACCAAAATGCCCTTCAACAAATGAATGGAT
>CM052800.1:149732549-149755402 GCA_028533885.1 Nasua narica | reverse complement strand
TGATTCACAGACTTGTACCCTGGGGTAAATAATACATTATATGTTAATAAAAAAATTAAAAAAAAAAAATCATCTAGTCCAGGGTTCCCAAATGAAATAGACATACCACCTCTGGTATATGAATGCCTTTGGATGGTATTTGACGTTTTAATAATTATGAATGTAGTAAGTTTCATTAAGAAATGCTGTAACTTGGGCGCCTGGGTGGCTCAGTTGGTTGGGCGACTGCCTTCGGCTCAGGTCATGGTCCTGGAGTCCCGGGATCGAGTCCCATATCGGACTCCCGGCTCTGCGGGAAGTCCGCTTCTCCCTCTGACCTTCTCCCCTCTCATTCTCAGTTTCTCTCTCTCTAATAAATAAATAAAATCTTAAAAAAAAAAATTTAAAAAAAAAAAAAAGAAATGCTGTAACTAGTACATCACACTCATGACTTCACCAATATTATTTCTTATTAAAAACAAAGCTTACATGAGTCATGTTTTACTTTAAAGAAAGTTGTCATGTAAATGAGAACAGAGATGGTATACAAATACAGCAGAAATCTTGGAGCTGATATGAAAATGACTGAAGTTGAGAAAACATTGATTGAACCCAATTCTCTTATGGAAAGAACTGAGGCCTGGGCAGGGGTGGGGGCGTGGGTAATAAAAAAAAAATAAATTAAAAAAAAAAATAAAACAACGGGTAAGAACTATATGATCCTCTCAATAGATGCAGAAAAAGCATTTAACAAAATACAGCATCCATTCTTGATAAAACCTTCAACAAAGTATGTATAGAGGGTACATACCTCAACATTATAAAAGCCATGTATGAAAGACTCAGCTAATATCGTCCTCAATGAGGAAAAACTAAGAGTTTTTCTCTACTGTTAGGAACAAGAAAGGGATGGTCCACTCTCACCATTAATATTTAACATAGTACTGGAAGTTTTAGCCTCAGCAATTAGACAAGAAAAAGAAATAAAAGGCATCCAAATTGACAAGAAAGTCAAACATTCATTATTTGTTGATAACATGATATTCTAGTTAGAAAACACAAAAGAGGGGCCCCTGGGTGGCTCAGTTCACTGTTTGCCTTTGGATCAGGTCATGATCTCAGAGTCCTGGGACAGAGCCCCACTTTGGGTTCCCTGCTCAGTGGGGAGTTTGTTTCTCCCTCTCCCTCTGCTTCTCCCTCTGGCTCATTCTCTCTCTCTTTGTCTCTCTCTCTTTTTTTTCTCAAATAAATAAATTAAAACTTAAAAAAAATAAAGCTAAAAGTATTCCATTTAAAGAACTGTCCTTTACTGGAAATGAAGATATGGGTTAAAAGTAATGTAATGGTGAAGCCACTCTGGAAAACAATATGGACGTTCCTCAAAAAGTAAAAATAGAACTACCCCATGACTCATGTTTTGCACTACTGGTATTTTCCCAAAGGATACAAAAATACAGATTTTGAAGGGTACATGCACCTTGATGTTCATAGCAGCATTATCAACAATAGTCAAACTATGGAAAGATCCCAAGTGTCCACCAACTAATAAATGGATAAAGATGTAGTATATATATGTATATATATACAATATCCCATGTGCAGTATTCCGTATTGTGTATATACATACATAATACACAATATAGAATATGTTTATTGTATATACATATATGTATGTGTATATATACATATTCCATATACATATATATACATATTCCATATATATATACAATATTCCACAATGTATTCCATATATATACAATATAAAATATTACTGAGCCATAAAAAAGAATGAAATATTGCTATTTGCAATGATGTGGATGGAGCTAGAGTGTATTATGCTAAGCAAAATAAGTCAGAAAAAGACAAATACCATATGATTTCATTCACATGTGGAATTTAAGAAGCAAAACAGATGAATATTTGGGAAGGGGGAAAGGAGAGAGGGAAACAAACCATAAGAGGCTCTTTTTTTGTTTTAAATATTTATTTATTTGGGAGAGAGAGGATGAGTGAGGGGTGGGGAGGGGCAGAGAGAGAGGGAGCAGACTCCCCACTGAGCAGGGAGCCTGATGCGGTGCTTGATCCAGGAACCTGAGATCATGATCCCAGATGAAGGCAGACATTTAACCAACTGAGACACCAAGGCACCCCTATTAGAGAATCTTAAAGATAGAAAAAAAAACTGAGGGTTGTTGGAGGCAAGTGGATGGGGGATAGGCTAAATGGGCAATGGGAATTAAGGAGATCACTTATTATGATGAGCAGTGGGTGTTATATGTAAATGATGAATCATTGAATTCTATTCCTAAAACCAATATGTCTTTGTTTGACTGTCTGTCTCTCTCTCTCTCACACACACACACGTATAGATAGTGATATTTTTCAATTATCATTTTCTAATTGTTGCTGTATATGTATGAAGTCAAAACTGATCGTTTATTGGCCTTGTATTCAGGCACCTTATATTCATTTATTAATTCTAATTGGTTTGTAATTTCTTAGAATTTCTGTGTACACAGCCATATCATCTACAAACAATGACATCATTCATTCTTCGTTTCTAATCTTTTTACTTTTTTTTTCTTACCTTATTTTCCTGGCTAGGATCATCCATACAATGTAAAAAGGAATACAATTGTGAAATGAACATGTTCCTGATCTCAGGAAGAAACATTTATAATTTCATTTCAAATATTCACTGGAATATTTGCTATATGTTCTCTTGTTTCAAATTTCCTTTATCACATTACAGTAACTTTCTTTTATCACTAGCTAAGTGGGAACTTTTATGGTGAAAGGATATTTTTCTCTTCATCTATAGAAATGATTGCATAATTTTTCTCATTTTCCCTTAATATGGTGAATTACATTATATCGGCTTTCTAATTTTAAACCCATCTTTCATTCCTAGATCACTTCCCCCCCATGGCTATTTATTTATCTTTTACAATGCTAACAAGATTTAGTTGGAGATGTTTTGTTTAAAATTACTGCATCTTTAATCAGAAATTGATCTGTAATTTTTCTTTCTAGTATTGCCTTTGTCAGGTTTTGGTAATTAATGAGTCATTGAACATTATATCAAAATTTAATGATACCTTGGCTGATTGAATTTAAATTAAATTTATTTAATTAATTTAAATGATTAAGTAATTAAATAAATAATTTGATTAATTTAAATTAAATTTAATTTAATAAAAAAAAAGTTAGCCTAGCCACATAGAAAAACAGGAAATGCTTCTTCTTTTTATATTTTCCAGACGAGTATGTGTAAGATAGGTATTACTTCTTTTTTTAAATATTTGTAAGATGTAATGGTTTGAATTACTTTCCCAATTCTTCACTCTTTTCATGGTATATGATTATTCATCCATATTTTTTGGCTTTTTAGACTTCTAATGTGACTTTTTAGAATCTGCTATTAAAGTAGGTGGGGTACATCATACACATCCACTCACTGATGTTGAGTTTGATACTGTGACTTGTTTGTTCAATGCAATACAAGCTGATGTGATTAAGCAAGTGTTGACTCAATTTGTCTTGGCTCTTTTGTTCCTGAAGCATGTCATGAAAACAATATGCACAAGTATTAACTTTGTGAGAAAGTTTTAAATGACAGTTTCCAGGTCTTTAATGGAAGACTTATTCAATATTTTCAATTCTTCTCTATTCTATCTTGGGAAAGATAGAAAGATGTGTTTTTGGAAAAATGCATATATTTCATCCAAAAATTTAAATTTATTTAAGTTATCACCAGTATTCTATTTTCTTCTAATGTCCAAAAGATTAAAAATATGTAGTTTTATTATCTGATATTGGTATTTTATAATCTTACTCTTTTTATTTTGAATTACTGGATAAATTTTTTTTTCTGTTTCTATATGCTTCAACAATGTTTACAAACACTTGTCATAATTAAAGAAGATGCTAGGTGAAGGACATATTATACACAATTGGAATACCAATGTGTATTCCAATGAGTTAATAAGCATAGAGGTATTCTCACATCTTTCTAAACCTAAGTTTACGTACACTGATAGCTTAATGAAAAAAAATGTTACTTGACAGGTTTATACACAGTATAGTTTTAATTATATGCATTAATCTTTTTAAGAATCAGTCTCTTTCTGCTCATTTTTTCTGTTATTTTATGTATATTTTCCTTTTGATTCATTTCTGCTCATCCTTAGTTATTTCTTCCAATCCACTTTCTTCAAGTGCAATTATTTCTTCTTTTTGTATCTTTTTTATATCTGATAGAGATTATAATTTTAAAAAATTTGATTGTTCTCTGTCCTGTAATATGCATTTCATTGTGATTAGAGGGACTGAAGTATAGTCTTGCCTTAAGAATAGCAATATGACTAATTTTTGTAGAACCTAAAATAGTCTGCCTTGACAATAGGATTAGGAAGGTGTGCTGCTTTTATTTTTTTAAGTTTTAAATTTAATGTAGTTAACATATAGTGTATTATTAGTTTCAGGGGTAGTATTTGGTGATTTATTAGTTGCATATAACACCTAGAGCTCATTATATCAAGTGCCCTCCTTACTGCCCATTACCCAATTACTCTATCCCATACCCACCTTCCCTCCATTAACCTTCACTTTGTTCCCTATAGTTAAGAGTCTCTTACGGTTTGCCTCCCTCTCTGTTTTTTTATTTTATTTCTAGTGCTTCTCTTAAAATTAGAAATGTCCTCAGTTTAGACATTTATTTCAATATTTGTTACATGAATATCATAGCATGTAACTTTGTACTGCAAGGATGAAGACATAACTTGAAAAACAATCTGGGATGCTCTATATTATCTCCTTTTATATTCTATCCATCATGTGGTAAGGGAAATTTTTATATACTGATAATGAAGGGGAATTTATATTTAATAAAATGTTCTGTTTGATTACTCCATAGTCTGATTTCTAAATTTACTTTCCCAGATAAGACAGTAAAATGACTATTCCAAAGCTTTACCTTACTAACAGTAATTTTTTTCTGAGATAATAGTGTAACTATAAGCATAAATGATATCCCTTATAATATCAGTCCTCTTTGTATTTGGCAGTAAAATGTCATTAAGATATAAGTGCTCCTTACCAATGCTCAAAACAAAAATCCCACAAAATATGTGCTTATTGATGCTTGTGTGTATACACAAAAGTCACTTCTTTAGTGTAGGTTGGGGAGGAGAGGTTGAGATATCATGAAAACAAGTTCTATTGTTTATTATTATAACACTAAATAACAGTGAAAACCATAAAGAATATCATGAACAGATGTTTTGGTTTCAAATTAACAATTTTACAGCGCTCCAAAACAATGATCAAAACACACAATGCACCAAGAAAAAAAAAATTACAATGCACAATGGCTACTCACATTGTTCTACACTCACCTTACACTGGGAGATAACCTGCTGTTACTGCTGCTTTCTTCTGACACAGATCTATGAAATTGACAGAATTTATTTTTAGTGGAGAAATTTAAAAATCTTGAAGTGACTATTTGAATGAAGATTATTTTTCAGAGAAACAGTGATTCATTAAATAAATAAAACCATTCATTTTACTTCCAACAAAATAAAAGATACTGTTCTTTTTTTTCCTTTTTTCTTTCTTAAAGTAGATTAACATATAGTGAGTGTTATATTAGTTTCAGGTGTACAATATAATGGTTCAAAAATTCTATACATTACTCAGTGCTCATCAAGTGTACTCTTAATCCCCTTCATCTCTTTCAACTATCCCTCTCACCCATCTCCCCTCTGGCAACCAGTTTGTTTTCTGTATTTAAGAGTCTGGTTTTTTGTCTTTTTGTGTATTTTGTTTCTTAAATTCCACATATGAGTGAAATCATATGGTCTTTGTCTTTGACTGGTTTATTTCACTTAGTATTATACCCTCTAGGTTCATTTGTGTTGTTGCAAATGGTAAGATCTCATTCTTTTATGGTTGGGTAATATTCCATTGTGTATATGTACCACATCTTCTTTATTCATTCATCTAAAGATGGATGCTTAATATTAGAAGAAATGCCGTCATCCACCTTGCTTTGTTGATTAACTCATCTTCATTTTACATTTATTCAATTATTTATAGGCCCACATTTGTATAGACATGCCCTCTGATTCTATGATACCCCTAATTCCTCAGGTCAAATTAAGCCAAAACCTTAAAGTAGCAGTCAAAAATTTAAGTTAAGTTTTCTATAGATTTCTGTTTTTTTCTTTCTCCTACAACACATATCTCTGTCTTCTCTTCCTGTCATTTACTGGAAGTTAAAACTAGAGGTAAATACTTCGGTGGGAAAATATAGTAAATTATGAATAAGGGGCTTAATAACCATATATAAATATTTATGTAACTAATTACAGATAATGTGATTTCATTTACTGATTTGGTATACCAAAAAATTTATGATACATTGGATAGCTATTATCTCCCATTTTACAGAGTTATAGAGAATAATTTTTAGAACACAGAAATTAAATCACTTGCTCAAGATATAGTTTCTGCATGCAAGATTTAGGAGTTAAAACTAGGTTTTCTGAGGATAAATATAATTTCTTGCCCATTTCATGATGCTGCCTCCCATCTCCTAGCCTGCATTTTGAACTGCACATGTAATTTCTGGTTAAGAAATGACTTTACAAATTAGCCGCATCAATACTTAGGAAAATAAATATTTTAGAAGCAGGTTCATAAATACCATTTGCAGTTGAGAGAGCTGTTTAAATAGAGTTGTCTGGGAATCTGTATCTAAAAAATTTATCTTTTGAAAGTTCCTTTGAAATGCAGTGTTATATATTCTAAGAAGCCTTTGGACAATAGACTATTAATAAGACCATTTAGACAGTGTTGACCAACTAACAGGCTGAATAAACGTCCACTGTACTCTTAGCAATCATATCTCCTCTTAAAGAAATACTCGAGTAAAATGAGAAAAAAAAATGGAGGACATCAAACTGGTTTGCAATATATCCCTGGACCTCTCCTCATATTGTTCTACCTACAATTTTAGATTATTCTTCATGAAACATGAGTACTTTTTTCTTGACTCATTGACTTTAATAAGAGTAAACATATATATACCTCTCACTTTCAGTTTCCTCTCTGTAGCACAGCTCTCTTATTTTATTCTGCTTTATTAAAACAATGGCAGTGATGATGATTACAGGTACAGAAATGTAGAAAATGAGTAGAAATCGGTGTTTTGAAGGAGTGGTATTTTGTTCCCTCAAATTGCTTTTACCTATAATAGAAAATGACCATTTCAAATTATGTTAGAGATTGTATTAACCAAACAAAAATGTGGAGAGGATACCATTACCAATATTATTCTCAAACGGTAAACATTTCACTCACATATATTATAAATATAATAAATGTTAAATTAACATATAAAACAGACTGCTACTAGTGCTTTATTGATGTCTGAGTTTTCAACATTACATCATATAGTGATTTATTTGATTGAAGATAATCTTTCATAAGCACATATTTAATATCTGAGAACATTTCTTCAATTTCTTTCTGATATAGCTTATCCAAAATTCAAACATGTATATCACAGAGGGTGTTGGGGCTGTACCTACATATGAGAATTAAATTTGGGAAGTGTGGCATTTGCTTTCTCTCACTTTACTAAATTTTTTTCCAAAAATTAAAAATTAGTAATCACTAAACAAATATTTAACTAAGTTCTTTAGTCAAATTATAGCAACAGAAAATTGTTCAAATAGCTCTAGAATTATTTTATAGAATGCATGGCTAAGTCTGGCTTTGGCCCATTTCTGTCCAACTAATGTTAATGTCACATTTTTCTCATCAGTTTTTTTAAAAAAGATTTATTTATTTATTTATTTATTTATATTAGAGAGAGAGCACATGTGTGTGTATGCACAAGTGGTGGGGGAGGGACAAACAGAGAAAGAGAGAGAATGTCCAGCAGATTCCCCACTGAATGCAGAGCTGACACAGGGCTTGATCTCAAGACCGTGAGATCACCACCTGAGCTGAAATCAGGTGTATGATGCTTAACTGACTGAGCCACCCAGGTGCCCCTCCTCATCAGTTCTTATTCATTCTCAGCTGACATCTGTATTTATTCCTGAGTATCTGATCTATGTGGCTCCTCAACTTCCACCTCTTTGTACATGCCAGCTACCTATTGGGTTTATAATGTATCAAACTCTGCTTTATCCACAATTTATTGGTATGCTGTTATTGTTGTTCTCCAGTTGAAACAATGGGGAAGCTGACAGGTACAGGAGCCACCCCCCAGCTACAGTCATGCATGATCATGGCTCAATATACTCCTCTCAGAACTGCCCCAGTGCTTCACAAGATAAAACTTGTGAGCCATGAAACTGGATAATTAGCTGAGGAGATTTCTAAGCAAAATGTTGAAGGTACAGCCCAGGTCCTCCCAATTGCTTACAGCAAATATGAGAGCAGATCACTGAGCTGAAGAAGTGTTAGTCAAAGAGATACCAGAACTTAGAGACCTGGAGAATTCTCAGCCTAACCAAATGCTCAATGTGTGGCTGGAAAATCATTTGGTATTGAGATTATTGCATGTGAGCCATCTTAGCAGCCATCTGAGCAGAAGCAAGAAACAGGGATGAGATCATGAAGGTAGAAAGGTTGGACCAAAGGGAACAGGATGAGACCAATACAGTCATTTTGCCGCCAATATACTTCATTCTTCAAGAAAAGAGAAGAATGCTCGAAAGGTGATTCAGAGATCATCGGGGTTTTCTTGCCAATCACAGGCCCGGAAGCTTCCCTCCTTAGCTTCAGCTAGGCTGCCCCAGGCCAATGCCTGGGAGACAGGGAGGCTACAAAGGGTTGTGTGGGCAGGGCCAAAGGGGTCGGGGGTGGATGTCACTGAGGACTATGGGGTGATGCTGCCACTACAGTGGGCCTGGAGGACAGAATATCAAGCCAAAGAGGATATTCTTGAAACAGTCTAATGCAAGTTAGCTTGCTAGGCTTTGTATTTACTGGGATCTCTCATCCCTTCCTTCGAATTTCTTTTTTCAGAATTGAATGTCTATCCTATGCCTGTCTCACTGCTTTTTTCATGATACAATATTGGAAGTTTTCCTAGGAGTAAAATAATGATCACCTCTTTTGGATTATATCCTTTTATTCTGAATGGATTACCCAGGGCAATTATAAGATGGGGGTGGAGATAACTAAAGAAGAGGAAAGAAAAATTATTATTAAAAAGATGTGGCAGGGGCGCCTGGGTGGCTCAGAGGGTTAGGCTTCTGCCTTCGGCTCAGGTCATGATTCCAGAGTTCTGGGATCGAGCCCTGCATCAGGCTCTCTGCTCAGCAGGGAGCCTGCTTCCCCCCCTCTCCCCCGCCTCTCTGCCTACTTGTGATCTCTCTCTCTCTCTCTGTCAAATAAATAAATAAAATCTTTTAAAAAAAGATGTGGCAAAATTATTATTAATTGCAGTTACATCAGTTAACTGCCCTAAAAACTAAAAAGCTATTAAAAATAGTGATAACCCATTGATAAAATGTATGCATAAAAATCTGTAGGCTTCCTACATGTAAAAAGTAACAAGTTAAAAATACAATGTCAGAAAGACTTTCTGATAACAATTTTCAACAAAATGATAATATCCTTAAAAATGAAAAAGATAGTTTCTGATCCACAGATCATTCTATACCTATAAAGAGATCAAAGCCACAATGAGTTATCAGCTTACACCAATCAGGATGGCTAATATTTTCAAAACAGAAAATAACAAGTTTTGGCAAGGATGTGGAGAAACTGGAATCCTTGTGCACTGTTGGTGGGAATGCAAAATAATCCATCCTTTGTGGAAAACAGTATGGGGATTCTTCCAAAAAATTAAACAGAAATACCATATTATCTAGCAATTCCACATCTAGGTATATACCTCAAATTATTGAAAGCATGGACTCAAACAGATACTTATACACCCAAGTTCATAACAACATTATTCACAATAACTAAAACTTGGAAGTAACCCAATTGTCCATTGACAGATAAATGGATAAGCAAAATGTAGTACATACATGTAATGGAATATTAACAGCCTTAAATAGAAAGGGAATTATGGTGCTTGGGTGGCTCAGTTGGTTAAGCGTCTGCTTTCAGCTAGGGTCATGATCTCAGGGTCCTGGGATCAAGCCCCTCATCAGGCTTCCTGCTCAGCAGGGAGTCTGCTTCTCTCTCTGCTCCTCCCCTCTGCTTATGCACTCTCTCTCTCTCTCTCTCAGATAAATAAAATTTAAAAAAAAATTTTAAAGAATTATAACACATGTTCCAATATGAACTTTGAGGACATTGTACTAAGTAAAATAAGCCAGATACAACATGACAAATACTGTCTGATTCCACTTATATGGAATCTCAGAAGTAGTGAAATTCATAGACACAGAAAATAGAATGGTGGTTTCCAGGAGCTAGGGGAGAAGGGATGGGGAGTTATCATGTGATGAATATATAATTTCAATTCTGCAATATGAAGAGTTCTGGAGATGGATTATGGTTGCACAACAATGGACTTAATGCCACTGAATTGTAGACTTAAAAATTGTAGACTAAATTGTAGACTTAAAAAGGTAAATTTTAAGTTATGTGTATTTTACAAGTAAACATACATATATAAGTATGTGCCTATGTTAGAAAGGGTCAAAAATATCAGTAAAATAGATTGCCAAGTGTGATGAAAGAGCAATACACAGCAGAACTATAAATTTCCTATAACCGTAGGTAAATGGGAAGCTTCATGAAATTAAAGAGATCCAAATGAATTTATTTTTACTACTAGCTTGTCATGGATTAAAAGGATTGATAATAACCCCTAAAAATCAAGAATAACATATAGTATTATTAATGGTAATTTCTGGAGTTGGGATTACATAAAAAAATTTTTAAAGAAAAATTATAATGTGAAATTAAAATATACTCTTTATAAATTTTATATATTAAGTAGACAAGTAGACAAAAATATAGGAGAATTTAGATTCTAGAATATGCAAACAACAGGCAACATAAACACATATATATTCAACTATATACATATGTATTTCTATGTACTTATATTTATATATGTAATGCTGTAAAAAGGTTATACCTTCTTTGATAATACCCATTAAATATTAACAAAAGTTGATAACGTATTGGCTGCAAATAAAGCCATCATAAATTCTATAATTTTAGTTTTTTCCAAGCCATATTTTGTTAAATCAAGTCAGTGATATACAAAATAAATAGAGTAAGGGTGTTAAAGAAACTGGGCTTCTTAAGATCACCTTGCCTCTTATCTCTATGCCCCAAAATGCATTTGACATTACAAGAGTTTCCCCCACATTGAGTCCAGGCCTCATCTTTGTCTGGGTACAGGGCCCCAGGAAGGACCATTTGGGGACAGAAAATGCATGGATGAAGACAGACTCTATGGCAGCAGACTAAATGAAACTAGCTGGGATGAAAGTTTTCCTCTGATCCCAGGCTCAAGCACCACCATTCTACTGCCATCAGGACCCAGAGTGACCTAGGGAAACCAACCATGAACATTTGCCAGGGACGACTGAAGTTGTCATACGCCAAGTCTCTAATACTGAATAATCCATTCCTGAGATGGGAAATTTTCTGAGTTATGGCAACTGGTTTGGAGGGTTGAAGCAAAAGAAGAAAATCCATATGGAAGCTTAAAAAATAGGGACTGAAAACAACGTTGTTTTGGTGTCAAATGAATAAAGCATAAATTATTTGCCTTCTGTAGTTTTTGTTTTTAACTCTGACTGCTGATGTTGACGATTGTAATATGTGATTCATTCTGAGTGATGTGACTTAAGTGTACAATCTAAGGGTATTGAAATCATTAATAGTCCATCTTTGACTTAGCCATTGGATTAGCTGTTGTACTTTGTGTCAAAAGAGTAGTAATTTAATTTTTCATATTGTCAATATTATAATCATGTTTCCTAAGATAATGATAATCTGAATGATTACAATACTAACCACGATGACCCAGATATCACTGATCATGAAGACTAAATGACTATTTTTAATGACATATGGAAAGACACATACAACTGGATTAAAGAAACAAATAACCAAAGACAGCATATTATACATTATGATGAAAATAATTCGAGTGCAGAAATAAACCCACACACATGTGGTCAATTAATTTACAACAAAGAAGCCAAGAATATAAAATGGCAGAAAGGACAGTCTCTTAAATAAATGGCATTGAAAAAACTGGATAGTCACATGCTGAAGAATAAAACTGAACTATTTTATATCATAAACAAATATTAACTTAAAATGTTTTAAAGACTTCAATGTACCTGAAACCATAAAACTTCTAGAAGAAAACATAGGTGGCAAGCTAATTGGTATTGATCTTGGTGATAATTTTTCAAATCTGACACTAAAAGTAAAGGCAAAAAAAAGCAAAAATAAACAAGTGGGACTACAACACCAAACTACAAACCTGCACAACAATGGAAATCATCAACAAAATTAAAAGGTAACCCCCTGAATGAGAGAAAATATTTGCCAATAATATATCTGATGAGGGGTTAATATCCAAAATATATTTAGAATTGATCTAACTCACTAGCAAAAACCCAAATAATCCTGGGCACAAAATCTGTATAGAGATTTTTCCAAAGATATTCAAATGGCCAATGTGTACATTAAAAAATGCTCAACATCACTAATCATCAGGGAAATACAAATAAAAACCATAAGGAGTTACCACTTCACACATGTTAAAATGGTTATTATCATGGGGTGCCTGGGTGGTTCAGAGGGTTGGGCATCTGCCTTCGGCTCAGGTCATGATCTCCAGGTCCTGGGATCAAACCCCGCATTGGGATCCCAGCTCACTGGGGAGTCTGCTTCTCCCTTTCTCTGCCTCTCTCCCTGCTTATGCTCTCTCTCTTTCAAATTAATAAATAATTTTTTAAATAAAATAAAAGAGTAAAAAATAAAATGGTTATTCTCAAAAAGACAAGAAATAACAAGTGCTGGCGAGAATATTGAGGAAAAGAGAACTCTTGAGCACCGTTGGTAAAAATATAAAGTTGTGCAGCTCCTACAGAAAACAGTATGGAGTGGGAGGTTAAAAAATTAAAAGTAGAACTAGCATATGACCCAGCAATTCCACTTCTGGGTATATAGCCTACCCAGGCTCTACCTCAAAACTATATATGAGCTCTACCTCGAAACTATATATGCACAACCCATGTTCACTGCAGCATTATTTACAATAGCCATGATATGAATACAACCTAAATGTCCATCAGTAAACTAGTGGATAAAGAAAATGTGGTCATATATAGACAATGGAATATTATTCAGCCATTAAAAGGAATGAAATCTTGCCATTTGTAATGACATGGATGGATCTTGAGAGCCTTATGTTAAGTGAAATAAGTCAGCCACTAAGATAATATATTTGTATGATCTCATTTACATGTGGAATCTTAAAAAAAAAAAGAAAAGAAAAGAAAAGAAAAAACAAGCTCACAGATATGGAGAACAGATTGATGGTTGCCCGTGATGTGGAGGATTAAATGAAATGGATGAAAAGAGTCAAAAGGTATAAACTTCCAGTTATAAAATAAATAATTCCTAGGAGGGTAATGTACAGCATTATAACTATAGTAAATAATACTGTATTACGTATTTGAAAGTTGCTAATAGACCTTGAAAGTTCTCATCACAAGAAAAAATAAATGTAACTATGTATTTGATGGATGCTAACTAGACTTATAGCAACCATTTCACAATGTATACAAATATTGAATTATTATATGGTACACCTGAAACTAATATGTCAATTATAGCTCAATAAAGAATTTGGAATAGGTATGGTGGAGAAGGTGATGTGAAAGCATATTTGAAGTATTTTTAAATCAATGGCATCTTTTTGTTCCCCAAATTAAAAAAAACAAAAAAACTTTTCTCTCCCCAAAAGACACCAATGTCCTGACAAAAATATCTAGCAAATTAGCATTAGCTTTGGCATGCCATAGGAAAAAAACTGCACTGCCCTATCACTCATTCCCTTCATTGATCTACAAAACCAAGCGAAGTTACATTTCCTGATTCACAGATTGCACTAAAATGTCCTGTGGGAGAAAAATGTGAGAATTGTTATAACATCTGTTGACCCCTTAAGTGTACCAATGACTCTATCATATCTTGCCAAGTGAATACGGCAGCAAAATATTCCCCCAGCTTTTAGGTAATTTGATTTTTTAAATGAAATTTAAAACAAGTTTCTTAATTTCTACACAGATTTTAATTACAGAAAAAAAATTGTTATCTTGCTCAAATACAAAACAGATTTTGCTGATCCATATGTATATCTAGCAGGCAGTGCAGATGTAAACTTCTGAAAATTCCATTCAGTCTATAAGCTTCTTATCAAAGAAAAGGAAAAGATCTTACCCACTAAACATCCTACATACCTTGGACACAACACTGAATGGAATGTGATATGCTTACCTGTGATATACAGGATTTCCTGATTGATGAAAGCTTTTGGTCACTTTTAGTTTCCTCAAAAGATATGGAAGCTGGTAATAGGAATTTTTTAAATTAATTTATTTAGCAGAGAGAGACAGTGTGATAATGCATAAGCAGGGAGAAGGGCCAAGAGAGAGGGAGAAGCAGGCTCCCCACTGAGTAGGAAGCTAGACCCTGGGCTCAATCCCAGGACTCCAGGATCACAACCCCAGCTGAATGCAGATGCCTAACCAACTGAGCCACCCAGGAACCTGGGATTTTTCAAATCTTTACAAAATGGGAAGGCGATGGCTTCCTCAGACATGGATGCATACAAGGTGGCTCTTAGTGTTACCAGCTATATGAGGCATGTTAGAATACTGGCCTGGCATAAAGTCTTCTTCTTGAAAGGCTGGATAATAAGAATGTACTTCTTTAATTTTTAAGTATATTGAGAAAGAAAATAGGTTGCAGTAAAAACAATTTGCATGCTGTCTCTCTGAAACAATTTGATAATCTGTGAATCCTAGGGGAAAAAATGAACTGACTATATGTATTAACTCATATTTTTGGAAATAAGACTGCTTCAGAACTCAAAAAACGTAACTAGAAAAAGGCAAGCAGTGAAACAGGACCTTCTCAGACCTTTACTAAAATTGTAATTTATTTGTAATTCAACTTAGATTTCACAAATGCAAATTACCTCTATGCTTTCAACCATGTTACCTAAGAAAAAGAGATTTAACTTCTGACATCCAATGTGATTTAGAGTGCTTAAAAATGAGCATTTTTTAAATTGGCAATCTATATGATGAATTAAATATGAAAAGGAACTGACTGATAGGTACTCAGTCTACTAGAAGACACCTACAGAAACAAAGCTAATGAATGTTTTTGGAGAGCTGCAAAATAATTTCTACAAATCTAAAACCCTGCTGTGTTGAGTTAAAAAAAAAAAAAACCAAGTATGTCATGTTCAAATGCTTTTGTAGGAGATCTTTGCTGATGCCATCACAATAGACTGACACCAGAATTCAGTAAATGCGGCTGGATAAGTCAGAGCTTCAAGTCAAAAGGAATTGTACATTTGGCTCTATTCCATTTTGCTGCTGCTTAAAGGAAGGATGTCTGAAAGGCTGCAAGCAATACCGAGAAGTATAATTGGAGAATGAAACAGAAAGAGCCCAAAATATATCTGACCATATCATAAAACAAAAAGAATCCTTTTTTATTAAAAAAGTTTTTAAAATTAAGTTCAATTAACCAACATAGAGTATATAGCTTTTGACATAGTGTTCAATGATTCATTGGTAAAAAAAGAAAAAGGAAGGAAGGAAGGAAGGAAGGAAGGAAGGAAGGAAGAAAAGAAAAAAGAAAGGAAGAAAAGAAAAGGAAAGAAAAGAATCCTGTCACTGTTATTTTTTATTAAATCTAGGGCAAGCTTAATTTTTCCCAGTATATTTATATTCCCCTTTTGAAAATTCTTACATTTATGAATCTTAATAATAAGATTCATAAGATAGCCTGCAAAACTTAAATATTCAGTAAAGATTTTTTAAAAAGAGGTAAATATTGGGGCGCCTGGGTAGCTCAGAGGGTTAAAGCCTCTGCCTTCCACTCAGGTCATGGTCTCAGGGTCTTGGGATCGAGCCCCACATCGGGCTCTCTGCTGGGCAGGGAGCCTGCTTCCCCCTCTCTCTCTGCCTGCCTCTCTGCCTACTTGTGATCTCTCTCTCTGTCAAATAAATAAATAAAATCTTAAAAAAAAAAGTAAATATCAAGTGCTGTTTCAAAGGATATATTATAAAATATTGTCATTATAAAATATTGTTATACTTTTGCTCACATATATTATCTTCTTAATTGGTTGCATACACTGGTAACTAGTATTATTGTTTTGCTTAAGTAACAGTATTTATGTAACAAAAATCAATAATATACAATATGTAATTTTAAATAAAAATCTATTTTACACATATTTATGTGAAAATAATATATGTGTATAATTATGTTACATGTTAAACTATTCTTTTTTTTTTTTTTGGTCTAACATGGCTGTTTGTTAACTCTGTAAAAAGTTGGTCATCCTAGGTATGCCTTCCCCCTAGAATCCAAGATTCAAGTAAATCTGCCAAGGAGTTTCAGTATCCATTTGCCCCAAAAGGAAACGGGGTGAGGATGGAGAGCATCTGATCCCAGATTATTCTAGGTGGACTCCAATATCTTCTAAAACCAGGGAATATCCCACAGGTATTCTCAGTCCTAGCCAGGACTGCTTAATCTCAAAATATTACTCATGAACCCTAGAGGAGAGATTCTAGAGAGGAATAGTTCAAAAGATTGGACTGGAGTCCTTACAATGCAGCAAAAAGGAATAAAAGATAGCCTGAAAGAATCTGCATTAATATACCAACGACTACTAACAAACAGTATTTTAAACCAGAAATATATGAGACAATCCAAAGCGAACAATCTAAATTAACTAGTCAAATTTTATGCACTGTAATTTCTACTTTTATATTGCCTAATCTGGGTACTTTTTGTTAGTAAACCATATCAATGTTGATATAAAAGTACAGAATGAACTTCTACTGTCTTATATTTTTAAAAACTTACAAATAAAACAAAAACATGTTTTTGGCATCAGTTGCTTTGTAACCTAGCTTGGAACCTATACTTTAATTTTTTTCTCTTACATACTGTCTTTGATTAATGAAATTTGAAAGACACTAACCAGATGGAGCCCAGTGCCCATCATCTATACTTCCAAATTCTCCCTTCTTCTGTAGGCATGTAGGAGGAACAAACCCCTTTTCACAATGGCAATGATTAAAATTGTTGCAAATCTGGAGTAATCAGAAAATAGAACAATTGTTTTTTATAGACAACGATGATTTGCATTAGAGATCAATGAATATTCTATACTTATTCAATAGAGAATTTATTTCAGAGAATTTATTCATTCCAGAGAATTTAAACAGACAAATTCAATAAATTTTCACAAATTTTCTCTTGACATCGTCCATACTTTTTTTAAATTTTTAAAAAAATTCTTCAACTCTTTCCATAGCCAGACCCAAATATCAGCAATTATCAGTAACATGCCCACTAATTATCATTTAATTGCCAGTTTCACAGAACAGCCCAGACTCTGAATTAACAAGCAAGACTAAAAAGAAGATTCGAATGACCTTTGTTTACCAGTTTCTACCTTCTTTCTGTGAAAATGAGATCATTTTTGTTATATAACAATACTTGGTGCACATAGCACAACTAACCCTTATATTTACCAAACACTATACATCCAGGATCATCTTAAATGTTTCTACTTTATATTCTCTAATAGTTTGGCAAGATTTCTTAAGAAAATAAGATTAAAGTTATAAATTATAGACTCTTAAATGACACCAAGCAGCACGAAAATCATTTTAATAATTTTTTGAAAAAAATCTCCAAACTGTTTTACAGCATTGTTCAAAGCATCTTGCTAAAATGAAAACTGAAATTACTTACTCCATGGCTATTGCAATAAGTAGAGTTGCACTGATCCTCTTGTATCTGGTATTGAATTTCTACACACTGAAATCTGACACAATACTAAAAGCAAAAGGAAGTGAAGAATAGTCACACAATCAGATTGTGTGTATGGATAATACATAAGAAAAATTCAAGAGCGTTTCAGAATTCATGTAATCAAGAATTGGCATAAAAATACAAAAAGTAAAATAAGGTAATTGAAACATTGAAGTAAGTGTGAAATAAGCTATATGCCTTCAGATTTTAAAGATGTAACCATATGTGAGAAGTTAGTTTTATTTTCTTACCACTTAGCACTAGAAGTTCACTTAAAAAGGGAAGCATCTAGAAAAATAATTTGACTAGTCCCTGAGTTCCAGAACTATCCAAGAAACTTTTAAAGATTTTATTTACTTGCTAGAGAGAGAGAGAGAGAGCACGTGCACAAGCAGGGGAATGGCAGGCAGAGGGAGAAGCAGGCTCCTCGCTGAGTAGGGAGCCCAATGGAGGACTCTATCCCAGGACTCTGGGATCATGACCTGAGCCGAAGGCAGGTGCTTAACTGACTGAGCCACCCAGGCATCCCTCCAAGAAGCATTTAAAAAATACCTATGCCCAGGCTCCACCTGAGACATTTCTATCAAAATCTCTGGGTGCAGGTTCCACATGATTATTGGAACAACTAAGGTTGAGAACTATGAGGTGAGAGATTGGGGTCCTAAAATCATGGGTATGAGTAGCACAAGATAGTTTACTATTCGATGAGAAAAAATGATGAGAAAGAAAACAGCAAGGATAACAAATAATTATATGAGGTAACAGGGCAATGAGAGACTTCCAACTACAAGATGGCTAAAAGGCCTCCAAAGAAAATGAGTGTTTAATGTCTGAATTTACACTGTTCTAATTTATGTAAGCATGAATTTTTGTGCCCTTTTCCTAATTATTGAAAAAATTTTCAGTAAATTCAATACTTTGTGGAAGGGTTTTATTTTTTGAGTGAATTTTGTCTTTGGATCATAATAACCATGTATGCAAAAAGAGGAGGATGAGGACCCTGGAAAAAAATGATTTGAGCCAGTATCCTTTAGAATTCAAGGGTTCCTTTAGAATTCTGATCATATTTATATTCCATGTGCTTCCAGATGAGCAAGATGTGATAGTGACTTTGGTTATTTTCATGGACTATTTTTAAATGTATTATATAGAAATAAATTTGAATTTAGCAGGCACAACTTGTGACTTTCTCTCAAAAAAGGTATGTCAGAAAAAGACAAATATCATATGCTTTTACTCATATGGAATTTAAGAAATGAAACAAACAAAGGGGAAAAAAGACAAACAAAATACAAGCTCTTAAATACAGAGAACAAACCCAAAGGTGAGGAGGGGGAATGTACACCTGAAATTGATGTAACACTCTATGTTAACTATACTTGAATTAAAAAATACAATAAAATAAAAAGTTTAAAAATATGTTAACTTTCCATTATCTCTCTTAGAATTAATAGTTCATAGTATTAATTATAATATTAAGCTGTTGTTAGATACATAATAAATAAATGTATGAAAAATTATTTTTTGCTATATTATAATACTGTTTTTTTTTCCTTTTGAAATTTTTAATTCTAGTTATTTAAAAAAATTCTAGTTACTTAACATACAGTGCAATATTGGTTTCATGAGTAGAATTCAGTAATTTGTCACTTACATATAACACCCAGTGTTCATCATAATAAATGCCCCATAATAAATGGGGGTGCATGGGTGGCTCAGTCAGTGAAGTGTCTCACTCTGGTCATGCTCTCAGGGTCCTGGAATCAAGCCCTGCCTCAGGCTCCACACTCAGCAGGGAGTCCTCTAGAGGCTTTCTCTCCTTCTCCCTCTGCCTGGCGCCTCCCCACCACACCCATTTATGTGCATGATCTCTCTTTCTCTCTCTCTCTCTGAAATAAATCTTAAAATAAAAAATAAAAAACAAGTGCCCTCCTACTACCCATCACCCATCTAGCCAATCCCCATCCACCTCCAACCATCAATCCCCAGTTTATTTTTCTATCTTTATTTAAGAGTCTCTTATGGTTTGTTTCCCTCTTGTTTTTTTCTTCCCCCCAATATGTTCATCTGTTTTGCTTCTTTAAATTCCACATATGAGTGAAATCATACAGTACTTGTCTTTCTCTGACTTACTTCACTTAGCATAATACACTATAGCTCCATCCATGTCATTGCAAATGGCAAAATTTCATTCCTTTTGATGGCTGAATAATATTCCACTCTGTATATCTACCACATCTTTTTTATCCATTCATCATTTGATGGACATTTGGGCTCCTTCCATAGTTTGGCTATTGTTTATAATGCTGCTATAAACATTAGGGTACATATATCCTTTTGAATTCATATTTTTGTGTTCTTTGGGTAAATACACAGTATGGTGATTATGAGATCATAAGTCAGGTCTATTTTTAACTTCTTGAGGAAACTCCATATTATTCTCCAGAGTGGCTGTACCAGTTTGCATTTCCACCAAAAGTGCACGAGTGTTACTTTTTCTCCACACCTACCCAACATTTGTTTCTTGAATTTTTTATTTTAGCCATTCTGACAGGTATGAAGTGGTATCTCATTGTACTTTTGATTTACATTTCCGTGATGATCTCTGATTTAAGCATCTTCTTATGTGTCTGCAGGCCATCTGGATGTCTTCTTTAGAGAAATTTCTGTTTATGCCTTCAGCCCATTTTTAATTGGATTATTGGTTTCTAGGTGTTGAGTTGTATAAATACTTTATATATTTTGGGTACTAATCTTTTATCAAATATGTCCTTTGCAAATATCTTCTTCCTTTCTGTAGGTTGACTTTTACTTTAGTTGGTTGTTTCCTTCACCATGCAGAAGCTTTTAATTTTGATGTAGTCCCAACAGTTTACTTTTGCTTTTGTTTCTCATGTCTCAGGAGACATATAGAAAGAAGTTGCTATGGCCAATGTGAAATTACTGCCTGTGCTCCCCTCTAGGATTTTTATGGTGTCCTGTCTTACATTTAGGTAATTAATCTATTTTGAGTTTATTCTATCCATGGTGTAAGAAAGTGGTCCAGTTTCATTCTTTTGCATGTAGCTGTCCAGTTTTCCCAAGACCATTTGTTGAAGAGACAGTCTTTTTTCCCATTGCATATTCTTTCCTCCTTTGTTGAAGATCACCATATAATTGTTGGTTTATTTCTGGGCTTCTATACTGTTCCATTGATCTAGGTGTCTATTTTTGTGCCAGTACCATGTTGTCTGATCACGAGTTTTGAAATATAACTTGTAGTCTGGAATTATGATACCTCCAGTTTTATTTTTCAATATTGTTCTGGCCATTCAGGGTCTTTTGTGGTTCCATACAAATTTTAGGACTGTTTTTTTCTAGTTCTGTAAAAAAAAAAAATGCTGTGTAGATAGGGATTGCATTAAATCTATAGATTGCTTAGGGTAGTATAGACATTTTAACAATATTTGTTCTTCCAATCCATGAGCATGGAATGTCTTTCCATATCTTTGTGTCATCTTCAATTTCTTTCATCAGTGTTTTATAGTTTTCAGAGTACAGGTTTTCACCTCTGTGGTTTAGTCCTAGCTACTTTATTATTTTTGGTGCAACTGTAAATGGGATTGTTTAATTTCTTTTTCTACTGCTTGATTATTAGTGTTTAGAAATGCAACAGATGGGGGGGGGCAAGATGGCGGAGAAGAGATCCTGCAACAACCGGTCCCCAAAAGTGAGCTGGAAATCTACCAGAACATGCTGAACACCCATGAAATCACCCTGAGGAGAAAGATTTCTCACTCTGGGATCTCTCCGAGAGCAGAAGACAGAAGTGGAGAGGTAAAAGCAAAGTGGGAACACTCGAACTGATATCAGAGGATAAACAAAAGGGGGAGGGAGCCACCAGAAGCTAACCAAGGACAGTAATACCCCAAAGGAAAGTGCCCGGTGGCGGGGGACCAGCATTAACGTAGAGCCCGTTAAAAACACTTAAAAAGGGCAAAAAGTTCTGAGGAGTAACTAGTGGAAGGGGGTGGTCGCGGGCACTGGCGCTTGGACCCACTATCCCAGGAAGGAGCGCCCCAAAGTGAGATGGGTGGGGGGATCCAGTCTGCGATTCCTGAACCTGTAGCTTTCCGCTCTCTGCAACATCCTGTGAGCCAGGCGCGCACCTGCAAGCTCCTTTAGAGAGTCTGCGGTGGTTCACCAGCCGCAGCTTTTCTCTGTGTGCGCCCGCCACTGTGACATTCGCGGCGCGCTGCAGAGTCTGAGCAATCCCCGCCGGCCAGAACATGGGCAAGCGGCCTGACCTCCCAGGCGCCCCTCGCGGAGCCGCAGAAAGGCGGCTGGGGTCGTGACTTTCCTGGCCCGCCGCAGGCCTCCCAGTCCGCACTTGGGAGCCACAGAAAGGCGACTGCGGTCGCGCGCCACCTCGGACAGGCTGTGCTGTGAGCAGAAATTTCACGGAGGGGAGTGTGTGTTCTGAACCACACAGAGGGGAGCAGAGACTCGGGCTTCCTGCAACTCGGAGGTCTGAGTGCTTCTGGGCAGATTCATTGCTTGAACTCTCTGAAAAGGTGAAAAAGCTACAAAAGGCCAAAAACCTTCAAAGAGCGAAAGACTGAGAAACCGGTTTCCACAGAGCTCAGCCCCTTGACTGGGGGGCAGGGTGACTCAACCCAAGCAAGACTGACTGGAAAACAATGCGGCAGGCCCCTCCCCCAGAAGACCAGCCAAAAAACAAAAGGACTATAACCACAGTGTCCCCATAAAATTTTAAACCCTCAACGCCAGGGGAAATCAATATATTA
>CM052800.1:149670834-149732049 GCA_028533885.1 Nasua narica | reverse complement strand
TCTAGGAATGCATCCATTTCTTCCAGATTGTCTAGTTTGCTGGCATATAGCTGCTCATAATATGTTCTTATAATTGTTTGTATCTCCTTGGTGTTGGTTGTGATTTCTCCTTTTTCATTCATGATTTTATTAATTTGGGTCCTTTCTCTTTTCTTTTTGATAAGTCTGGCCAAGGGTTTATCAATTTTATTAATTCTTTCAAAGAACCAGCTCCTAGTTTCGTTGATTTGTTCTACTGTTCTTTTGGTTTCTATTTCATTGATTTCTGCTCTGATCTTGTTTTATTAATGTGGTATATCATGTTGATCAATTTGCAAATATTGAACCAGCCCTGCAGCCCAAGATTAAGTCCCACTTGATCATGGTGAATAATTCTTTCAGTGTACTGTTGGATTTGATTTGCTAGTACCTTGTTGAGAATTCTTGCATCCTTGTTCATCAGGGATATTGACCTATACTTCCCATTTTAGGGGGGTCTTTGGTTTTGGAATCAAGGTAATGCTGACCTTGTAAAATGAGTTTGGAAATTTTCTTTCCATTTCTATTTTTTGGAACATTTTGGAAAGAATATGTATTAACTCTGGTAGAATTCTCCTGTGAAGCCTCTGGCCCTGGACTTCTATTTGCTGGGAGATTTTTGAATACTGATTCAATTTCTTAAGCAAAGGTTTTTCAGAGAAAATGCACACATACAAATTAACCATATCAGAAAAATATTGATACATTTTCTACACTAAAATTAAGAAGTTTTAGGGTGATGTCAGTCATATAGCAGAAGAGGAAGCTCTGTACCCTCCTTACTCCACAAGCACACCAATTCAACAATTCATGGACAGATTCCCTCTGAAAAATCCAGAAACTAGGTAAGAGGTTCTTGAATCCCAAATGAGTGCAAAAGTACTGATATGAGAGGCAGTAGGGAAATTCAAGACACATTTCCATAACTCCAGCCCCTCACACAGTGCCATATGATCAGAAGCCAACCTGATAAAAAAAACAACAACTGAGGTTTTTATTTATTCTTGGTTCAGTCTGGGTAGTTTATACATCTCTAGGAATGCACTCATTTCTTCCAGATTGTCTAATTTGTTGGCGTATAGTTGCTCATATGTTCTTATAATTGTTGTGTTTCTTTGGTGTAGGTTGTGATCTCTTTCATTCATGATTTTATTTATTTGGGTCCTTTCTCTTTTCTTTTTGATAAGTCTAGCCAGGGGTTTATCAATCTTATTCTTTCAGAGAACCAGCTCATAGTTTTACACTTGATCTTAGCCAAAAGGCCGAGAAGAGATACCAGTTCATAGTTTTATTGATCTGTTCTACTGTTCTTTTGATTTCTATTTCTGTTCTGATCTTTATTATTTCTCTTCTCCTGCTGGGTTTAGGCTTCCTTTGCTGTTCTTTCTCCAGCTCCTTTAGGTGTAGGGTTAGGTTGTGTTTTTGAGGTTGTGTTTCTTGAGAAAGGCTTGTATTGCTATATACTTTCCTATTAGGACCACCTTTGCTGCATTCTAAAGGTTCTGAACTGTCCGGTTTTCATTTTCATTTGTTTCCATGAATTTTTTAAATTCTTCTTTAATTTCCTGTTGACTCATTCATTCTTTAGTAGGATGCTCTTTAGCCTCCATGTACTTGAGTTCTTTCCAACTTTCCTCTTGTGATTGAGTTCTAGTTTCAAAGCATTGTGGTCTGAAAACATGTAGGGAATGATCCCAGTCTTTTGGTATCAGTTGAGACCTGATTTGTAACCCAGGATGTGATCTGTTCTGGAGAATGTTCTGTGTGCACTAGAGAAGAATGTGTATTCTGTTGCTTTGGGATGAAATGTTCTGAATATATCCGTGAAGTCCATCTGGTCCAGTGTGTCATTTAAACCCTTCATTTCCTTGTTGATCTTTTGCTTAGATGATCTGTCCATTTCAGTGAGGGGGAGGGTGTTAAAGTCCCCTGATGTTATTGTATTATTGTCAATGTGTTTCTTTGATTTTGTTATTAATTGGCTTATATAATTGGCTACTGACATGTTAGGGGCATAAATATTAAAAATTTTTAGATCTTCTTGTTGGATAGTCTTTAAGTGTGATATAGTATCCTTCCTCATCTCTTATTACAGTCTTTAGTTTAAAATCTAACTTGTCTGATACAAGGATTGACACCCTAGCTTTCTTTTGATGTCCATTAGCATGGTAAATTAGCATGGTAAATTAGTAAACCATTAGCATGGTTTTCCACCCCCTCACTTTAAATCTGGAGGTGACTTTGGGTCTAAAATGAGTGTCTTGCACACAGCATATTGATGAGTCTTTTTTTTTTTTAATTCAATCTGATACACTGTGTCTTTTGATTGGGACATTTACCCCATTTACATTCAGCGTAAATATTGAAAAATATGAATTTAGTGCCATTGTATTGCAGGTAAGATGACTATTACTGTATATTATCTCGGTTCCTTTCTGGTCTAGGTTACTTTTAGGCACTCTTTGCTTAGAGGACCCCTTTCAATATTTCCTGTAGGGCTGGTTTGGTGAGTGCAAATTCTTCCAGTTTTCTGTTTGTCCTACAAGGTTTTTATCTCTGCTTCTATTTTCAATGACAGCCTAACTGGATATAGTATTCTTGGCTGCATATTTTTCTCATTTGGTACCCTGAATATATATAATGCCAGTCCTTTCTGGCCTGCCAGGTCTCTGTGGATGGGTCTGTTGCCAATCTAATATTTCTACCACTGTAGATTACAGACCTCTTGTTCTGAGTAGTTTTCAGGATTTTCTTTTTGTCTCCAAGATTTGTAAGTTTTACTATTAGATGTTGGGGTGTTGACCTTAGTATTTTTTATTTATTTTCATAAATTTATTTATCAAATATTATTTTATCAAATATCAATTTATTTATATTATTTATTTATTTTGATTTTATTTATTTTGACCTTATTTTTGTTGATTTTTGATTGGGCGTTCTCTGCGCCTTCTGGATTTTGATGCCTGTTTCCTTCCCCAATTAGGGAAGTTCTGTGGTATAATTTGCTGCAATATACCTTCTTCTTCTTTTAGGATACCAATTATTCTAATATTGTTTTACTTTATGGTATCACTTATCTTTCTAATTCTCCCCTCATGATCCAGTATTTATATTTTTTTAAAAGATTTTATTTGACAGAGAGAGAGATCACAAGTAGGCAGAGGGGTAGGCAGAGAGAGAGGGGGAAGCAGGCTCCCTGCTGAGCAGAGAGCCTGATGCGGGGCTTGATCCCAGGACCCTGAGATCATGACCTGAGTGGAAGGCAGAGGCTTTGACCCACTGAGCCACCCAGGCGCCCCCAGTAGTTATATTTTTTCTCAGCTCCTTTATTCTCCATCATTTGGTCTTGTATATCACTAATTCTCCCTTCTGTCTTATTTATCCTAGCCATTAGAGCATCCATTTTTTTTCTTCCCAAATATGTTTATTTTATCTTTTCAGTGTTACAAGATTAATTGTTCATGCACCACAACCAGTGCGCCATGCAATACGTGCCCTTCTCAATACCCACCACCAAGCTCGCCCAACCCCCCAGCCCCTCACCTCCAAAACCCTCAGTTTGTTGCTCAGAGTCCACAGTCTCTCATAGTTCATTGCCCCCTCTGATTCCCCCCATTCACCCTTCCCTTCCTTCTCCCAATGTCCTCTATGTTTTTCCTTATGCCCCACACGTAAGTGGTACCATAAGATGATTGACTCTGCTTGACTTATTTCACTCCCCATAATCTCTTCTAGTCCCATCCATGTTGATACAAATGTTGGATATTCATCCTTTCTGATGGAGGCACAATACTCCATTGTATATATGTACCATATCTTCTTTATCCATTCATCCTTTGAAGGGCATTCTGGTTCTTTCCACAGTTTGCCGATTGAGGCCATTGCTGCTATGGAGTACATGTGGCCCTTCTTTGTACCGCACCTGCTTCTTTGGAGTAAATACCCAGTACTGCAATTGCAGGGTCATAGGGTACTTCTATTTTTAATTTCTTGAGGAATCTCCACACTGTTTTGCAAAGTGGCTGCACCAACTTGCATTCCCACCAACAGTGGAAGAGGGTTCCCCTTTCTCCACATCCTCTCCAGCATTTGTTGTTTATTGTCTTGTTGATTTTGGCCATTCTAACTGGTGTAAGGTAGTATCTCAGTGTGGTTTTGATTTGAATCTTCCTGATGGCTAAAGATGATGAATATTTTTCATGTGTCTGTTAGCCATTTGTATGTCTTCTTTGGAGAAATGTCTGTTCATGTCTTATGCCCATTTTTTTTTATGTGGTTATCTGTTTTGTGGGTGTTGAGTTTGAGGAGTTCTTTATAGATCTTAGATATCAGACCTTTGTCTGTAGTGTCATTTGCGAATATCTTCTCTCATTCTGTTGGTTGCCTATTTGTTTTGTTGACTGTTTCCTTTGCTGTGCAGAAGCTTTTTATCTTGATAAGTCCCAAAAGTTCATTTTTGCTTTTGTTTCCTTTGCCTTTGGAGACATGTCCTGAAGGAAGTCGCTGTGGCTGATGTTGAAGAGGTTACTGCCTATGTTCATCTCTAGGGTTTTGATAGATTCCTGCCTCATGTTGAGGTCTTTTATCCATTTGAGTTTATCTTCGTGTATGGTGTAAGAGAATGGTCAAGTTTCATTCTTCTACATATAGCTGTCCAGTTTTCCCAGCACCATTTGTTGAAGAGACTGTCTTTTTTCCACTGGATATTTTTGCCTGTTTTGTCAAAGATTATTTGACCATAGAGTTGCGGGTCCATATCTGGGCTCTCTACTCTGTTTCACTGGTTTATGTGTCTGTTTTTGTGCCAGTACCATGCTGTCTTCGTGATCACAGCTTTGTAATAAAGCTTGAAATCAGGCAATGTGATGCCACCAGGTTTGTTTTTCTTTAACAACATTTCCTTAGCAATTCAGGGTCTTTTCTGGTTCCATACAAATTTTTGGATTGTTTGTTCCAGCCCTTTGAGAAAAACTGGTGGAATTTTGATTGGGATGGTACTGAAAGTATAGATTGCTCTGGGCAGTATAGACATTTTAACAATGTTTATTCTTCCGATCCATGAGCATGTAATGCTTTTCCACCTTTTTGTGTCCTCTTCAGTTTCTTTCATGAGTGTTCTGTAGTTCCTCGAGTACAGATCCTTTGCCTCTTTGGTTAGGTTTATTCCCAGGTATCTTATGGTTGTTGGTGCTACAATAAATGGAATTGATTCTGTAATTTCCCTTTCCGTATTTTCATTGTTAGTGTATAGGAAAGCAACTGATTTCTGTGCATTGATTTTGTATCCTGCCACATAACTGAATTGCTGTATGAGTTCTGGTAGTTTGGGAGTGGATTCTTTGGGATTTTCCATATAAAGTATGTCATCTGTGAAGAGGGAGAGTTTGACTTATTCATTGCCAATTTGAATACCTTTTATTTCTTATTGTTGTCTGATTGCTGTTGCTAGGAGTTCTAGTACTATCTTGAACAAGAGTGGCAAGAATGTACATCCTTGTCGTGTTCCTGACCTCAAAGGGAAGGCTGTCAGCTTTTCCCCATTGAGAATGATATTTGCTATGGGCTTTTCATAGATAGACTTTATGATGTTGAAGAATGCTCCTTCTATCCCTATACTTTGAAGAGTTTTAATCAGGAACGGATGCTGAATTTTGTCAAATGCTTTTTCTGCATCAATTGAGAGGACCATGTGGTTCTTCTCTCTTCTCTTATTGATTTGTTCTGTCACACTGATTGATTTGTGAATGTTGAACCACCCTTGCATCCCAGGGATAAATCCCACCTCGTCATGATGAATAATCTTTTGAATGTGCTGTTGGATCCTATTAGCCAGGATCTTGTTGAGAATCTTGGTATCCATATTCATCAGGGATACTGGTCTGAAATTCCCCTTTTTGATGGGGTCTATGCCTCATTTCACGATCAGGGTAATGCTGGCTTCATAGAAAGAGTCTGGACGTTTTCCTTCTGTTTCTATTTTTTGAAACAGTTTCAGGAGAATAGGTATTATTTCTTCCTTGAACGTTTGGTAGAATTCGCCAGGGAATCCGTCAGGCCCTGGACTCTTGTTTTTTGGGAGGTTTTTGATCACTGCTTCAATCTCATTACTAGATATTGGTCTATTCAGGTTGTCAATGTCTTCCTGTTTCAGTCTTGGAAGTTTATGGGTTTCCAGGAATGCATCCATTTCTTCTAGGTTGTTTAACTTATTGGCATATAGCTATTGATAATAATTTTTGATGATTGTTTCTATTTCCTTTGGATTAGTCGTGATCTCTCCCCTTTCATTCATAATTTTGTTAATTAGAGTCCTCTCTCTTTTCTTTTGGATTAGTTTGGCCAGTGGCTTATCGTTCTTATTGATTCTTTCAAAAAACCAACTCTAGTTCTGACATCTTATTAATGTCCAGGTTGATTAGGTCCCTGGCAGTCAGTACTGGCTCTTGTTCTTTTTTTTGAGGTGAGTTTTTCTGTTTTGTTATTTTGTCCAGAGAAGAATAGATGAACAAGAGAACAAAATGCTAATAGTGTAACAATGATGCCAGAAAAATATATACGAAACAAATTAGAAGAGACCTGAAACTGGGGGGAAGAGGAAGGAAAAAAGAATATGATCAGGCTGGTGAGTAAAACAGAGCCACACACTAGATTTTGGGTGTATTTTGGTCTCTTAGAAGCAACTACCTCCCAAAATTCTTAAAAAAAGAAAAACTTACATATATATAAATATTAGGGTAAATACAATGAAGTGATGGAATATGACTAAAAATGAAACTTATGAAAGATTTTTTAAAAAGGAATTAATAAGTTGGTTAAAAAAAGAAAGAAGAAAAATTAAGAAAAAAAAAAAAGGTAGAGAATGTGATCAGATGGGTCAATAGAACAAAGCCATACAGTAGATTTAGGGTATATTTTGGTCTGTAGAAGAAACTGCATCCCAAAATTTTGAAAAAAGAAAAAAGTTGGTATCTTTTCTGACCACAATGGAATGAAACTAGAAATGAGTAGCTGAAGGTAAACTGGAATATTTACAAAAATGTAGAAATTAAACAGTACTTTCTTTTTTAAAAGATTTTATTTATTTATTTGAGATAGATGGAGAGAGTTAGAGAGAACATGAGCAGGGTGAGGAGCAGAGGGAGAAGCAGACTCCCTACAGGGAGTCTGATGAGAAACTCAATCCCAGAGCTCTGGGATCATGACCTGAGCTGAAGGCGGACACTTAATGGACTGAGCCCAGGAGCCCCTAAACAGTACTTTCTTGAAAACCAATGAAATGAAGAAGTCAAAAGACAAATTAGAAAACCTTTTTTTAAAAAAACCTTTTGAGATAAATGAAAATGGAAAAACAGCATATCAAAATTTATTGGATACCACAAAAGTAGTGCTAAGAAGGAAGTTTATATTAATGAAGGCCTACATTTTTTAAAAAGTAGAAAAATCTCAAGTAACAACCAAATTTCAGACACTAAGAAATGAGAAAAAGAACAAACCAAAGCCCAAAGTTAGCAGAAGGAAGGAAATAATAAACGTTAGAGCAGTTATGAACAAAACAAAGAATAGAAAAGCAACTGAAAAAAAAATCAGGAAAAGTGAACACTGTTTTTTAAAAATGAAAATTAATAAACCTTTAGCTAAACTAACATGAAGAGAAAAAAGACTGATATGAATAAAAATCAAATGAGAGGGGAGATATTACAACCGATGCTACAAAAATGAAAAATTTCTAAAAACATACAGCTTACCAAGGCTAAATTATGAAGGAATAGAAAGTGAACAGATTAAAAAGCAGTAAGAAGATTGAACCAGTAATCAAAAACCTCCCTATGAAAAAACCCAGGACAGATGGGCTTTACTGGTGAATTCTACCAAACATTTAAGAAGAATTAATATCAATGTTCCTCAAACCCTTTCAAGAAATTGAAAAGAAAAAACATTCTATCTCATTTTATTAACCAGCATTACCCTGATACCAAAACCATAATGGACACCACAAGAAAACAAAACTACAGGCTAATATCTGTGACAGCTATAGATGCAGAAGTCCTCTACAAAATACTAGCAAACAAAGTTTAACAGGACATTAAAAGAAAACAACAACAACAACAACAACAAAAACCAGTACATTAAAACGATCATCCTCATGACAAAGTGATGGTTCAACATACAAGAAGTAATCAATGTGATACACCACATTAACAGAATGAAGAATAAAAATGGCAAGATCATCTTAATACATACAGAAAAGGCATTTGACAAAACCGATATATGATATAAACTTTTGACAAATCAGGAGTGGAAGATTACTTCAATATAATAAAGGCTATATATGAAGAGCTAACAGCTAATATAGTAAACAGTGAAAAACTTAAAGTGAAATAGTCTAACAACTAGAACAAGGTAAGTATGCCCATTATCACCACATCTTCTAATACTGGAAGTTCTAGCCAGAGCAATTAAACAACAAAAAGAAATAAAAGGCATTTAAGTCAGAAAGGAAGAAGTAAAATGTTTCCTGTTTGCAGATGACATGATCTTATATATCAAAACTCTAAAAATGCAATAGGATCCCACCAAAATAAAATACTTAGGGATAAACTTAAATATGATGGTCAAAGACTTGTGTATTGATAAATACAAGACATTGATGAAAGAAATTAAACAACACACAAACAAATGGGAAGACATTCTGCGTTCTTTTTTTTTTAAAATATTTTATTTATTTATTTGAGATAGAGACAGTGAGAGAGAGCATGAGAAGGGAGAAGGTCAGAGGGAGAAGCAGGCTCCCCGTGGAGCTGGGAGCCCGATGTGGGACTCGATGTGGGACTCGATCCCAGGACTCTGGGATCATGACCTGAGCCAAAGGCAGTTGCTTAACCAACTGAGCCACCCAGGCGCCCGACATTCTGTGTTCTTGATTAAAAGAATTCACATTGTTAAAATGTCCACACTACCCAAAGTTATCCACAAATTTAGTGAAAATCATATCAAAATTCCAATGGCATTTTTCACAGAAATAAAAAAAAAAAAATTCATGTGGAACCACAAAGGACCCTGAATAGCCAAAACATCTTCAGAAAGAAGAACAAAAGTTGGAGACATCACACTTCCTGATCTCAAAATATACAGCTAACCCTTGAACAGCATGAGTTTGAACTGTGTGGGGTTCACTTATACACAAACTTTTTTATAAATATAGTGCTGTAAATGTACTTTCTGTCCTTTGTAATTTTCTTAATAATTTTCTCTACCTTTATTACAAGAATACAGTATATAATATATATACAAAATATTGTTAATTGACTGTTTATATTATCAACAAGGCTTGCAGCCAACAGTATGTTATTATTTAAATTTAGGGAACTCAGAAGTTAGACACAGATTTTTAACTGCTTGGGGGTGTTGGTGTCCCTAACCCCTATATTGTTCAAGGGTCAACTATATTGCAAAGCTACTATAATCAAGACAGTCTAATGCTGGTATAGAGGCAGATACAGACAGATCAATGGAACAGGATAGAGGGCTCAGAAATCAACTCCTTTGTATATGGTCAACTGATCTTTGAAAAAAATTCCAAGAATACACAGTGGGGTAAACAGTCTCTTTGAGAAATGGTGCTGGGAAAACTGGATAGCCACATGCAAAAGATGAAATTTGACCCTTACCTTACACCATACACAAAAACAATTCAAAATGGATTAAACTCTCAAATGTAAGAATGAAACTGTAAAACTCCTAGAGAAAACTTAGGGGAAAAGCTTCATGACATTAGCCTTAGCAGTGATTTCTGGGAATAACACCAAAATTACAGGGAGGAAACCAAAAAATAGACAAGTGCAATTATATCAAACTAAAAAGCTTCTACACAACAAGGGAAACACTCAACAAAGTGAAAGGACAACCTACAGAACAGGAAAAAATATTTGTGAACCATGTATTAGGTAAAGGGTTAATTAATAGGAATTCCTATCATCAATACCAAAAAATAAAAAATAAAAAACAAAATAAAACCTCCCTAATAACCTGACTAAAAAGTGAACTAAAGACTTCAATAGACACTTCTCCTAAAATGCCATACTAATGGCCAACAGGTATATGAAAATATGGTCAACATCACTAATCATGGGTCGCCTCGGTGGCTCAGTTGGTTGGGTGTCTGCCTTTGGCTCAGGTCATGGTCCTGGGATCCTGGAATCAAGCTTGACATAGGGCTCCCTGCTTAATGGAGAGCCTGCTTCTCTTTCTCCCTCTTCCTGTGTCCTCCACCCCCAGCTCATGCTCTCTCACGTGTGCTCTCTCTCTCTCAAATAAATAAAATCTTAAAAAAATCACTAATTATCAGGAAAATGCAAATCAAAACCACAACGAGGTATCACCCTGTTAGAATGGCTATTACTAAAAAAAAAAGTCAATAGTGTTGGCAAGGTTGTAGAAAAATTGTTCACTGTTGGTAAGAATGCAAAATATTGCATCCAGTATGCAAAACTGTTGACCATTTCTCAAAAAAAATTAAAAACAAAACTTCAATATGATCCAGTAATCCTACTTCTGGATATTTTCCCTGAAGAATTGAGATCAGGATCTCAAAGTGATATTACCACTCCCATGTTCATTGCAACACTATTTACAATAGTTAAGATGTGAATACAAACTAAATGTCCATCAATTGATGAATGGATATAGAAAATGTGGTATATACATAAAATAGAATGTTGTTCAATCATAAAAAAGAAAGAAATACTCCATATGTAACAATATAGGTGAACCTTGAGCACATTTTACTAAGTGAAATAAGCTAGTCACAGAAGGACAAATAACTTCATGATTCCACTTAGGTCCCATGTGAAGTATATAAAACAGTGAAACTAGAATGGTGGTCATCTCAGTCTGGGAAGAGGGCAAACTGGGTGTTGTTAAACAAGGAGAATAAAGTCTCAGTTATGCATGATGAATAAGTTCTAGAGATCTGATATACAACATTGTCCCTATTGTTAACAATATTAAAAGTTTCTTAAGAGCTCTTCTTTAAGTGTTTTATCACAATACAATAAAATTTTTAAAAATTTAAGATGTTTTGCTTCCCAAAAGACTTATGAAAAGGAAAAGGGAAGCTACAATGTAGAAGATTTTTGTAACCCATATTTCCAAAGAAGGACTTATATTCAGAATAGATATAAAGTACTTACGAATCAATAACAACAGGTGGGAGAACCTAATAGGCAAATAATTTCTTGCCTAATGGGTAAGAGGCTTCACAAAAGATAATGAAGGAACTCAAAACATGAAAAGTTCTCAACATCATTATCAGAAAAAGACAAATTAAATATGAGAGTCTCCTAAACCCCTATAAAAGGGCTAAAATTAAAAGAACTGACAACATCAAAGGTTGTTGAGATTATCAAACAATTAGGACTCTGACACATTGCCGGTAGAACTATTGGTATGGCACCTTATTATCACTGTTGAGTCATCTAACATCTATTAGGTTTCAGTTGAATTTTTTATCAAATTTTTTTAAAAGATTTATTTATTTATTTTAGAGAGAGAGAAAGAGAGTGAGGGGGAGGGGCAGAGGGAGAGGAAGAGAAATCCTTACAGAGTCAGGGCTCAATCTCACCACGCTTAGATCATGACCTGAGCCAAAAGCAAGAATCAGCCATTCAACTGACTGAACCACCCAAGTGCCCCGGTTTCAATTAATTTTATAAATTTTATTTTCATTTTTAAAACTTTATTTAGCATATTTAAGTTTTAAATTTATATTATATTATAACTGATATTTATTTTCCAGAATTTTGACAAATATAATACCACATGAATTTTCAGTCTAATATTTTTCTTTCCCTTTCCAATTAACTTGAAGCTGATTGTCTTTACTTCTCCCTTTGCTATACTTTTAACTTTAAATCTTATCACTTTCTCTTCCAACTCAGTAATCTAGATGTATGTAGGTTTCTGTATATTTAATATAAACTCAATCAAAATATTTTTTATATACATGGATAGGAAAAATTGAGGAAAAGATTCTGAAATTCGTATGAAAAGAAAATAATGGTATCCAGGTAAACTTTAGTACTAACTAACAATGAATAAAATATAGAACTTTTGATTTTCAAAAAAAGTCATTCTGATTTTTAATGTAGTATCAAATATTAATTAAATTATCTCAGATACTTTGATCTACATATTAAGAAGTTTCTTGTAATCACAATACCCAAAGAAAATTTCCATAAACAATATAGGTGCATATCTTCTTAAAAGTTTTTCTAAGTAAAACATAAAAACACTTTTTATTTAAAGAGTATTATGTACAACTTTGCATATCTTAAAATATAGGCCCATGTCAACATTTTGAGACATATCATATTCAACTTATTTATTTATTATTTATTTTTTAGTATTCAATTTAAAAATGGAAATAATTCATCTTAAAAATCTATTATTATGAATATTTAGACTACTTCCAGTTTTTCATTGTTGTAAACAGCCCATAATAAACATTATTAGTTAAATATTTTAGAGGAATTGTTCAATTATAGGCTCAGGTTAAATCCCAGAAAAGAAAGTGCCCAAATCTAGCCTTGATTGTCCTTTCTTAATTCATTCAATATTGTCCATGTATGTGAGTGTGTGAACCATTCTGCATCTTATTACAATTATAACCAGAAATAAACATTCATTGAAAAATACAGGCATGCAAAAGAATGAAATAATCACTAATCTTAGCACCGAGGATGATCATTGTTAAAATATTTTAATATATAGATGTACACACATGGGTATGTGCATGTATATTGGCGTTTTTATATTTTACTTAGAATTATCACATTTTTTTCTTTTTTATTCTAAATTACAATTAGTTCATATACTTAGAATAGAAATTGCAAGGCACTTTGTTTTAGTGACCTAAGTAGTTTCCAAATATAGACAAATGTACAGGTTAGGGAATTTTAGGAAGCCACGTCTATTATAAAATTAAGAGTGTTTGCTGTTGAAGTAATAGATAATTATTTATTCTGGAATTAATTCTTATTTTCCTGATCCTTTCCCTTCAGTTAACAATGCTCTTTAAATTACCTATATTTGTGATAAGAAAACAAAAACAACAACAACAAAAAACAACACTGGCACTTTGTGTTGTGTTTTATTCTGTTTTCTCTTGCAGCAACAGTCTCTAACAACCTTGGCCTGGAAGAAGGACATTGCCAAATAAATCACCAGAAACTGACCTAAACCAAGAAGGGAAAAATAATTTCACCCTCATCTCTGTTGTCACTGCTGAGGGTTTAAAATATGAAATAATAAATCATTTGCACTTGAATCACCTAAACTATGTCTGATGTTTTCTCTGTATTTTCAGTCTCAACTTTCACCCTATCTACTGCAATTTGAATCCAGAAGAGGCTCTGAATCAGGTGAAAGCAGCTTAAGACTGCATCTCATGATGCCAAGAGAGACTGCTAGTTCAGTCTCATGACCCAAGGATAGATTATCCCATTTTCCCTTATACTCCTTAGGTTGACCTGAATCTTCTTCCCTTGGTCCGAACTCCCTTCTTGTCTTCAGAGCTCCTAGCTTTTGACTAGCCTGTGACTTGCCCCAGTGGTGCTTACTCAATCTCCTCTTGTTACTGCTTCTCTTTGAAAACTGTATATCCACTAAGCCTCTTGAGACACCTGTTTACCAAGAGTGTATTTATCATGGAGCTAAGGAGGCAAAAGCATCAGGGTTTAAGAAGGTTAAAAGTTGAAGGTCAAAGTCGAAGGTCAGAGTCAGGACCTTAAATTCTGTATTCTTTTTCTCAGAGAGAGATCATCAAGTTTTATATAGTATGGGACCTACAAAACCTGAATCTTCCTCTTGAACGACAACTTTGGCAGTGGTGTGCTGGAGCCTGTTCATACCAGTTGGCAAGAAATCTTTCTCTCATAAAAACAAATTGTGACAAGTTCTGGTGAAGGCATGGAGAAATTGGAACTGATGCACACTGTTGACGGGACTGTAAATTGGTGAAGGTATTATAGAAAATATTATGATAGTTCCCCAAAAAATTAGAACTCGAATATTCTGGAGATTGAATGTGTTGAAGAGAGCTGGGCTTGGATGAAAGACTGGCCTCTGGGGCGATGAGAATCCGCTCCAGCGCGGCTTGGCCCGGCGATGAGGGATTTCGGGGTGACACGACGCCAATGGCCTGGGGGACCCCGTTCAAAGAAGTGGCTTGGAAGGCCATTCCTGGGCAATTCTCCCGAGTTTCCTACCCAAAGCGATATCGCTTTGGGTAGGAAACTCGGGAGAATTGCCCGTGCTCCCCCGGCTCAAAGACGCGCGTTTGCGGCGATTAGAACGAGCTGTGGCCGGGCGCGGGCCGGCACCGCGGGACTGCTGGCCGGCACCGCGGGACTGCTGGCCGGACCGACACCATGGGCTTCGGGGACCCCGCCGCCAGGAGCCATTTGGCCGCGGAGGGGATACTGCTGAAGCAGAGAGTGGATTCATCACAAGGGAGGGGCTCAGTGCAGACAAACCACCCGCAGGGATGGCCTATGAGCTCTTGCCTGAGCTAGAAGCCAGAATGCAGCCCAGCCCTGGAAAGTTCCGGTTCCTCTGGGAAGCCCTGCCCCCTCCTCTTTGCCCTCCAAAGCCACTGATCTATTCCCTAGGACCTTCCCCTGGCCTCTGCCTCTGGTCTGGCAGCAGTCCCAGGGGGAACTCTAGACTTCCTGGGAGGGGGAGGGCGGCAATGGAACTTTCCGCCACCAGGGGAGCTAGAACACGGGCCATGCAAGTGGACCTGCAAGATGCTCTGGTCCTCCCCTTAGCTGACCCCAGGGCCTCAAGTCAAGTGGGCCACCTCCCTCCGGAAACTCTCCACCTCTGGGTCCACATTCAAGGCAACCTAAGGGAGATGGGCACAAAGGGGTGAACGTCTCCTTCACCTCCACGGACCTACACACCTCGACTGGCCAACGAGCACGGACCGAAGCAGTGTTTCCAGAATCCCTCCTGCTTGTATCTCCTCCCCCCAACCAGAGGGGAAACAGACAACCCCAGCAATCCCATGGCCAAAGACCTCCTCCAATCATCTGAGGGAGCACATGGGCAAAGCATGTTCCCAAGCCGTCGGCTAGACTCAGGGAGAGTGAAGAGGTGGCCGGAAAAAGAAACCAAAGCTTCCTAGGAAATGAAAAGGACCGGTCAGGTGGCCCTGGGAAATGGGAAGGGGCTTTGGAAAGGAAGGCTCTTTCCTCCAACGAGTCAAGACGCACATACGGACCCGAACAATGGACTTGCATGGGGAAGGAGAAGTCCCTTGGGTCTCCCTGTCGGTTGGGAGGACTCGCCCCTATCTGGGTTTTCACCAAAGCCCCGTCCACCCACAGAGGATCGAATCCAATGTTTGGACAGACTCCAAAAAGAGAGAGGAGTTCCAGTCTCGGTGGCCTTGTGCAGGTTTCTGCTCCGAAGCTTCTAAGGATTCATTTAGTAATGTAAATTCTCGGAAATAAAATGTAATACCATTTCCTCATGCTTAAATTCTATTGAAGATCAGCTTTGATACCTGACATTTTTCTGGAATTACTCTGGAAGAATCACTTACCTCTACAGTGTTAAATTCTATGATGATTTATGTCATCCTGTGCAGGTACAGTGTTTTTTCTGGGCAGTAGGGTCTGTCCTTTATTTGAGGACTAGAAGCCTCCAGGCTTCTTCAGTCTTGCAGCTCTGAATTCCCAACACATGATCCCATAATTGCCAACAAAACTGAAGAAAGTGTGGAAAACACATATCTGTCCACTAACTAGCAATGATAACAAATAATTTACTCTCATGGCACATTAGCTCAATGGAGTCATGTAACCCTAACTTCAAAGGAGGTTGGAAAACATCAGGAGATCTTGTGGAATATTTGGTGAGCATTACTGTCCCTACCACATATGAAATGGAAAAAACTAAGGTTGTGACATCTGTGACTCGATAGAAGCCTGTCGTAGTTCCCATGGTAGAAGACCTTCTTAAAGCACCCTCTGACAAGGCTGTGGTCATTGACTTGGCTAAGCCTTCCCTCTGCTCCCTTCCCTCACAAGTCCCTATAGAATCAGTTTGCTAGTTTCTGAGTTGGATGCTAACCAAATTTCTGAGATACACTGACATTGGAAAAGTGCCACTGCTGCACTGACAAGGCATATAGCCATTTCTAAAAGTTGGACACACTGGGTGCACATATGTGCATATCGAGTGTCATGAGTGATAGCCATAAGAATGTTCCTTGAAGTCTTCCTACTACAGGGAGCTTGAGTGATAAAAGGTCTGAGCTGCTGCACATGTTTGTCGAGGCCACCCTGCCCATGATTCCAACCAATGGTGGAATCTTGATAGAGATACAAAGAAAGGCAATCCTGGATGACTCAGGACCCCGCTGACAGCTGCCTCTGCCTTGGGACCTCCCCAACAGTTCCATTGAAACTTCCCTACATTGAATAAACCTTCCTTAAACTGTGTGAATCCTAGGCTGCTGCTATTTAATTTTCTCTCTTGGGGAAAATTTTCTCTCTTCCCCCTTCCTTTGGGGTTGGACTGACTGCACCGTCAGCCAGCTTTCTCAGCCTTTTCATCTTTCTTTCCATATTTCACAGTGGCTTTCCTCCTAATAAAATCAATGCGCATTTAGTCCTGTCCTGCATTTGCTTCTCAGAAGATTCAGATTTAAAAAAGTAATACTGAAAGTGTTATAATTAAATTGGCCATTAGATGTGGATTTGGTTTGGAAGCAAGGAGGACAGGATCCTTGTCAGAAAAAAAGGGTCCAGAGAGTCCCTACCTACCTACCACAAGGTAGCGGTAAAATTCTAAACATTTCGTGGGGACAAGGAAAACTAGTCCACTAGAGGAGAATGTGGTGGTAGCGATGCAATCGAGCAGGAATTAAAGTCAGTGGAGTTAGCTGATTACTGCTAAGTTTTGTTGATGCCCTGTAGAAGGATCACAAAAGATGGGAGGGCTGTTGCCAAGCCTTTAGTGCCTATGCCTGCAAGCCGTAGAGTCTCAGCGGTACTTATTTTTTTTCTTTTTAAAGATTTTATTTATTTGACAGAGATCACAAGTAGGCAGAGAGGCAGGCAGAGAGAGAGGAGGAAGCAGGCTCCCCGCTGAGCAGAGAGCCCAAAGCAGGGCTCAATCCCGGGACCCTGAGATCATGACCTGAGCTGAAGGCAGAGGTTTAACCCACTGAGCCACCCAGGTGCCCCTCAGTGGTACCCTTATAAACAGGCCTTTATCAGCCATTGTTGCATGTCATACAAAGGCGAATGGCAGGTGGAGAATCTATTTGTTACAGTTGCAAGTTCCAGAGGCATCTGAATACTCAGCCAAAGGAGCTCTGTTAGGCTAAGGTCAGGGCACTGTGGGAAAAACCTGAGATCCTGAAAACAGGAAGGAGGAATTCTCTATGTGTGCCAGTGAAGATGTTGATTGTCTTAGACTCACTTCCTCTGCTCGGTGATTGGAAGCTACTGTGCTTGAAGATGCTGCAGAAATTTCTTCCCCACAAGGCAATAGGTGCCTCTATCTCTATCCCATAGGAGTTTCCCATCTCTTCTTCTGACTCCTAGGCCAGTAATTAGGATGAAATCCTATCTTAACACAGATGGTGATGTGCTGGCCAGAGAGTAATGCATAACTGCTGGAATCTCAGAGGCCATAATTACCACTGTGATCAGTAAGGGTGGAGGAGTAGCCAAGGGGACTTGACTCACAGGTAGTTTTGCAGACAATAAATAGAGAATTGAGGTTTTTTTAGACGCAAAATAGACTGGCAGCCAACAAGGGAGTTGCTTACATCAATAATGAAGAGAAAGCAAGAATAGCAGGAGACCAAGGATTGTCTCCCTAGTAAAAAATCATGATCCCTGAATATGGTGCAGGAGTAGGGGACCCTATTTCAACCGGTCCCCTGAATTGAGCTGGATATCTGCCAGACCACTCTGAACACTCATGAGGTGTAAGAAGATATATCAGATGTAAGAAGATATATCAGGATCTAAACCAACAGAATATCTCTGGTGGCCGATTTCAAGATATGAAGCAGGAAGCTGCGATTCTGCAGGCAGATATCAGAAGATAAACAGAAGGGGGAAGGAGCAGCCATAGGTGCTGGTGCTGGGCAGGTGAAATAACACAGGAGCGCAAATGTGTCCTGCACCAGGGCCTGGGGAACAGACTCACAGACCCATAGCCAGGGGGAAAGGACTTTAGGGCAGTCTTCCCAGGCTGAAACCTGGAGCTGCAGGGGCATGCGTGTGAACTGGGGGCAGCTGGCAGTTTTAGAAGCACATAGGGCGGAGACGTGCCTGGACCTAAAAGCGAAGAGGGGAGTGCTGCTGTGGGGCGCACAACCCAGGTCGTTGCAGTTTTTAGCAGTACAGGCAAAAACGGAGTCAGTGTGACCTGGAGGGCTTTCTGGAGAACAGTCTGTGGAGAACAGTCTGTGGTGTCTCTGTTCTGTGGTCTCTCTGTTCTGAGACAGAAGTTTGGACACAGTCACTTCTGCTCTGACTCTTGGAAGGGATGCAGAAACCCTATAAGGAAAGCCACCAGAGAAAAAAAGCCCCTCTGCCCGCCCCCCCCCCCCACCGCGGCAAACCGGTTTTCACTGAGTCCATCCCCCACCACAGAAGGCAAGGCAATTTTGCTCAAACAGGGTTGCCTGAGTAACAGGGCAGCAGGCCCCTCCCACTAGAAGAGAGGCTGAAAGAACAAGAGGCCAAGAACCCTAAAGTCCCTATAAAACAGGTGCATCTTGCTTGGACTGTGGTCTATAGTTTGGACTCTGCACATTCCCTCCACTACCTTTCACCAGAATGACTAGGAGGAGGAACCCACAACAGAGGAAAAATTCAGACTGTGACCTCTGCCACAGAACAACTGGAATTGGACATAAGCAAGATGTCAGAAATAGAATTCAGGGTAACAGTTATCCAGACCATGGCTGTTGGAGAAAACCATTAGTGGCAACATAGAATCTCTAAGGGCAGAAGTGAGCGCTGATCTGGCAGAACTTAAAAATGCTATCAGTGAGATCCAATCTAATTTAAATACTCTAGGGTAAATGAGGCAGAAGATCTAATTAGTGACCTAGAAGACAAAAGACAAACTTTTCTATCTTTTAGATAGAAAATAAGGATCAGGAGGAGGCCTAGAACAAACAGCTTAGAACCCATGAAAACAGAGTAAGAGAAATAAATGATGCCATGAAACGTTCCAATGTCAGAATTATTGGGATCCCTGAGGAGGTGGAGAGAGAGAGAGGACTAGAAGATATAGTTGAGCAAATCCTAGATAAGAATTTCCCTAATCCAGGGAATGGAAAAAGTGTTTGTGTCCTAGAGGCAGCAAGGACACAAGATCAATGAGGGTAGAAAGACCTCCAGACATGTGATTGTGAAATTCGTGAATTCTAAATTCAGAGAAAATGTCTGAAGGGCAGCCAGGGATAAAAGATCCCTTATGTATAGAGGGAGGGATATCAGAATAATGTCCGACCTATCCACAGAAACTGGGCAAGCCAGAAAGGGCTGGCAATACATATTCAGGGCACTAAATGAGAAGAACATGTAGCCAAGGATACTTTATCCGGCAAGGCTGACATTTAGAATGGATGGAGAGATAAAGAGCTTCAGAGACTGGCAAAGACTAAAAGATTATGTGACCACCAAGCTGGCCCTGCAAGAAATATTAAGGGTGGTTCTATAAAAGGAGAAAGACCCCAAGAGTGATATAGAACAGAAATTTACAGAAACAATCTATAGAAACAAGGACTTCACAGGCAAAATGATGATGATAAAAATATATCTTTCAATAATCATTCTCAATGTGAATGGCCCAAATGCTCCCATAAAACAGCACAGGGTTGCAGATCAGATAAAAAGACAGGACCCATTCATATGCTGAATCCAAGAGATGCATTTTGAACCTAAAGACACACCCAGACTGAAAATGAAGGGATAAAGAACCATCTTTCATGCCAACAGGTCTCAAAAGAAAGCTAGGGTAGTGATTCTCATATCAGACAAACTTGATTTTAAGCTAAAGATTGTAGTCAGAGATGCAGAAGGACACTACATCATTCTTAAATGCTCTATCCCACCAGAAGATCTAACAATTGTAAATATTTATGCCCACAACATGGGAGCCTCCAACTATATAAGCCAACTGTTAATCAAAATTAAAAGACATATTGATAAGAATACATTAATTGTGGGGGATTTTAATATGCCACTCTCAGCAACAGACAGATCATCCAAGCAGAAAATCAACAAAGAAGCAAGAGCTTTGAATGACACATTGGACCAGACAGACCTCATAGATATATACAGACCATTCCACCCTCACAACAGAATTCTCACTCTTCTCAAGGGTACACGGAACCTTCTCCAGAATAGACCACATACTGGGTGACAAATCAGATCTCAACTGATACCAAAAGATTGAAATTATTCCCTGCAAGTCTCAGACCTCAAAATATCTATGCTGCCCAGAGAAATCCATACTTTCAATACCATCCCAATCAAAATACCATTGGTGTTTTTCAACGTGCTGGAACTAACAATCCTAAAATTTTTATGGAAACAGAAAAGACCCTGAATCACCAAAGAAATGTTGTAAAAGAAAAACAAAGTGAGGGCATCACGTTGCCTGATTTCAAGCTTTATAACAAAGCTGTGATTACCAAGACAACATGGTACTGGCACAAAAACAGATACATTGACCAATGGAACAGAGTAGAGATCCCAGATATGGACCTGCAACTCTGTGTTCAAATAATCTTTGAGAAATCAGGAAAAAACAGTGGAAAAAAGACAGTCTCTTCAGTAAATGGTGTTGTGAAAACTGGACTGCTATGTATAGAATGAAACTTGACCATTCTCTTACACCATACACAAAGATAAACTCAAAATGAATGAAAGACCTCAATGTGAATCAGTAATCCATCAAAATCCTAGAGTAGAACATAGGCAGTAACCTCTTCGATATCGGCTACAGCAACTTCTTTCAAGACACGTCTCCAAAGGCAAGGGAAACAAAAGTGAAAATGAACTTTTGGGACTTCATCAAGATAAAAAGCTTCTGCCAGCAAAGGAAACAGTCAACAAAACAAAGAAGCAACCCATGGAATGGGAGAATATATTTGCAAATGACACTACAGACAAAGGGATGATATCCAAAATCTATAAAGGACTTCTCAAACTCAACACCTCAAAAAAAGGTAAGTCAAAAAATGAGCAGAAGACAGGAACAGACACTTCTCCAAAGAAGACATACAAATGGCTAACAGACACATGAAAAAATGTTCATCATCATTAGCCATCAGGGAAATTCAAATGAAAACCACATTGAGATGCCACCTTATACCAGTTAGAATGGCAAAAATTAATAAGGCAGGAAACAACACATGTTGGAGAGGATGTGGAGAAAGGGGAACCCTCTTACAGTGTTGGTGGGAATGCAACTTGGTGCAGCCAAGTTTTCCACTTTGGAAAACAGTGTGTAGATTACTCAAAAATTAAAAATAGGGCTACCCTATGACCTGGGAATTGCACTACTGGGTATTTACCCCAAAGATACAGATGTAGTGAAAAGGGCTATATGTACCCCAATGTTCACAGCAGCAATATCCACACTAGCCAAACTGTGGAAAGAGCCAAGATGCCCTTCCACAGACAAATTGATAAAGAAGATGTGGTCCAGATATACAATGGAATATTACTCAGGCATCAGAAAGGATGAATACCCAACTTTTGCATCAACATGGATAGAACTGGAGGAGATTACGCTGAGTGAAATAAGTCAAGCAGAGAAAGTCAATTATCATATGGTTTCACTTACTTGTGGAACATAAGGAATAACATGGAAGACATTAGGAGACGGAAAGAAAAAGTGAAGGAGGGAAAATCAGAGGGGTAGAGGCACCATGAAAGACTGTGGACTCTGAGAAACATACTGAAGGTTTTAGAGGGGAGAGGGGTAGGGGTATGGGTGGGCCCAGTGGTGGGTATTAAGGGGCCATGTATTGCCTGGAGCATTCATATAAACAATGAATCTTGGAACACTACATAAAAAACTAATGATGTATTTTATGGTGACTAACATAACACAATTAAAAAAAGTCACAATCTCTGAGTTTTAATTCCCAGACCTGAACTAGTTTCTAAATCTGAAACCCATCAACAGAATATGGCTGGATTCCTTCTTTGAAAGACCCTCTAACTCCATCAAAAGTTATGATACCTCCTGTCTTTACTGCCAATTACTCAAGTGTCTGTACACTGCTAGAAGGGGGCTGACAATATATTTTGAGGACAATTGACACAAATTCTGTGTTGATTTTGATACTGAAATGATCATTGTCACCCCTGTTGGATTTGAGCCTAGGAGAACTAGGTAATAAATTGGTTCTTGGCAAAAGTTTCATTCACAGTTGACTCCTGGGTCTATAGATCCCTCCAGTGGTCATTTCTCCAATTCGCTATTGCATACCTGGAATTGATATACAGTTGGAGTAATCCCACATTGAATCTCTGACCTGTGGAGTAAAAGCTATCCCAGTTAAGAAAAGACCAAAAATAAATCTCTGACTCACACCATCCCTCCTGGCCAAGACAGTAAATCAAAATCGACATATCTTGTATGGTGGCAGATGGTAGCTACACTTGTGGTGAGCATAGCATGACACAGAGTTGTTGAATCACCATGTTCTACACCTGAAACTAATATAATATTCTGTGTCAACTGCACTCAAAAACAAAAAACAAAAAACAAACATATCTTAGGGACGGGAGGTAGTGGAAATCAGTACCAGTGTTAGAATGCAGGGGTGGTAGTATCCATCATATTTTTGTTTAATTTGTCAGGCTGGTCCCTGCAGAAACCAGATGGAACCTGATAAATGATAAGACTAATGCTGCTGTATCTAACAATACAGTTCACTCTTGAAGAGCCTAGGGGTTAGGGATGCTGATCTCCCTCCCCCTTCATGGTTAAAAACCCATGTGGAACTTTTTTGATGCCCCCATAACTACTAATAGCCTACTGTTGACCAGAAGCCTTACTTATAACATGAACACCCGACTAACACGTATTTTGTATGTTGTATGTCTTATAAACTGAATTTTTTCAATAAGGTAAGCTAGATAAAAAAATGTTAAGTAAACCATAAGAGAAGATATATCTGCTTATCAGTGGGCCTGAGAAGGGTCAGGTTCAAACTTGTGTTCTTCATGGGTCAACTGTATACCTAATTCCAATAAATGTGTCATATGTAGTATTATTTCTGGAAGTGATTAATAAAATCTCAAGCACGTGGTATGTGGCCACTGATTTGGGGAATATATTCTTTTTCATTCACATCAGTAATAGTTTACATCCATGTTCACATTCCCTGACACTACTAATTCCCTGTGCAGCAGGAATAGGCAGAAGTAAAACACAATACACTTGAGGAATCTCTTCTTTTCTTAGTGTGCCTCTTGGTGTCTTCTATTGGCAAGGTTTAGCATCACCCTCACTTGTAATGGATAAAATATTTAGAATTCAATCCATTATTGCAGAACAGGTATTGAATAGTGAATTCAAATCTGGAAGGCAATAAATAACCTGGTCTTCTGGTTATGAACCTGAAAAGTACTACAGCATTGGAGAAAAGGAGGTCTGGTGTAGAGGCATGTGGGTACGCCCACATATGGGAGTAGGTACAAAGTGTTAATATTTTTGTATCACATGTTAATAACCACTAGAAAACATTCATTACAAGAAAGGCACTAAAAACCTAGTTTCCCAGGAGTGTCATGATGCGCATATAAATGGCATGGCCATGTTAGCTATGTATAGGCCTAATACCTAGATTTCCACTTACTGAAGCAAATACAGTTACTGCTGCCTCTAAATGTCAAACTTGTCAGAGGCAGAGACCAATATTAAGCTCCAATTTAGCTTTTTTTTTTTTTGGAAAGCAACTTGGCAAGTTTATTATGTCAGAACTTCTTCTATCCTGGAAAAGCCAGAAGTTTGTTCTATTAATTTTGTTCAATTATTTGTTCACGTTTCCTACCCGCAGAGACTTAGTTGGTGCTACTGTATATGGGATTACTGATATAAGCAGTAATATAATGGAATTCATAGGCATAGACTCCCACTTTGTATAGCATCTGACCAAGGCGACCACTTTATAGTGAAGAAGGTGTGGGAAGGAGTCCACGACCATGAGATCCACTGATTCTCATAATGCGCCACTTAACCTCATAGACCTCTTGAACAGCTTTCTAAACGTGAAACTGAAGCACCAGATTAAAGGAAATATTCTAAAATAATGCGATAATTTCTGTGGTGATTAATTTTATATGTCAACTTAACTGGGTTATAAGATGCCCATAGGTGGTAAAACATTATTCCTAGGTATCTGAATAGAACAAAATGGTAGAAGTAGGGTGATTTTGCTCTCTGCTTGAGCTGAACACACCCATCTTTTCCTGCCTTTGGATATCAGTAATCCTTGTTCTTAAGGATGAAGATAAAGGGCTTACATCACTAGCACCTGAGTCTCAGGTCTTCAGACTCATGAAACATTGATAATACCACCAGCTTTCCTGGTTTTCCTAGATCATGGGACTTCTGGGACCCCATAATCAAATGAGACAATTCTAAAATAAATATCTAATGTACCTCAGGGCACCTGGGTGGCTCAGTCTGTTAAGCATCTGCTGTCAGCTCAGCTCATGATTCCAGGGTCCTGGGATTGAGCCCTGCATCGGGCTTCCTGCTCAGTGGGAAGCCTCCTTCTCCCTCTCCTTCTGCCTGCTGCTCCCCCTGCTTGTGCTCTCTCTCTCTCTCTGTCAAGTAAATAAATAAAATCTTTTAAAAAATCTCCTATGTATCTTTATACAGGTATATAGATATCTTATTGGTTTAGTTTCTGAAGAGAACCTTGACTAATACAACATCATTACGATGCAATACCTTTATTAATCCAGAATTCCTAATGTGTCACTAATAGGAAGGACTACAGAGTGAGAATATAAGGATGGAAGTGGGAGTGGCCCTACCTACCTTTTCTCCCGATGCCCAACTGGGGGACCTCTGGGGTTCTGCCTTACATTCTGAGATCTTTGGGTAGAAGACCAAAGAAGGCAGGCTCTTTCCAGAAGAAATAGCAAATTTCTAACTTTCTAACTAAAACACAAGGATGGCTGCTATCAGGGCACTTTTAACTTTTTGTTTCCAGTGACAAAAAAAAAAATTAAGAGTCACTATACTGGCAGGGATAATGGACACTGATTAGCATTAAGAACTGGGAGTGTTTTTACCCAAGGGAGGCAGGGGGGTATATGGGTGGAATCCATGTGATATATACCTGAGTATGTCCCACCATAACTGCAAATGGACATATCCAACAATGCTGGAATAAGAAACAGACACTTCTCCAAAGAAGACATACAGATGGCCAACAGACACATGAAAAGCTCAATATCAGAAATCATTAGGGAAATGCAAATCAAAACTACAATGAGATATCACCTCACACCAGTCAGAATGGCAAAAATCAACAGCTCAAGAAACAACAGGTGTTTCTTGTGCAAGGATGTGGAAAAGCGAACACTCTTGCACTGCTGGTGGGAAAGCAAACTGGTGCAGCCACTCTGGGAAACTCTGTGGAGGTTCCTCAAAAAGGTAAAAATAGAAGTACCTTATGATCTAGCAATTACATACGAAGTATTTATTCAAAAAATACAAAAATACGAATTCAAAGGAATTCACGCGCCCTAGTGTTATAGCAACATTATTCACAATAGCCAAACTATGGAAACAGCTTATGTCCACTGACTGATGAATAGATAAAGAAGTGGTCTATATACACAATGGAATATCAGTCATAAAAAAAGAACAAAATCTTGTCATTTGCAATGACATGGATGAAACTAAAGAGTATAATGCTAAGTGAAATAAGTCAATCTGTGGACAAGAAATACCACAATTTCACTCATATGTGGAATTTAAGAAACAAAACAAATGAACAAAGGGGGAAAAAAGAGAGAGGCAAGCCAAGAAAGAGACTCATAACTATAGGTGATGGTTACCAGAATGCAGGGGAGTGGAGGGGAGAGGTAAAATAGGTGATTGAGATTAAGGAAAGCACTTGTGATAAGGACTGGGTATTGTGTGAAAGTGTTGAATCACTATATTTTACACCTGAAACTAATGTTACACTGTATATTAACTAACTGGGACTTAGTTTAAATAAAAGTTTAAGCTTAAATAAAAATAAAAAATGATAACTGAAGGTAATTTTCTGAAAAGTTATAGGTAAGGCCATAAAAAAATAAAATAAATTGGTTCCCCTCTCAGTTCAGTGGCTTAGTCTTCTCAAACATTTCATTGACCTCCACATTAAATTATTCAACAAGCTGATTTTTCTTCCTAAATATCTCTCAGATATTTTTACTACTTTTGTTTCTCTTCCCACTCTAATCCTGAGTTTGTAGACATTTTTGGCCTAAACTATGTAAAATTTCCTTCAATGAACCTATTGTTTCTAGTCCTCATCATTTCAGTCCCACCACCCCCAAACTATTATGTTATATTTCTTTTTTTTCCCCCAAATATGTTTATTTTTTCAGTGTTACAAGATTGATTGTTCATGCACCACACCCAGTGCTCCATGCAATACATGCCCTTCTCAATACCCACCACCAGGCTTGCCCACCCCCCACCCCTTCCCCTCCAAAACCCTCAGTTTGTTGCTAGAAGAAATTATGTGGAGTGAAATATTATGTCATCTTTCTAACACAAAAATCCATCATTTATTTGCAATAAAGCTCTTGAGTGATATTATTCAAGAATAAAGTCCTAAAATTCACTAACATCCATATGAATCTATATGGCTCACATCTCAACCGTTACAGCCACCTATCAGGTTCACTTGATATCTATAAATAAAATTCTCTTAGCTGTATTCCCAGAGAATTTTGAATATCCCTCTACTACAAAAATTTTCATTTCTAGCTGTGGAATTTCTTGTATACAGTTTTCTGTTACTTTCTGAGGTACTGGAAGACAGGGATGTTGTCATACATAATCTGATATTGGTCTGGTTTCGGCCTTATACTAAGCATGTAAAAAATAATTGTTGAATTAAATTCAAATGGTGTGAATGCCTGTAAATTACGCCCAGCAAAAAATGAGCAGTCAATACCAACAGTGCAAATACAGTAATGAATTTAGATAATATATATTTTCCTTTTGGTTACCTGACTGAACAGAGATTTTTAATAGAATCATGAACAATCTTTTAATACTTACCATCCCTTCAATAACATATATACTAGACTTCAAAAGTTTGATCGGGTTATAGACAATCGAAGAAAGTTTAAGAGCAACATACTTCTCCTATGTTAATCATATCAATTTTCATATAATTTGGCAAAAAAGATAAAAATACTAACTTTAAGATACATAGAAATATTCAAATAAATTAAATACAGTATACAACATGGATCACAACCAAACTAAATGATTATGCTATAAATATGTCAGTGAAATATGCAGAATTGGCTATTTTTAAGTTAAATTCCATTTTTTTTAAGATTTTATTTATTTACTTGACAGAGAGATCACAAGTAGGCAGAGAGGCAGGCAGAGAGAGAGGGGGAAGCAGGCTCCCTGCTGAGCAGAGAGCCTGATGTGGGGCTGGATCCCAGGACCCTGAGATCATGACCTGAGTGGAAGGCAGAGGCTTTAATCCACTGAGCCACCCAAGTGCCCCAGTTAAATTCCTTCTGTTATCATTTGTTACCTGTACCCATATTTTCTTGATAAATAGACACTAAAATTAGATTTAGGAAAATCATTACAAAGGACTATATATATCTTAAAAGGCTAACCTCCATTTTTAATTTTTTTCCTTTTACAAGTTGAGAAAACAGTCATTTAATTTTGTGCATAAATACTGTATGTAAGGAATGTAAGCAGAAGTGTTCCATGGAAGGAGTACTCAAGAATTGTCTGGCAAAAAAGTCCTTGCAAACAAATTATGCAAGTCACAACTCGCATATTTACCCAGAAAATTAATGTTCTTTCCAAGTTATTCCCTTCTCATGTGTGAATGCCATATTGATGGGGAAAAAGGTTTACATTTAACCGATTACTAGCCAGATCATCCTAAGAAGCTAAGTTATACACAGTAGAATAAATAAATAATGGGAAAATGAAGTTGTTCTTACAGGATCATCATAGTTGTGATTTCTTTCTTTTTTTTTTTGGCTTAATACTTCAATTACAAAACCATACTGAGGCAGTAGAACACATACACACACCCATTCCATTTAGTTTCCTTAGCCAGAGTTTTCATTTAGTTTCCTTAGCCAGAGTTTTCTAAGAAACAGTTATCTATGATTGAAGAATTTAGATACCTTTTTTTTCTCTTCATGTGTGTGCACGTATGTTTGTTTTGACCTCAGGCTTAAATTGTAAATCTGACAACACTCTGCTACCAAACATACTGTAAATTGCCATTTTCTGTTTTCCTTCAACACAGTAATTCAACCATTGTGCCAGAAAACTGCGATGTGCATTTAACTTCGCCAAGCACTTCACCAGCAAATGGCCCATTTCCAAAAGAGAAAATGCACTTACGACCCTTACGTCATCCCTGAATGAGTTTCCAATGTCCCAGTTTTGGAAAGTAAAGCCCAAGCCCACGACAGCAGCGGGACAGGTGGCGTTTGCCTGCCCGTGCGCCTCCTGCGCGCAGCGGGCGGTGGGTGGGCGCCTGGGACTGCGACTGCGGCTGCGCGTGCGGGTCCGCCGAGGGGCAGGGTGGGCGGAGCAGCCGCGCCGCGCCCCGCCCTCCTCCGCCTCCCGACAGACAGTGCGGATCCTAACTCCACCCGCCAGGAGCCCAGGGCCGCGCGGGAGCGGCCACCGTTCCGCAGCCAACAGCCATCACCGCGGCAAGGCCGGCAGGCCCCACAATGCTGTCTCTCCTGCTGATCCTCTCAGGCCTGGGCCGGCTGACCTCCGAGGGCCACCGTGAGTGAAGGACCCTGTCCCATAGAGGGCCACCTATCCGCAGAGCCCCTGGACGTGGCCGGCCCCAGAACTTTGCTCCAGAACCCGGGGTCTGGCTGGGGGGAGCCCAGTGTGTCAGAGCCCACTTAGAGTCAGGATCCTCCTGGGCCCGCTGCTAATGTCAAAGTCTGATTTTGTGGCGGGTGCGTGTGTTGGGGCTTGAAAGTGGTGAAAAGACACGGGAAGAGTAAGGATGCTGCCAGGCACGGGGGAATGCTCACACATGTTTTCCTTACTGTAGATCCTGAAACATCGCTTCTACAAATTACAGTGCCACGGAAGATTGAGACAAATACCAGTGATGGTGAAGTTTCGGAAATGCATGTAATTAAGAAATTACTTTTTAAATTTGTATTTATTTTTGAGACACAGAGTGTGTACGCGCGCGCGCGCGCGCGCGAGTTGTGGGGGGAGGGGCAGAGGCAGAGGAAAAGAGCATCTTAAGCAGGCTCCCCACTGAGGGAAGAAGTTGATGGGGGGCTCCATCTCTGGAAGGGAAATTATGACCAGAGGTGAAATCAAGAGTCAGTGGCTTAACCTACTGAGCCACCCAGGCATCCTGTGGAAATCACTTTTTTAAAATAAGTGCTTTATTTTTTTTTTTTAACTTTTTTTAAGATTTTATTTATTTATTTGATACACAGAGAGAGATATCACAAGTAGGCAGAGAGACAGGCAGAAAGAGAGGGGGAAGCAGGCTCTCCGCAGAGCGGAGAGCCGATGTGGGGCTTGATCCCAGGACCCTGAGATCATGACCCCAGCCGAAGGCAGAGGCTTTAACCCACTGAGCCACCCAGGTGCCCTGAGTGCTTTATTTTTATTAAGACTACATGAACCAAAAATTCATGGAGATCACTTTGAAATTTTTTGTTCTAATTACTGTTTTAAAGAGTCATTTTGTCTCAATGAAAGTAAGCGTTTTGATTTTTCTTTTCATTTTCCAATGAACATTATGAAACATTTTAAAAACTGACTCAGAAAAAAGTACCCCAAATCCCTATCACACAAGATGATATATAAGTTAAATATCGACAATATAGACTCTGGTAACAATTCAATTAATTTAAATCTTAAAAAGTTTTAAAAAGGTGTATGGGAATATAAAAATACATGTCTACATTATTCATGGGTTGAAGAAGAAATCTTAAGTCATAATGTATATTAAGTGATAATGGATGAAAGTGAAGAAGTTACAACCCCAAATTCGAGTCATATTCTGAAGATGACATAGAGGTATATTTTATAATTGTTTGCAATTTTGCTAATCTTACTCTTGTTTGCACCCCACAACAAAGATTCGAAATATGTAATGAAGAAAACTACAGATTAAGAGGAGAAAGAAATAATATCACAGTAATTTGTGGAGATGTTGACACATTTTTTTAAAGATTTATTTATTTCTTTTATAGAAGCGGGAGGGGCAGAGGGAGACTGCCCTGAGCGGGGAGCTGGATGTGGGGCTCCATTTCACAACTCTGAGATCATGACCCTTAGATCATGACCTGAGCCAACATCAAGAGTCAGACTCTTTTAACTGTGTCACCCATATGGCCCAACACACTTTTTTCAGTAGCTGTAAGCTTACAGAAGCCTGAACATGAGAACGTTTAAGATGACTTCTGCAGAAAACGGTACCCAATGACAAAATTCATTCTTTGCAAATGTGGAAAATTTACCCGCATTGACCATGTGCTATGCCATGAAGAATGTGAATGTTTTATGATGATGCCACAGATTGGGTTCTTTGGGATGCAGTCTTTGATTCCTGTCAAGGCAGTTTATTAGGTTATGCTCTTGTGATGAGCCCCTATGGAAGGGGAGGGGAGGGAGGAGGTAGGAGGAGATGGAAACTCAAGTGAGTCTGAACAAAATGTGAAGCTAGCATGGCCCATCGATATCTGGAGTTGGGATGACGGGGGTTCTCGTTAAATGTGGGCTGTCTCAGAAAGTTGTGACTTGGTGTGAGGTCATCCTCTGTAGCTGAGGCGATTCCTAAAGAGGACCAGGAGCTGAAGAGTGCTTTTACAGTTAGGGATACTTCCCTTAATCTTAAAAGAGAACCTGTGTTGTATCTTTAATTTTTCAATTTATTTGGGCTAGACATTGCAAAGTAGAAAAAAGATAATAAAATTCGTTTCTTCAAAGATTACTCAACATTTTTAACTATAACCATTTTAAATTGAAATTTTATGACTAATACTCTTAGTTTTGAGATAGATTGAGATTCTTTGATTTTTATTTAAATTTAATTATGATCAATTCTGTCATACATTCCAAGATTGAAGGAAGATTACGTCTATATTATATATGTATATACTATTTTGAAACATGTGATATGATCTATGTCTCAATGAAAGAGTAAATATATTTTAAGAAGTTATGGCTTTTGATTTTTAAGAATTCAGAATTTCTAATAATTACATTCGTCTTGAATACTTTGCTGTAGGTCACTTATGCCATCAAAATTGACCGGAAAATGTACACTCTCCATCTTGAAAAACAGTAAGACAGCATTCTTCTTTTCATGCAGTTGTTTTAGTTTCTGAAATTTTTATAGTCACTACCCTGAGTTGAGCCTAAACAAGAGCATGACTATTATATTTGATATGTTACATCTTTGTGATTCAAGTCAGTCTAGAATTCCAGGTCTTCATCTTGAGATTTTAAATCTATTAAAATTCGAGCCAAATTTAATTTCATGATGCAAAATTAATGTATGCCAGATAAATGAAAATTAGTCATGTAACTCTTTAAAATATAACCACAACTATAACAATCAAGGCAATAATTTTATTTGTCTATGTTTAATTTTGTTCGTCATGTCATTTTATACATTTATATTTTAAACATTTTACTTGATATTACACCAACTTTTTTAATATCTTAAATTTTCACTCTGTGAGGAAACCAATATAATAACCTTGTATCTATCCTTCCACCACTTTACATTCTAAATTTCACCTTTCCTTTAAATATGTAGAAACCTACCCAAAAGTTTTGTTTTTAGAGAAATGGAAATACTGTTTTGCAGTTGGGAGTTCTTGTTTAATAATGGTGTTGATTTTTTCCCTCTATGTGTATATCTTAACTCATTCTTTATCAGGTAACAAACTGTAGTATGGCATGTTGATAGGTAATGAAGTTATTTCCAAGGATTGTCACTATAGAGTCCTGCAATAAACATCCTTATATGTATATTCTTATGCAATAGATATTTTGTTTAGTAGGTTTATTTTATTTTATTTTATTTTATTTTTTTTAAGATTTTATTTATTTATTTATTAGGAAAGAGAGAGAGTGAAAGAGAGCAGGTCAGAGTGAGAAGCGGACTCCCCATGGAGCTGGGAGCCCCATGTGGGACTCGATCCCGGGACTGCGGGATCATGACCTGAGCCGAAGGCAGTCGCTCAACCAACTGCGCCACCCAGGGGCCCTGTTTAGTAGGTTTAATACCAAGCAATGGGTTTTTGAATCAAAAAGTATGAATAATAGTAATAATAGAGATAATAATAATATCAACAACAAAACAACGAAAGTAACTGACATTCATGGAGCACATACCAATTGCCAGGCATATTTCTAAGCAATTTGCATGTAGTAACTGATTTAATTTTCACAACAACCTTCCTTATTACTCACATTTTGTATTAGGATTTTGAAAGTCTCTGAAAAGACAGTAGCGATTTAGATTTTCAAAAGCATGCAAGATGTGTTAAAATATTATATCGCATCTTTGTGTCAATTTATATTTCCCTAAAAAACTTTTCTAAGCAATTATTGGCTACTTTCCTTTTCCTGTTTCCCATTTACAAATTAATATTTATCTTTTAGACCGGTTTTAGGTTCACAGCAAAATTGAGTGGAAGGTACATGCAGTTTCTGTATGTCCCCTGCCTCCACACATGTGTAGTCTCTCCCATTATCAATGTACCCCACCAGAGTGATATATTTGTTATAACTGATGATCCTACACAAAGGCCACAATTTATATTAGTCTAATATTTTTTATATTGGCCTAATCATCCCCTAAATCAGCCAATATTCAGCTGAATCCCAAACCATTGAGCAAGTCTGGCCACCATTAGCAGAATTACTATGGCTACTCACTCATGACCCAGAACAGTACTTATTATGTGGTTCTGGTTTTGTGGTTGTGCTTTTTGGGCAACAATTTGTATAACTTTTTTTTTTTTTTTTGAGAGAGGGAGAGAGAGAGAGAGAGAGGGAGAGAAAGGGAGGGAACCTGTGGGATAGTGGTGGGGGTGAGGGGCAGAGGGAAAGGGAGAGAATCTTAAGCAGGCTCCATCCCCAACACTGAACCCTACTGGGGCTCCATCTCATGACCCTGAGATCATGACCTGTGGCAAAACCAAGAGTTGGACACTATCCGACTGAGCCACCCAGGCGCCCCACATAACATTTTTATCTGAGAGTCATTTATAATGATTTGCGCAGAATGAGTTTATTGATTGTAAATACATGTGTAGCTATCCAATAAATATATCTCATTTATTATCTATCCTCCCGTATATTTATAGTAAGAAAAGCCATATTGTGGATATCTTTGGCCATGATGTTCTGGGCACCATTGATGGATTATTAATGATACAATTCTCAAGAGTGCTATATGCTACTAATTTTTACTTCAGAGAGTTTATCCCAGTTTTCACTCAGACCAATAATTCAAAAACATTTCTGTTCTTTACATTCTCAATAAATAGAGTATCTTCACTCATTTTTGTTAATGTGTAAGAAATGTTATCTTGTTATTTTAATGTGTACTTCCTTGATTATTAATAATATGTAGTATCTTTTCAAATATTTACTATTCTAATTGAATTGCTTCTCCTAAGTTTTTGGTTTTCCTTTTCAGTTTTCCTTTTTATTCATTTTTTTGGGGTTACTTATTTTGAATCTATGGCTTACCTTTCTGTTTTTCTTTCTTTTTTTTTTCTGTGATCAATTTGTGGGAATTTTTGTTCCTTGTAGATATTAATTCTTTATCTCTTCTATATGTTGCAAATATGCTATCTAGCCTATTGATTGTCTTCTTTGTGGGATTTATTGCTATAAAAATGAAATATTCATATAATCATTTTACTAATATTTGATTTCTCACTGTGTCTATCACATCCTGAATTTGTATTATAATATTCCTATAGTATTTTTAAAATTCTTTTTACATATAAGATATAAATCCAGTGCTTTCAGTTTACTTTCTTAACAACTGTATCACATTTTCCAAGTTTTATTACTGCTTCCTTTTTATTTTTTCCATTTATTGTAATTTTACGCTGATGTAGATATTTAGATTATTTTCAGATCATTTTCTGCAGATGGCGTGTTTTCTTGATCTGTGCGTATCTGCAAATGTCTCTTTTCTTCTCATAATTGAATAAATCCCTCCATTTTTCATTTTGGTTTTAAATTACTACACATTTTTGAAAGTTTTATGGAAATCTGTGGTTTCATCCTGACTCTTAGGGATCTGTCCTTGATAGTATAGATTTTCCTCCAGCTGTTTTCAAACCTTTATTTTGACTGTGTTTTTTACTAGCAAAATGTGTTCTTTTTATTGGCTAGGACTCTAATTCTGTTCTCTGCAAACAAATTCTCTTTGACACATTTTTTGAATTATTTATTTTAGTTTAAGAGTCATCATTTTAGTTTCGGAGTATCTTTTTTCCCTTGAAACAGTCTTCTCTGAAAGCTTATTAACTTTTTAACTTGTTAACTTCCCTTGAAATAATGATTATTTTCTTTAACCAAATTATTCATTTGATTTCATTAGGAACTTGCTTTTAAGTTTTGCCTTACATCCTTTTATTCATTTTCCTTACATTGGATGTTGTTTTTTCCCATTGAGTGGTCATGTGTATTTCTATCAATTCACTGATTGAGGCAGACTTTTTTGTTGTTTTGTGTAAAAGCAAAAGTATACTTTTGAGGACCCAGGGTGAATGAACTTGCAAACTAAAGTTTTATGCTTTGAATTATGCTTGTCAAAAATCTGTTGAATTTCCTTTTCCTGCAGATGCTTCTGGATTCCCATTTCCACCACCTCCATTGTCTTGCTCAGTTACTAAGATGTGGCTCTGCCCTTGGGCCAGAATTCATGTTCCAGGTACTTGCACCTAAAGCAACACAGGCCATTTGGCATTGCCCTTGAATATATGTGGAATATAAGGTGATAAATATCAGTTTTGTTTTGTCTGGGAAGCTCTCTAGTTCTGTCATTTGAATTGAGGAAAAGGAAGAGCTGTCAGGAATGAGAGAAGATGAAGCAGGTCTGGAAAGAGAAGTAGTGGTGAATGTGCACACTCTGTGAATGCTCTAGTCCCTCTTTGATTCTGGCCTTGAACTGCCCCTTGGTGTTTGGAATCCTTGAGAAGCCGCAGTCTCCCAGCAATAAATACCGGGGTCAGATCGTTCCATAATAATCACTATCTTTTCTGTAAGAAGATAACACTTTGGTACCATTTAGATGAAGCTTGTCTATAGAATTCATATAGCTTATGAAATCTGAACAAAGCACTAGTCTTCTGCTTCTCAACAAAGGCTTTAAGAACTCTTGTATGCTTGGAGTGCCTGGGTGGCTCAGTGGGTTAAAGCCTCTGCCTTTGGCTCAGGTCATGATGATCTCAGGGTCCTGGGATCGAGCCCCACATCGGGCTCTCTTCTCGGCAGGGAGCCTGCTTTCTCCTCTCTGCCTACTTGTGATCTCTCTCTCTCTGTCAAATAAATAAAATCTTAAAAAAAAAAAGAACTATTGCATGCTTCTGCAATTTCTTTTCTCCTTCTGCTGCAAGATATATTCCACGGGGTGGGAGGTATGTCTTTTCCCAGGTTCCAGAATGAAGTCAGTGTGGAGCTGAACCTGCAATAAACTTGTGAAGAACATTCATTGTTGTTTTGAAGCATTGAGAATTTGGGGGTTGTTTTCACCACAGTATAATTTCATGAAAACTAATGGAAAAAGCATATATTTTTTTGTTTCTTATCAATCTGTCGCTACTTCTTAGCAAATATTAACAAATTAGCAAATATTTATGCTATGAGATTTATTGTGTTGAATCTAAAAGAAAACTTTGCCATGGGAATCTGGAAGTCCTGGTTTCTAGTATACATAAATCTATGTCAGTATAATCTATACAGCTATACATTATAATCTATAAAACTATAGATTATACTGCTTAGTATTTTTTCTTATACAAAATTATTATCAGAAGGCAAATGAGATAATAGAAGAGTCCATTTAATTTTTGGATATTTGAGCTTGTAAAATTGAAAGCGAATTTTAATTTCATGATACTGTTTTTGTTAATGTTACTATTACAATGAAGTGTTATTACTTTGGTTGAATTAGGTCATTTTTAGACCCTCATTTCCTGGTATATGCATACAACAAATCAGGAAGATTGTATCCGCATCCTTCATTTATAAAGGTAAGTTTTCTTTTATGCTCTGTAGATTTACATTTTTTTTATATTACCAAGGTGCCATTGGCAGGAAGAAAAAGAATGCTTTCTGCCCCACAGAATTATTGGGCAAACAGATCAGAAGGCCAAATATAATGTGGCAATTACTATGAAGGCAGATCGAACAGAACAACTACTTTTCAAATTTGGAACTCAGGAACCTTTTATCCAAAAAGGTTGTTTAAAAAGTTGTATTACTTTTTAATACGGTGGTCTGAGAGAGAAAGAAAGTGGGTTAAGGAGCTAAGAATAAGACCCTACATACAGAGTCATTCTAATTGAGATGTCATAAGACCTGAACAGTGGAGGAAGTGGTGGAAATTACAATTATCATATGGTTTCATTCATAAGTAGAGCATAAGGAATAGTGCAGAGGACAATAGGGTAAGGGAGGGAAAACTGGGAAGAAATTAAATAAATTTAAATTAAAAATATACATTTAAAAAAAAGAAATTAAATTTCTAAACAATCACATTCCCCCAAAAAGAAACCCCAGGTCTACATGTTCTCACACTTTACCTTTTCCAGTCTTTAACTATTTAAGGTAAAGCCTCTATGAACATTCATGTGCAATTTGTTGTGTGGACATAATTTGTTAATTTTCTGGGGTACATGCCCAGGAATGTGATTGCTAGGTCATATGGTAAGTATATGTTTATTTTTTAAAAGAAATTAATAACTATTTTCCAGTGTGTACCATTTTAAATTTCCACTGGCAATGTAGGAAAGATAGAGGGTCTGCGTATTTGGCACTATTTGATCAGTATTTAAAATCTTTTTAAAATTTTAGTCATTTTGATAGATGTGTAGTGATATCTCATGTAATTTCTAATTTGCATTTCCCTAGTGTCCAGTGATGTTGAAATGTCTGTTAATGTCCTTTACCCATTTTCTAATTGGATTGGTTGGTTTTCTATTGTGATTTTTAAGCAGTTTATATATTCCAAATACAAGTCCTTTGTCAGATATGTGTTTTGTCAATATTTATTCCTACTCTATAATTTGTCTTTTCATCTTGTTCATAAGGTTATAAATTGATTATACATTTTTAATTTTGCTGAGAGTTAATTTATCAACTTTTCCTTTTATGAATGGAGGTTTGGGTATCAAACTTAAGAACTCCATTTATCCCTAGTGCCTGAGGATTCTGTTTTTTTTTTTCCTCTAAAAGTTTTATGGTTTTATTTACATTTAATTTTATGTCCACTTTGAGGTAATTTTGTGTAAGCTGTGAGATTTGAATCAAGATTTATTTTTCTGACTGAGGATATACATTTATTTGTTTCAACATCATTGATAGAAAAGGCTGTTCTGCATTGAATTGTTCCTGCATCTTTGTCAAAAAGTCAGTGGGGCATATTTTTGTGGATATATTTCTGGGTTCTTTATTCTGTTCAATTCTTCTAAGTGTCTACACTTCTGCCACTACCATGGTGTCTTTCTTACTTTACTTATAAATGAAGCATTTATATAAGCTGCAGTCATTCCTCCTATTTTATTATTTCTCAAGATTTAGACTATCATGCATATTTTGCTTGTTCATATAAATTTCAGACTAAATTACTTCATAGATACAAACATAAAGATAAAATATTCATTCTCTCTGCATTGAGGATAATGTTAGCTCTAGGTTTGGTGGTTTTTTTTTTTTAAATATATTCCTTACAAATTTTAGGAAATTCTCTATTTCTAGAATACCCCCGATCCAAGGGGTATGTGTTTAATTGTATCAGATGACTTTTCTCTATCAGTTGATATGATCATATGACTTTTCTTTTTTAGCCTCTTGATATGACAGATGTCACTGATTGATTTTCAGATATTAAAACAGTAGTGCATATCTAGAAAAGCTACAACTTGGTCCTGGTGGATAATTCTTTTTATCCATGACTGGGTTTGATTTGCTAAAAATTTCTTGAGGATTTTTTTGTCAGAGTTCATGAGAGATATTGGTCTGTGGTTTTCTTTTTTTGTACTGACTTTGTCTAATTTCGGTAATAGAGTAATACTGGCTTCATAAAATAAATCTGGAAGTGTTATTTCCTGTTTTATTTTCTGGAAAGTGTTGTATAAAGAAAATGCTACTTTTTAAGCTGTTTGGTAAAATTCTTTACTAGGCCTGAGGGTTTGTGTGTGTGTGTGTGTGTGTGTGTGTGTGTATGTATGTGGCAGATTTTTAATTATTTGATTTATTTAATTGTTAATATGAATATCTTGTTTATATGTTTCATATGTATTATTTTGGTTGTTTGTATTTTTTTAAGGAATTGGTCCATTCTATCTGAGGTGTGGAATGTAGTGGTGTAATTTTGTCACTGCCCTTATTATCCTTTTAATTACAGGAATGTTTTATTTCTGACATCAATCAAGGCAGTCTTCTCTCTTCTTTGTGAGTCCTGCTGGAGATTTTCCATTACTGAATTTATTGAAGAACCAGCTTTTTCTTGCTTTTTCCATATTGTTGTCTTATTTTCAGTGTCACAACATTTAGCTCTTATGTTTATTATAATCTCCCTTATACCTTTCTTTGAGTTTTTTTTCCTAGTTTGTTGAGGGAAAAATGTATTTTCAATTTGTGACCTTTACTCTTTTCTGTTGTAAGCATTTTATTATTTTTTTTTAAAGATTTTATGTATTTGACAGAGAGACACAGCAAGAGAGGGAACACAAGGAGGGGGAGTGGGAGAGGGAGAAGCAGGCTCTCAGTGGAGCAGCGATCCCGATGCCGGGCGCGATCCCAAGACTCTGGGATTATGACCTGAGAGCCCCTGAGCCGAAGGCAGATGCTTAATGACTGAGCCACCTAATCGCCCCTGTTGTAAACATTTTAGTACAAAAATTTCCTGCTCAGCTGCTCAACTACAGCCTATGACAGTATGTTTTGTTTTCATTTTGATACGGTTATATGTATTTTAAAAATTTCCTTTGAGGCTTCTTGTTTGACCCATGGAGTTTTAAAAAATGTGTTGTTCAATTTCCAACTGTTTGGAGATTTTTCCTGTTGTCTTTGTCTGCTGATTTCTCATTGATTTCTTTATGGTTAGAAAATATATCCTATATGATTTCAATTTTTTTAAATTTGTGAAGGTTTGGTTTATGATCCAGTATATGTGTCAATTAATGCTCTTGGATAGTTGAAAAATACATGTATTCTGCTCTTGAGTTGGAATCTTCCATAAATGTCATGTAGATCATATTGATTGATGTTGTTTCTCAATCTGTATTTTTACTGATTTTCTGTTTATTACTATCAATAGCTATATGATACATATTGAATTCATCATTTATTATTGTGGGTTTTTTTGTTTTGTTTTTCTCTTTCAGTTTTATCAGTGTTTGCTTCATATATTTTGAAGCTCTGTTTTTTGATGCCTAATACATTTAAGATTGCTGTGTCTTCTGGATAGTTTGATGCTTTTATGATTAAGTAATGATTTTCTTTGTCCCAGGTAGATTTTTTTTTTTTTTACCAGCAAGTCCACTTTGTCTGAAATTAATAAAGCCTCTTTGCTTTATTTTTTATGAATACTCACATGATATACCAAGCAATGAATTTTTGAATCAAAAAGTATGAATAATAATAATAATAGAGATAATAATAACAACAACAAAACAACGAAAGTAACTGACATTCATGGAGCACATACCAATTGCCAGGCATATTCCTAAGCAATTTGCATGTGGTAACTGATTTAATTTTCACAACAACCTTCCTTATTACTCACATTTTATATTAGGATTTTGAAAGATATTGCCAGTTTCTGAAAAGACAGTAGCAATTTAGATTTTCATCTATCTATCTATCTATATCATGTCCATTCTTTTAATTTCAGTTTACTTATGTTATATTTGAAATGAGTTTCTTAACAGTGTATTTAGTTGAGCCATAGTATGTTTCTTTTTCTCCTATTTACCCTGGCACTCAGTTTTTATTTGGTATTTTAGACTATTTACATTTAAAGTAACTATTGACATTTTAGGGTTTTTGTTTGCCATAACCCTAATGGCTTGTTTCTTTTTTTCTATATTTCTCATTCCTTTGTTCGTCTCTTCTTGCCTTCTTCTGGGTGTTTGAACATTATTTAGGATTGCGTCATGATTTATTTATGGTGTTTTAAAGTATTTTCCTTATTATAGTTTTCTTAGTGTTGCTGTAGGTACTACAATATACATATATAATTTATAATATAGCTTACTATTATATGGTACTTTTTACTATTTCAGTAAAATATTGAAACTGTACTTCTGTTTGGGTTTCTTTATCCTCTTTACTTTTAAAATACAATTGATTAAAAATTCCTTTACATATATTAAGTATCAGATGATATCGTATGATTTTTGTTTCAACCATCAAATGTGATTTAAGAAGCTCATGAGGGAAAAGATTGCCCATTATATTTACCACTACTTTAATCCATTCTGTTTTGCCCAATTTCTTATGATGCTCCAAGCCTTCATGTGATATTACCACCTTTGTTTTTGGAGTTTCTTTTTGACATTCTTTAGTGGTATGTGTGCTAGTAACAAAATCTAGTTTTCCTTTTTTGAGAAAGTCTCTTTTTTCTTCCTTCATTCTTAAAGGGTGAATTTGTCAGATACAGAGTTCATGTTTGTACTTTTAGCAGTTAAAAATTGCTGTGGTGTTTCTTCTTAGCCTTAGCTAAGCAAACTGCTTAGCGTCTAGAATCTAAACAATTATGTCGTCCATTATTGTGATGAAGTTTTCAGTCTTATTTCTTTTTTCTTATTTTTAATTTATATTTTATTTTCTTGTGGTAAAAATACTTAAATGTGAGTTCTATCATCAACAAATTTTTAGGTATACATATTTGTTAATTATAGTATGATGTTTTACAGAAGATCCTCGGTCTTACTCATCTTGCTTGACTGAAATGTTATGCTTAGTTAGTACTCCCCATTTCTCCCTCTCTGCTGCTGATGGCAACCACCATTCCACTCTGATGGTGTGAATCTATTTTAGATGTCTCACATAAATGGAATCATGCAGTATTTGTCTTTCTGTGACTAACTTCTTTGACTAAAATCTCTTAGCATGATGTCCTCAGAGTTCATCCATGTTATCACATGCTGCAGAATTTGCTTCTTTTTAAGAATGAATAGTATTCCACTCAACATGCCCTGCATTTTTTTTTTTTATCCACTCATCTGCTGATGCCTGGTTCAGTTGATCCCACATCTTGGGTATTATGGATAGTGCTGCAGTGAACATAGGAGATCCAATATCTCCTTGAGGTTCTCATTTCCATCCTTTTGGTAACTATGCAGAAGTGACATCTCAAGATCATATGGTAGATTTATTTTTAGTTTTTAGAGCAACCTCCATACTGTTTTCATTAGCAACTGTACCATGTTGTATTTCCACTAACAGTGTGCAACAGTTCTGGTTTCTCCGCATCCTAACACGTGTAGTCATTTGTTTGTATGATAATAGCCATCCTAAGTTATGGGAGGTGATTTCTTACTGGTGAATTGACACTTTGATCATTATAAAATGTCTTTATTTGATTCTTGTGACAGTTTTGACATAATGTCTATTTTATCTGATACCAGTATAACCACCTCTGCTCCCTTTTGGCTGTCATTTGCTTGGAATATCTTTTTTTATGCCTCCACTTTCTATATGTGCCCTTAAATTTGAAGTGAGTTTCTTTCAGACAGTGAATAGTTGGATATTGCCTTTTTTCCCATTCAACACTCTTATTATATATCTTTTGTTTGTGTCATTTAATCCATTTACATTTAAAGTTATTATTAATAGGGAGGTTATTTAGTATTATCATTTGCTAATTGTCTGATATTTGTTTTGTAGTTGTTTTGTCTGTCTTCTCTTGTTCTTTTCTATTGTGTTTCATTGATTTTTTAAAAATATGTTTTGATATTTTGGCCTTTTTCTTTTGTGTAAATTATATTGGTATTTTCATTTTGGTTACCATGGTGCTATGTGAAATGTCATATAACTATAATAGTGTATTGTAAGCTGACAAGAACTTCAACCACATGCTAAAATCTGCAGTTTTATTACTCTCCCTCACATTCATTTTGTGTTTTTGATGTCACAATTTACATCATTTCATACATGTATCTTTTAACATATTTTAGTTATACTTATTTTTAATATTTTTGTCTTTTACACTAGAATTAAAAGTGATATACCCACTATCATTATGTTAATTTAGTATTCAGCATTTTCTATATATTTACCTTTACTAGTGGTTTTCATTCTTATATGCTCATGTTGCTGCTTAGCACCCTTTTGTTTCAATTTGAAGAACTCCCATTCATATTTCTTGTAATGCAGATATAGTGGTGAGATTACCTCAGTTTTGTCTGGGAAAGTCTTCATCTCTCCATTTTTTAAAAGACCTAATTTTTTTTTATGAGGAGTTTTAGGTTGGCACCAAAATTAAGAGGAAGGTACAGACATTTTTAAATATCCTCTGGACCCACATATTCATAGCCTCTGCTGTTAGTGACATCACCAACCACAGTGGTGTATTTATTACAGTTTGCTGCATGAGCATGTCATAATTACCCAAAGTCCACAATTTACATTATGGTTTATTTTTGGTTTTGTAGATTTCATGGGTTTGCAAAAACATATAATGACATGTGTCACATTGTATCATCATACAGTTTCACTGCCCTCAACATCCTCTGTGCTCCACCTTTTCAACCTTCTGTCCTCCCCTCACCCTGAGATCTACTCTTCTTTTTACTGTCTCTGTAGTTTTGCCTTTTCCAGAATCTCATGTAGTTGGAATCATACCATATAAAGTCTTTTCAGACTGAACTGAAAAGTTATGTTCATGCAAAAACCTGCAAACATGGCACAGTTCTTTTGGGTAAATAAGATGAGTAAGATTGCTGGATCATATGTTAAGAGTATGTTTAGCTTTGTAAGTAGCTCCCAAATTCTTTTCAAAATGACTCTACCATTTTGCATTCCTGCTAGCAACAAATGAGAGTTTTTGTTGCTCTACATACTTGCCAGCATTTGTGGTTATCAGTTCTTCAGATTTGGACAATTTAATAATTGTATAGTGGTATTTATTTTTAAAGATTTTATTTATTTATTTGATAGAGACATAGCAAAAGAGGGAACACAAGCAGGGGGAGTGGGAGAGGGAGAAGCAGGCTTCCTGTCGAGCTAGTAGCCTGATGCGGGGCTCCATCCCAGGGCCCTGGGATCATGACCTGAACCAAAGGCAGACGCTTAACCACTGAGCCACCCAAGCGCCCCTGTATAGTGGTATTTCGTTGATGTTTAAAATTTTTTTAATCTAAATTAAATTTTTTTAGCTTTTTGATGTATAATTTACAAATAAAATTGTGTGTATCTAAAATGTGCAAATGTGATAGGTTCGCATACACACTTTGTAGAATGGTTACCACAATCAGGTTAATCAACACATTCATCACACCTCAAGTATTTTTCTTTGTGTGTGTGGGGGCGGTGAGAACACTTAAGGTTTACTCTCAGCAAATTTCAGGTATATAACATAGTATTATTAACTGTAGCTACCATGCTGTACATTAGATTTCCAGAACTTATTCATCTTGTAACTGAAGGCTTATACCCTTTGACTAGCATTTCTCCATTTTTCCTCAATCCCCACCATCTGGTAACCACCATGCTACTCTGTTTTGATGAGTTCAACTTTTTGTTTTTAGATGCCACACCTAAGTAAGATCATATATCATTTGTATTTCTCTGGCTAATTTCACTTAGTACAATATCCTCTAGGTCCATCCATGTTGTTGCAAATGGCAGGATTTCTTTCTCTCTCATGGGTGAATAATATTCATATATATATGAATATACATATATTCAGAAAAAGATATATATACTCAGAAAAATATCACATTTTCTGTACCCATTCATCCATCCTTGAACAGTTTTTCCGTTTATTGAGTATTATGAATAATCCTACAATGAACAAATGAGTTCATATATATCTTTGAGAAACTGATTTCCTCACTTCTGGATATGTATCCGGAAGTGGGATTGCTGTATCATATTTTAGTTCTATTTTTAATTTTTTAGGGGAACTCCATATTGTTTTCCATAATGATTATACTCATTTACGTTCTTAAAACTGACCGTGTACAATGGGTCCCTTTTCTTCACATCCTTGTCAACACTTGTTATCTCTTGTCTTTTTGATAAAAAGCCATCCTACTGGATATGAAGTGATATTTCCTTGTGGTTTTGATTTGCATTTCCTGATGATTAGTGTGATGTTGAGCACCTTTTTATCTATCTGTTGGGCATTTATGTATCCTCTTTGGAAAATATCTTTTCAGTTCCTTTGCTCATTTTGTATTTGGATTATTTGTTTTTCTGTTATTGAATCATATAAGTTTCTCTTATATTTTGGTGGTTTGCACATATTTTCTCCTGTTACATAGATTGCCTTTTTGTTGTGTTGATTGCTTCCATTGCTGTACAGAAGCTTTTTAGTTTGATGCTGTTTAAAAAAAAATTTTTAAATTTTTGCTTTTGGTGTCAAATCCAAAAAATGATTGCCAAGACCAACATCAAGGAGGTTTTTTCTATGTTTCTTCTAGTTTTATGGTTTCACATCTTATATTTAAGTCTTTATTCCATTTCAAGTTAATTTTTGCAAGTGGTGTTATTTTACTTGGGGATATTTAGTTTTTTCAGCATCATGTATTAAAGAGATTATCTTTCTCCATCGTGTATTCTTGGCACCCTTGTGAAGGATTAGTTAACATTATATGTGTAGATATGTATCTCGGCTCTTAATTCTGTTCTGTTGGTCTATCTGCTGGCTTTTAAATCAATATCATATTTTTCTGATTACTATAAATTTGTTCTAGAGTTTGAAATCAGGAATTGTGATACCTCAGCTTTCTCCAGATTGCTTTGGCTATGTGGGGTCTTTTGTGCCTCCATAAGAATTTTAAGGTTTTTTTTTTTTTTTTTTTTCTGGTTCTGTGCAAATTGGCAGTGAATTAAGGGTTGCACTGGATTTGTAGATTGCTTTAGGTAGCATAGACACTTAATAATTTTTCCGATCTGTGAATGCAGGACATCTTACTATTGTGTCTTCATTAATTTCTTTCATCATTGTATTATAGCTTTTAGTGTATAGGCCTTTTGCCTCCTTTGTTAAATTTATTTCTGTTTTATTCTTTTGGCTGCTATTGTAAATGGGATTGCTTTTATTTTTTTTTAAGTTTTTATTTATTTATTTGACAGAGAGAGAGCGATCACAAGTAGGCAGAGAGAGAGGGGGAAGCAGGCTCCCCGCTGAACAGAGAGCCCTATGTGGGGCTCGATCCCAAGACCCTGAGATCATGACCTGAGCTGAAGGCAGAGGCTTTAACCCATGGAGCCACCCAGGCGCCTCAGGATTGTTTTTTTAATTTCTCAGATAGTTACTGTATAGAATCACAACTGATTTTTACATGTTGATTCTGTTTCATAAAACATTACTGATTTTACTGATTTTTCTTTTTTAACCTGTTGCTGTGATTGCTTACATTACTTCCTTTTTGAATGTTGAACCAGCTTTGCATACTTGAGATAAATCCAGGTCGGTTGTGCTTTATAATTCTTTTGACTCATTGTTGGATTTGAGGTGCTAATTTTGTTGAGGATTTGTGCGTATATATTCATGAGAGATATTGGTCTGAAGTTTTCTTTTAGTATTTTTGTCTGGTTTTGGTATTAGGATAATACTGTCCCTAGAGAGTGGATTAGGATATATTCCCTCTGTGTCTGTACTTGGAAAGAGTGTGTAAAGTGTAAAGAAAGAGTGTGTAAAGAATTGTAAAGAATAAAAAAAAGTGTGTAAATATTCCTTAAATGTTTGGAAGAATTCAGCGACGAACCCATCTGGTCCATGTGCTGTCTATTTGGGAAGTTATTAATTTTTTTTTTAAAGATTTTATTTATTTATCCAACACACAGAGAGATCACAAGTAGGCAGAGAGGCAGGCAGAGAGAAAGGGAGAAGCAGGCTCCCCGCTGAGCAGAGAGCCCCATGTGGGGTTCGATCCCAGGACCCTGAGACCATGACCTGAGTTGAAGGCAGAGGCTTCAACCCACTGAGCCACCCAGGCGCCCCTGGAAGTTATTAATTTTTTATTTGATTTCTCTAATAAATATAGACCCTTCAGATTGTATATTTCTTTTTTTTTTAATTATTTATTTATTTGAGAGAGAGAAAGAAAGAGAGAGAGAGAGAACACAGAGGGAAAGTGAGAAGGAGAAGCAGACTCCTCGCTGAACAGAGAGCCCAATGTGGGACTGGATCCCAGGACCCTGGAATCATGACCTGAGCTGAAGGCAGACGCTTAACTGACTGACCTACCCAGTCACCCTCAGATTGTATATCTCATCTTGTGTGGAGGTTGACAAATCGTGTCCTTGAAGGCATTGGTCCATTTCATCTACATTTTCAAATTTGTGGGTATGGAGTTGTCCATATTCTTTTATTGTCTTTTTAATATTTATGGGAACTGTAGTTATGCTACCTTCTTAATTCTAATATTAGTAATTAGTGTTCTCATTTTTGCTTAGTTTGTCTGGCTAGAGGCATGTTGATTTTACTGATATTTTCAAAGAACCAGCTTTTAGTTTCATTCATTTTCTCTATTGATTTCCTGTTTACAGTGTCATTGGTTTCTACACTAATTCTTATAATTTTTTTTTCTTCAGTTTCCTTTGTATTTAATTTGCTCTTCTTTTTTTAGTTATGTAAGGTGGAGACTTAGATTATTGATTTTAGGTCTTTTTTCTTTTTTAATATATGCATTAAATGCTATAAACCTTCCCCTCAGCACTATTTGTTCCTGCACAAATTTTGAAAAGCTGTATTTTTAAAAATATTTTAAAATTACTTTTGAGATTTCTTTTTCGATCTGTGTTTCCTATAGAAGCATGTCTTTAATCTCATGTGTTTGGGATTTTCCAGCTATCTTCTTGTTACTGATTGTAGTTTAAATCCACTGTGGTCTGAGAGCAGACATTGTATGATTTTTATTCTTTGAAGTTCATTAAGGTATTTTTTTATGGCTCAGAATGTCTGTCTGGTTCCATATGGACTTGAGAAGAATGTGTATTCTGCTATTGCTGGATGGGGTAGTCTGTAGCTGTCAATTATATCCAATTGATTGATGATGTTTCTGAGTTAAGCTGTGTCCACTTTCAAGTAACAGTAGAGCATATCCCAGGTAGTGTTAGTCCTTTGCAATAAAAAATAATCCTAGTTCTTTCCTCCCATCCCTTCTATCATTGCTGCCATTCATTTTGCTTATATATAAGTATATAAGATACATATAAAATATAAATACATATATAAATATGTAATATAATTTCACATATATGTGAAATCTGTAATATAAAATATAAATGTATAGGTAATGTATATGTAATATAAAATATATATGTGAAATATGTAATATAAAATATATCTTTTATATATGGTATCTGTATAAACATATGTATTTAAATATGTTGTTGCTATTATTTGAACAATTGTTATATCAGTTAAGCATAAGAAAAATAGAAAAATAAAACTTTTTGTTTTACTGTCATATTTCTTATGGAGATTCAAGTTTCTGACCTATAGCATTTTCTTTTTCTATATAGAATTTTTTCAAAAATTTTCTTGCAAACAAATCTACCAGCAACAAATTCCCTCAATTTCTGTCTCATAAAATCTTTACTTCTTCCCTTTTGAGGGATAATTTTGCAGGGTCTAGAATTCTAGACCCTAGATTCTAGGTTGGTATTTTTTTCCCCTTCTCAATGCTTTAAATATTTCACTTCAGCCCCTTCTTGTATGCATGATTTATGAAGAGAAATCTTAGGATTCTTACTATTGTTCCTATGTAGGCAAGGTTTTTTCCTCTCTGGCTTCTTTAAGGATTTTTTTCCTTTATCTTTGATTTTCTATAATTTGAAAATGATATGCCAAGGTGTAGTTGTTTTTTTTTTTAATTCTGTTTAGTGTTCTATGAGCTTTCTGGATCTGTGATTTAGTGTCTGACATTAATTTGGGGAAATTGTCAGTAATTATTGTTTCAGATATTTCATTCCTTTCTCTTTTTCTCCTCTTTCTGAAATTCCCATCATGTTGTATGTTACACCTTTTGTAGTGTCCCATAGTCTGTGAGTATATTCTTCTGTTTTATTGTATTTTTTTCTTGCTTTTTAGATTTTAAAGTTTCTGTTGATATTTCCTCAAGTTCAGAAATTCTTTCCCCAGCCACTTCCATCTACCAGACCATCGAAGGCATTCTTCATTTCTGTTATAGATTTTTTTTTAATTTAATCTCTAGCATTTGTTTTGGATTCTTTCTCAGGATTTCTATCTCTATGATTACATTGCTCATCTGTTCTTGCATGGTGTCTAATTTATCCATTAGAGCCCTTAGCATAACAATAATGGTTTTTTTAATTCCAATATTCTTGCCACGTCTCATTTTGATGCTTGCTCTGTCTTTTCAAATTGTGTTTTTTGCCTTTGGCATTTTTTTGGATAGCTGGACATGATGTACCAGGTAAAAGGAACTGCTATAAATATGCCTTCAGTAATGTAGTGGTGAGGTATGGGGAGAGAGGATGTGTTCTGCAGTCATATGATTAAGCCTCCGTTTTTTACTTGGCCTATGCCTATGGACTGTGCACAACACAAGACTTTCTCATTTTTTTTTCTTACTTTTTGGGTAGGACAGAATGGCCTGAGTAGGCTGTATTTGGGTATATCCCTTTCCCATATCAGTTAGGCTTTGATAATTTCCCAGAAAATTAGTCTTTTTTAAATGGTTTCACTGAAATCAGACTCTGTTAAGAAAAGAATGCTCTGATGTATTTCAAAATGGTTCCTTTTCTCATCCCCTTACTGAAAGCATGAAGGATTTTTCTCTGACATTTACTATGGCATGTTGGTCAAGCTTCTGGATGTAAATATCACAAAACTGTGGGGACCTTATTAGAGGTTTTCTGGGATTTTTACTTCTCAGGATTGTCCACACTGATTGTCTAGCATTTCTTCAGTTACTGCGAGGATTAAATATCCTAGCACAATTTCCAGCAGCACTTCTTACTACTTCTGCTTCAGTAAACTGTAACTCTCTGTGTTCCCCTGCCCACCTCCCCAATCTTGGGGTCTTTGGTTTGCTCTGTGTCCTCGCCTCTATTCCAGATCTAAGAAATGTTGTTGATTTTTTGGTCTGTTAAGCTTTTTATCTATAGTTAGCATGGAGTGGTAACTTCCAAGTTCCTTATATGTATAACTATAAACCAGTCCTTCATTTCTTTAGTTTTGCAGAGCATAGTATTTTTGATTGACTTTTTTTTCCTTTCTGCCAGCACTTTGAGTATATCATCTCACTTCCTTCAGGCTTACCAGGTCTCTGCTGAAAAATCCATGGAAACTTGTAAGGGTATTTCATCATATGTGACAAATCACTTTCTCCTGATGCTCTCAAAATTCTTTATTTACATTTGACTTTTAACAACTTGCTTATGTTTTATCTGTGGATTTCTTTAGAACCATTTTATTTGGTGTTTTGAGCTCTTGGAAATGGATATCCATTTCCTTGTATAGGTTTGGGGAGTTTTAGCCATTATTTATTGAACAAGTTGTCTGTTTTTTAATTGAGATATACTGACATGTAATATTGTACATACTTTAAGGTGTATAGTGTGTTGACTTGCTGCATCCCTATGTTGCAATATGATTACCACTTTAGCATTAGCTAACACCTCTATTATGTCATAGAGTTATTCCTTTCTCTCTCCCTCTTTTTCTTCTGAGACTTCCACAATGTGGGTAGTTTTTTTCCTGGTAGTGTTCCAACTCTTTTAAGCTTTTTTTCACTTTTTCAGTCTCTTTTCTTTTTGCTACTCAGACTTGTCTTCGAGTTCAGTTATTTTTTCTTATGCTTGATCTTTCTGCTATTGAAATTTTCTAGTGTATTTTCTCTTTTTGAAATTCTCGATTAGTTTGTGTGTTGCTTTCTTGACCTCAGTGAGTATCTTTATGAGAGTTCTTTTTTTATTGAGGTATAATTGACATTAACTTTATATTAATTTCAGATGTTCAAAATGATTCCATATTTGTATATATTGTGAAATGATCACCACCATCTAGTTAGCATCCCTCACCATACAGTTACTGAATTTTAAGATATATTCTCTTAGCAACTTTCAAATTTGCAATGAAGTATTATTAACTGTAGTTGCTATGCTGTACATTACATCCCCATTACTTAGTATTTTATAGTTGGCAGTTTGTATATGAGAGTTATGTTTAATTCTCTGTACAGTAAATCATTTAAGTTCATTTCAATAGATTCAATTTCTGGGGATTTATCTTATTCCTTTGTTTAAAACATCTTTCCTGATTTGTCATTTTACTTGACTCACTGTTTTGTTGTTGGCTCATAGTCAAAGCAGTCAATTCTCCCAGTCCTCACCAACTGGCCTTATGCAGAAGTGGATTCCCCAGATCAGCCTTGCCATTGATTTTGGGAGCCTCTACTAACTTTTTATCTCTTCAGGGAGAAGCAGGCACCTGTGTTTTTTTCCTGCTTTCTCTGTGCTAGACAGGAGGATCAATAGTATCTATCATCTCAAGCTGCTGCCTCTGGTCTCTTTCTGGCAGTTAGATTCTGCCAGATATATCAGTGCTCCAGAATTCATGAGACAGATGCTGATTCTATGGGCAGTTTTGGAAGCACTACATGCATGGATCAACTTTTTCCTTTTCCAGTGAAAAGCAGAAAGCTAGAGATTGATTCACTCACTCCATGCTGAGTTGTGGGGGTTGCAAATCAATGATTTGTACTAGCCCAAATCCCTACCTCTATTTTACTTGGGTGGCTAAGACTATGCTGAATTTATCAGGACTTCCAAGACTGGTGATACAGATACTAGTTTTTGGGTAGCCCTCTCAGAACAATTGGGGCAATTGACATGTCAACAAACCCTTTCCTTCACCAGTCAAGCTGGGAGCCAGAGAGTCTCTTTGTGATTATATGGCAGTGCTCCGGGCAGTGTCCTTGATGAAAGATACAGTAAATCTTCATATTGGCTTTGGTGAGTTTGATTTTGCATTCTCCTAGGAGGTTCCTTTCAACTAATTTCTGATTAATCATAAAGGGAATTTGTCCATGAATTGTTGCTGAATTGGTGTATTGGTTCCACAATGGAGGGCTGAGGGCTTCTTACTCCACTCTTCCTGATCAGAAATTCAGCCTTTGTTTCTTTCTCCTTTTTTTTTTTTTTTAAGATTTTTATTTATTTACTTATTTGAGAGAGAGAGAGAAAGCATGTGAGCTGGGTGGGGGAGTGGCAGTGGGAGAGGGAGAAGCAGACTCCCCATTATGCTGAGCCTGATCCCAGGACCCCGAGATCATGACCTGAGCTGACTGACTGATCCACCGAGGCATCCCTCAGCCTTTGCTTTCTTAAGTACTTTTCAACTGCACATTCTTTCTGTTTTCTTTCTTGGATTCTGATATATATTTTAGATCTGGTATTGTTCCACAGGTTTTTGAGGTTCTTTGTCTTTTACTAGCTCATTTTTCTGTTTTATATATTGAGTAAATTCTACTGATCGGTCCTCAAGTTCACTGATTCTATCCCTTGTCATCTCCAGTCTACTTTTGAGCCTATCCAGATGTTTGTTTTATGTGTATATATTTTTAGTTCTAATACTTTGTTTTTTATGGCTTTTATTTCTTTTCTGTCATTTGTTTCTAGATAATTTGTAATTGTTCATTGAAGCAATTTTCCATGGCTGCTTTAAAATCTTTCTCTGATAGTTCCAACATGTGGCTTATCTCAATATTGCCATCAATTGGTTGTCTTTTCTCATTTTTGTTGTGATTTTTGGTTCTTGGTATAGTGGATGATGTTCACTTGCATCCTTGATGTTTAAATCTGTTTTTGAAGCAGTCACCCAGCTTAAGTTTAGATTTAGTGTGGTGTGTTGTTCCAATGACAATGTAATTTTCTTATAGCTTTTAATGTTATTCTGTTGAGCTTTGTTCTTCTGGCTCTCCTGGACTTCTGCTATTGCATGCAGCCTGTGGTGGTAAGAGATACTTACCTGGGCCACCTTGTCTTGCTAGGTGGGGTCAGATGATGAAGGATCAATAGACAGCATTTCTTCTGGCTGTACTCTAGCGTCTGAATGTCATTGTGCTTTTCACTCTATTTTTGTTAGTCCCTTTTCCGTAAGGAAATTTCTTATCTGGAACTGATGGAAATAATATGTATCACAGCTAACAACATATAATAATAACAAAGAAACAAATACATAGGAAAGAATGTGATGATACTAAAGTTTTCATAGTGCAGCATTAGCAAAGGGACAGAGCTGACTATAGATAACCGTAGACTTTTAAGGGAAGAGAAGGGAATATTCACTGAAAAAGATTATTAGGAGTGAACCCGGGAAGATTAATGCTCTGAAAGTCCATGGGGAGGAGAGTTTGAACTAAGGATGATCAACTTGGTGAGATATGAAAGAGAAAAAAGATGAATAAATTATAGTTAAGATACTTTTGGATAACATGAAAAAAAAAAACCAAGCGAAATGTTCACATTTGAAGTCAAATTAATGCTGTGAATTAAATCAAGTTAGGAGTTAAACTATACATTTAAGAAATGTAGCTGAGAGAGAAAAGATGCAGATAAATCTGGAAGTTGTTAAATATTTAAAATTAAAGCAAGAATTATTTGGGGAAGGATAAGAGTCATGACTATTCTTAGGCAAAAATGTTTAAGAGGAAGAGATGTAGGAATGGAGTATCTGGCAGATAATAATGGTAATGATAATGGCTAAATCGAAATGCTTGATGATATTTAAGAAGTAAGGATAAACCAAAAACTTTATTTATAAATCATTCAGGCACTTGTTGGTGTTGTATGGAAGTGTTGAATGACTGTGTTGTGCACCTGAAAATAATATTACACTGTTTGCTTAACTAACTGGAATTTAAATAAAAACTTAAATAAAACCCAAATAATTCATGACTGTATCTTTGTATACTCCTGTTTAGGGCCATTGCCTTTATCAAGGATATGCCGCAGAGGTTCCAAAATCAGTTGTGACACTTAGCACCTGTTCTGGACTCAGGTAATAGTATGTTCTAGAGATGTACGTGATTGAAAATCTTGTGTGACCCTTTAATTTTTAGAATCATCTTGAAGGCTAGAGTGAAGACAGAAAATAGTGACTTCGGTTGTGTTTCTTCTCATATACTTTCCTTTCTTCCTCCTCACGTTACATTTTTCCTATTCTCTTTGTCTCTATCCCAGGCTGGCAGTCATAAAACTTATGCAGGAAAAGCTTCCACTAGTATGAAGAAAATTCACATGTCTTAGCCACACTAGCACCACAATGACTTCTAAATGCCATTATAGAGAGAAGAAGCTATAAAATTGTGTTTCAAAATTTACCCAAGTAAGAAGAAATGATTCTTAGATATTAGGCCACAAAGACCACTGTTAAATTCCTATAAAATTTTTTTTATTTAATGTTGATTTACATTTCTCAGCGGGTAATCTATATTAATTATCTTTTTATTTCTTTTTTATGTGTTTAAATACCTAGGGGATTATTGCTGTTGCAGAATGTCAGTTATGGCATTGAGCCATTGGAATCTGCAGCCGCATATGAGCATATGCTTTATCAAATAAAGAATAATAAAATTAATTTTTCCCCTGTACAAGAAAATTATCCTATGACTGAACAGGTAGATCAGTCCTACAAGATTCTTGTGAAGTCAGAAGTAAGTAAACACTTCTATGTTATTTTCACTTGTGTTATCTTCAATAAATATATTCACATTAGAATTGTTACATTTGGAAAACAAACTTAAATGATACTGATTATATTAAAACCTTCTGTTGCAAGATATTTATTTTAAATATATTTTTATGTTTAGTAATATGATATATCGAAAATATAATAGATATAAACAAACATAATTAAAAAATTAAAATCCTCACATTTTCCTAATGGCAAGTATGCTGATGCATATATACATATTTACACTGTTTTTGAATTAACATTCTACTAATATAATGTTACACAACATTGTAACAACATTACACAATCTTGTGGCTAAAACAGGCGAGTAATGTAACTTTTCCGTGTGCAAATTTTCTTATTTCTAAAAAAATAAAAATAATACCTAACATACAGTTATTTCAAAGATTAAATACATTTATAAATGGAAATTACTTAGCATAGTATGTAGACAAATAAAGTGATCAGTAAAAATTGGTTATTATTTGCTTACCATATTTTCTAATGTAGTGGAACAAAGTAATTGGAAGTCATTATGGAAAGTTTGGGTACAAAACAAAATGTAGTAATGAAGTAAATAGAAACAAAAATTTCAGAACCAAAGAAGAAACCAGGGGTATCATTGCAGGAATGGAGATAAGTCAGTATTGATATTTTTGAATTTTATCTCTTTCATGAAATAACTTGAAATTGCTTTTCATCCTGAATTTGATAGGCTTAGATCTATAAGTTTAGTTAAGCATGCAGTCACATGCTTATCATGAGCATGAATGAAGAGAATGAGTATCTTCAATATGTCATATTTTTAAAAAGTACAGAAAAAAGTAACAAAGACATATTTTAGGCATATTTTTACATTCATGAAATAAAACACAAAGAAATTTATAAACAAGGTGAACATTATATTCAGAGTTGAAAAGTAGAACAGAAACCAAACAAAATACAATACAGGGCTTATGTACTGAAAGCATATTAAATACATGCATTTATCCCTCTTGTCCCTTTTAAAAACCCACTAAATGAAAAGGGATTTTTAAAATGATATAAACATACAAGCAGAACAGGAGAGGAGAAATAACAAGGACATTAAATATCAGATACCTGATTTAGCCCCCAAAAAGCAGAATCCTAAACTGATAATGTTAGGAGTTAGTTGGACAATTAGTCAGGGCCAGGGTCCCCAACAAGAAAACAGGGAGCCAGGACAGCTAAGGCAAAACTGGACTGCCATCTTGTTTTATAGCTTAGATGAGACTGCAGTAGTATCCCTTTTTGCACTTCTGTAAAAGTGACTTTTGCAAAACATTCTGAGATGCAACAATTGACCATAAAACATTTGTTACTCTCAGGAGCTGAGGCAGTTAAGACATAAGTCTGGAGATGTCAGCCCAAAAAGACCATCAGCATGTAAACATTAACGGGATAGGTAGACAGGTGCATGATCGAAACCCTGGTTGGCATGACTTAGCAGCCAATCTGCAGGAGGCCCACACTCTGGTTACTTAAAATAGTTCTGCAAAAGAGCTTATAAAAACCTCTTGATGTGAACGCCAAAATGGTAAACCTCTCTGGTCCTCTCCCTCTTTGGGAGCTTTGTACTATCGCTGAATAAACGTTGCTTTGCTCCCCACCACTCTTAGTCTGGTCTGCCTCTTCATTCTTTGAAGTGGTGTGACCAGGAACCCCAGGCACTAAAGGAAAAGAAATCATGAAACAGTAATTGGATAGACTATGGGAAATTTGACATGTATTGTAGTACTATGCAGGTGTTTCTTGAATTGCAATAGGAAGTGATTTTAAAGGTGGACTTAAGATAATTGGTTGAAATCAGTTGTGTATTTAGCAATACTGTTTTCCTGTCCTAATGAATTGTTTCTGTTGTAGACTGACAGGTCATTGAAGGCTGTTTTCTTTGGGAATTCTATGAAATGGGGACACCAGTCACAGATGTTCTATTGTATTTCCCAATAGAAGAGGTATACCGTACTGAAACTAGTGTGTTTAACTTAAATTTGGCACATTGGATACTGGGAACCAGACTTACACATTCTAAGAAGTGTACTGAAGGACCCCTCTTCAGGAAGGAATTAAACCAGCCAAAAGAATAAAAGCTATTCATGTTGGCAGTGTTTTCCCAATCAACAACCCAGACACATTGCTTTCTCTGAAGGCAATAGCCTGTAAACTCCACATATGGTCATAGAGGTGTTGGAATAAGCTGTTAAATATTCAGTTGCTAATATGAAGGGGCACTAGACATATGATGAAATAATTTAATATGGAAGATAGAGACATGAAAATATCAAGTTTTTAAAGTTTGAGGTACCAAAGAATACAGAAGGTGAAGAAAACAAAATGGCAATATCCTCCGAGGAGTAAGAGAAAATATTTCATCTACAAATTAGGAATTGGGTGCTATGTAAAAATAACACTCAGCAGATAAGTAATCGTTCTTAGAAATTTAAAAGTATGATAATAAAAATGGAAAAAAAAAAGAAAATAGGGATTCATAAGATAGAATTCCAGAAATCATACAAAAAGTAAAAAATAACAGGAAAATTTGAGAGATAAGAAATTTAAAGTAAGAGTTTAGATAATAAAGGAAGTGTTCTAAGTATGAATAAACAAGAAATTGAATTGAATAAATTCAATCAAATTGAATAAATCACAAAATAATCCAAGAAAAATTCTGAGAATTATTTAAGGTGAGTTTCTGAATGGATATTTTAAAAATCTGGTTTCTTGTATATGATCAAGATGCAGAATAGCATGAAATTTCCCAGCAGCAGTACTGGAATTTGAAAGGCAATACCACAATTACTTAAAGTGAGGCAAAGTAATTTCTAGTCTGTAATTCTGTACAAAGCCAGAACTACATAACTGAGATTTTTAAATTAATTTTTATAATTTCTTTTCTTCCTAATGTGAAATGCTTTTGCCCCCAAATAAAACAATTAAACAGAAAAAAAAAAAAAAGAGACTCTACTTCCATCCTGATTGAAGATAGTGGCCAGATGCAATCACAACCAGATTCACAAACAATAGTTGCTTCACCAACAAAAGTAGGTGAACCTTCAACCAAATGAACAGATGGAAGAACTGTATAAGCAGCTAGCTGTCCTCAATCTGTGTTTTTCCCGAGTCTCTCGATTAGGTCAAATCCCATCAGATGTTGAAGTAAACAGTTCAACTCTCAGTGGCTTACCAGGTTTTATGTGTTGCTCATGAAAATACCAAAGTGGATGAAGCTTTCCTGGTTAATTCCCTTCCTAGCTCTTACTTGGGGACTGTAAGAGTCCCCTACTGGATTATTTGAATTTAGTTGGAATAAGGAGAAAAAGGTGCATTCCCATCTCGATACAGTTGAGCCTAGATATGTTTCTCACTGACATCTCTTCTCTTGGAGAAGGGAACAAACATTCTTATATAATTGACCATTTCTTATAATAAAACAGAAGTGTAATAAAAGTCACTAATCCTCATCCGTTGTTCAAGAATGGTTTGACTTGAGAGAACTACATATATTCTAAAATAATAGTAATTAGAAAATAATAAATATGGAGTATATGAAATACAAATATAAAATGTAAGAGAAGCACAAAATCCAAGGTGAATGAAAAAACTTGTATATTCATGTACTACCTCATAGGTGCCTTTTATTGTTCAAAGAGCTTTACATATATCCAGTCTTTCCAGTTGTTTTTTTTTTTTTTTTTAACAATTCTAGAAGTTAGTGTGTTTGTCCCCCTTTTCAGATTAGGAAACAGAGATTTAGGGATTTTAAATTATTATCCTGGGGTGCCTGGGTTGCCCAGTTGGTGAGGTGTCTGCCTTCAGCTTGGGTCATGATCCCGAGGTCCAGGGATTGAGCCCCACATTGGGCTCCCTGCTTGGTGGGGAGCCTGCTTCTCCTTCTCCGTCTGCCTGCCACTCTTCCTGCTTGTGCTCTGTCTCTTCTCCCTCTGTCTCTCTCTCTCTCTCTCTATTAAATGAATGGATAAAATCTTTAAAACAAACAAACAAACAAATAAAATAAAATAAAATAAATAAATAAATCCTGGGAAATTCTGTGTTAAAGTGTAACATTAAAACTTAAACCCAGGTAATATGATCCCAAGAAATGTGTTCTGTAGCAATCTAATGGTCTGTCTACCTTTATATGATAAAAGATCCTTGGAAGAGCTCAGGAAGAGCTCAGGAAATAAACGTAAGGGAAGAATAAAGCCATTTTAAAAATGGAAACCATTGATAAGACGACTAATGAATAACAGAATAGACACTGCGGTAAACCCCAATACGTGATATTGTAGTCAGAAAGTAGAGAGCAATTATATAAAAAACGATAGTAGAGAAAAACCTAAGAATGTGTAATGGTGAATTTTGTGTGTCAGCTTGGCTAGGACATTTGCTCAGGTGGTCAAATTTTGTGGGTGTTTCTGCGAAGCTATCTTTGAATAAGATTAACATCTAAATCAGTGGACTTTGAATAAAGCAGAAATGTTATCCAATCAGTTGATGTCCTAAATAGGACAAAAGAATGGACCTTCCCACAGAATTGTCCAGCCAACTGCCTTCAGACTGGAAATGTAGCATAAGCTTTCTCTGGGTTTCCAGCCTACTGGCCTACTCTGTAGATTTTGGTCTTGCCAGCCTCTATAATTATGTGAGCCAATTCCTTATAATAAATCTAATTATAATAAATTATAATAAGTGTTCTATTTTTCTGGGGAGTCCTGACTAATGGAGTATGAAAGACTGATAAGAGAAATTCAAGATAATTAAAATTGCTATTCATGCACAAAATAGTACCCAAAACATTCCAGGTTGTTAAAGGATAAAACTTCTGAATAAAAGTGTCCTGAATTTGAAAATTTTCTCAAGAAACCCTGATAAAAACTGGCAACACAAAGATATAATGTGGTTAATGTGCTGGACTTCATAAATAATAAATAATTCTATAGGAATCTTGGCATCAAATAAAGTCAACCTCAAAGGTGGAAAAACTCAGACTGGCTTTAGTCTTTGCCAAAATGAAGTGCTTATAATATAGTCAAGAATGTCTCTTTAGGGAATATAGAGAATAGCTTCTTTAGGGAGTATATAATATCATAACTTTTTTTTTACCTAGTCCAGTTGCCAGTATGGTATAAAAACATTCTTTCCTTTTCAAGAATTCTGACTATGGACTTTGAGGCATTATTAAATCAGTACAAGAAAAGAGGAATTAAATAAAATAGTTCAACATGTTTCTGTAGAAACCCATAAGATCTAATCAGTAGTTCCAGAAATTTCGTTTGGCAAAATTCAATACCCATTTGTGACAAAAACTAGGAATAAGAAACTTCTTTGATCTAGTTAAGAACATCTTTGAGTATCCACAGCTAACATAATGAATATAAATGACTGAATGTTTTGCCCTTGTTAGGGACTGCATGCTGTGTTCCCCAAATTCATATGTTAAAACTCTAACCTCCAGGAGGATGGCATAAAGAGGTCTTTGAAAAAATAATTAGGTTTAAATTAGGTCATTCATGAACATAGGGCTCTCCTGATGGGATTAATGCTTTTATTAAAAAAAGGAAGAGACACAGATTTCTCTCTCTCTCTCTGCTTTGTCATGTGAGCATACCAAAGGAAAAAAGCCATTTGTAAACTAGGAAGAGTACTCTCACCAGGCACCACATCTGCTGATGCCTTGATCTTGAACTTCCCAGCCTCCAGAATTGTGAGAAATAAGTGTTTGTTGTTTAAGCCACCTAATGTCTGGTATATTTGTTTAGCCTGAACGGACTAAAACAGACCCTAAATTAGGAATAATTCAAGGCTGTCTGCTCTCACTGTTTCCAGTCAATGTTTTGCTAGAGTCTGTGGATAATACAATAGGAACAAGAATAATAATAAATAGCATACATTTTGGGGGGGGGGGACTAATCCAACTTTTATTTTGTCCAGCCTGTGCCTTGTACATATTATCACCTCTCGTAGCTTTTTCAGTCTTCTTCTTTTTTTTTTTTCTGGCATTTTTTTTATTAACATATAATGTATTATTTGCCCCAGGGTACATGTCTGTGAATCATCAGGCTTACACATTTCACAGCACTTACCACAGCACATACCCTCCCCAATGTCCATATCCCTACCCCTCCCCCTGTACCTCACAGCCACCCTTAGTTTGTTTCGTGAGTTTAGGAGTCTCTTATGGTTTGTCTCCTTCCCCATCCCATCTTGTTTCATTTCTCTCCCCCACCCCCCACAACCCCCACCCTGCCTCTCAAATTCTTCATATCAGAGAGATCATGTATAATTGTCTTTCTCTGAATGATTGATTTATTTCGCTTAGCGTAATACCCTCTAGTTCCATCCACGTAGCTGCAAAAGGCAAGATTTCGTTTCTCTTGATGGCTGCATAGTATTCCATTGTATATATATGCCACATCTTCTTTATCCATTCATCTGTTGATGGACATCTAGGGTCATAGGGTAGCTCTATTTTCAACATTTTGAGGAACCTCCATACTGTTTTCCAGAGTGGCTGTACCAGCTTGCATTCCCACCAACAGTGTAGGAGGGTTCCCCTTTCTCCACATCCTCGCCAACATCTGTCGATTCCTGACTTGCTAATTTTAGCCATTCTGACTGCTGTGAGGTGGTATCTCACTGTGGTTTTGATTTGTATTTCTCTGATGCCGAGTGATGTTGAGCATTTTTTCATGTGTCTGTTGGCCATTTGGATGTCCTCTTTGCTGAAATGTCTATTCATATCTTCTGCCCATTTCTTG
>CM052800.1:149634925-149670734 GCA_028533885.1 Nasua narica | reverse complement strand
AAATGTTTGTAGGAAGAAGTTGCTGTGGCTGAGGTTGAAGAGGTTGCTGCCTGTGTTCTCCTCCAGGATTTTGATGGAGTCCTGTCTCACATTGAGGTCTTTGATCCATTTTGAATCTATTTTTGTGTGTGGTGTAAGGAAATGGTCCAGTTTCATTCTTCTGCATGTGGCTGTCCAGTTTTCCCAACACCATTTGTTGAAGGGACTGTCTTTTTTCCATTGGATATTCTTTCCTAATGGCATACATTTTTTTAAAGGAAAAATATAACCTTATGTTTTTAGTGACCTAATTCTGTGTAGATCACAAAGAAAATCTTCCAAAGCTATCAGGACTATCAGAGTGTCTAGCAAAGTCACAGGAAACAAAAATATTGACATTGTTAAGATATTCATTTTCCCCAGTTGATCTGTAGATTCAGTGTAATCCCAATTTTGATAATTGGGATAATTCCAGGAAACATTTTTCATAGCTATTGGTTCTTAAGTTCATAAGGAAATGTAAAGATCTTAGAATAGTCAAACAGTTTTAAAAAGAACAAAATGGAGGACTTACATTACTTTTTTTTTAAAGGGCCAGATAGTATATATTTCAGGTTTGTGAGGTATGTGATTTGTTGCAGCTACTTCACTCTACCTTTGTAGCATGAAAGCAGCATGAACAATATATAAACAAATGGGCATGGCTTTTTCCACTAAGATATTTTTTACAAAACAGGTGGCCATATCATGGGTCATTGTTTGCTGACCTCTGCTATAGAGATATGTACTGTGTTATTAGTTAAGTGTGAACATATAGATCAGTGGAACAGAATAGATCAGAAGTAGACCCACATGCTATTGGCAGATTGATTTTCCACAGAGGTGCTAGGGACTTTGAAAGGTCAAAGAATGATCTCTTCAATAAATGTTACTGGAAGATTGGACATCTGTAGGGAATAAAATGAATCTTGACTCTTATTCACAAAATTGAATTAGAGTGTAGACTTAAATGTCAAAGGTAAACATAAAATTTCTAGTAGGGAACTTAGGAGAAACCAAAATAATGAGCCGTAAGCATGTGAAAAGCTGTTCCACATTAATCATTAGGGAACTGCAAATTAAAACCTCAGTAAGATATCAGCACAGACCAACAAGAATGGAAATGATGGAAAAGACAATACCAAATATAGGCAAAAATGCAGAGCAGTTGGCACTCTTACTAATTTTGGCGACAATGCAGAACAATCAAACTACTTTAGAAAGCAATTTGGTACTTCTGTATGACTTTATACACCCACATTTATCATACATTCAGGTGTTCTAAATATTTCCCAAGAACAATGAATATTAACTCCATAGAAATCTGTACATGGATATTCATAGCAGCTTTGTTTATGATAGCTGTCTAGCTTTGTTTACGACTGCTGTCTAAATAATCCAAAATATCATTGTTGACAGAAAAAAAATGTTGAAATTTAAAAAAAGCATTTATTGGGGTCTCAGAATTACAATTCAGTGAGCACAGATTTCGGATTTGGTAGCGACCCAACTCTGTCCCCCTAGGGAACAAAAGTGAGGCTTTTATTTTAAAGACAAAAGGGGATGCTTGCATATGTTGTTTACAAAGATTTAGATTGTTCTTGGCAGAAAAGTAAAGTAGGCTAAACATAATTGATTCCTAAGGCTGTCACTAAAACAAAAATTTATTACTATAGCAAGTTGCGGATAAGTTTGTGCAAAGTCCTAGGAATAATTAAGGTTGAGCCCAAGTCAGAAGTTCATGGTTCTACCTAGTGAGGATGTGCATATAGCCTACCTCCTTAATGGTCTCCCAGTTCCATTTTAAAACCTTTGACAAAAGTGACCCCATTTTTTTCCATCTTTCACATCATTGACAGGTAAATGCATAAACAAAATTCATTAGTTGGTGTATTTCTAAAGTGGCACGCTACTTAGAAGTAAAAACTAATGAATTACTAATAATCACAACAACATGGGGGAATGCTGAGTAAAAAAAGTCAGGTATAGAAGAGTATACACTATATGATTCCAGTTATATAAAATTCTGGAATAGATTACTCTAAGCTATGGTGAGAAAAAGCGGATTATTGGTTGCCTTCAGCCATGTGGGCAATTGACTTAGAAGAGCAAGATAGAAATTATCTCTCTCTTACTTATGGAAATTGTGACATGGGTATTTACGCTAGTACCAATTCATGTAACTGTATTTTTTTATTGTGTTGTTAGTCACCATACAGTACATCATTAGTTTTTGATACAGTGTTCCATGATTCATTCTTTGTGTGTAACACCCAGTGCTTCATGCAATCCATGCCCTCCTTAATACCCATCACCAGACTCACCCATCCCCCAACCTCCCTCCCTTCTAAAACCCTCCATTTGTTTCCCAGAGTCGAGTCTCCCAGTCCGATTTCTTCCCCTTCATTTTTCCCTTCGCTTAATGTCCTCCATGCTATTCCTTATGTTCCACAAATAAGTGAAACCACATAATAATTGACTTTCTCTATTTGACTTATTTCACTTATGTTAAGTGAAATAAGTCAAATAGAGAAAGTCAGTTTCCTCCTTATAATCTCCTCCAGTCTCATCCAAGTTGATGCAAAAGTTGGATATTCATCCTTTCTGATGACTGAGTAATATTCCATTGTCTATATGGACCACATCTTCCTTATCTATTCATTTGTTAAACGGCATCTTGGCTCATTTCACAGTTTGGCTATTGTGGACATTGCTGCTATGAACATTGGGGTGCATATGGCTCTTCTTTTCCCTACATCTGTATTTTTGGGGTAAATACTCAGTAGTGCAATTGCTGGGTCATAGAGTAAATCAATTTTTAACTTTTTGAGGAACCTTCACACTGTTTTCCATAGTGGCTATACCAATTACGTTCCCACCAACAGTATAAGAGGTTTCCCCTTTCTTCCCAACCTCTCCAACATTTGTTTTTTCTTGCCTTGTCAATTTTTGCCATTCAAACTGGTGTAAGGTGGTATCTCAGTGTGATTTTGATTTGAATTTCTCTGATGGCTAATGATGAACATTTTTTAGCCATTTGTATATCTTCTTTAGATAAGTGTCAGCTCATGTATTCTGCCCATTTTTTTACTTGATTATCTATTTTTGGGTGTTAAGTTTGAGAAGTTCTTTTATAGATTTTAGATATCAGTGCTTTGTCTCTAGTGTCATTTGCAAATATCTTCTCCCATTCTGTGGGTTGCCTCTTTGTTTTATTGACTGTTTCCTTTGCTATGCAGAAGCTTTTTATCTTGATGAAGTCCTAAAAGTTCATTTTCACTTTTGTTTCCCTTGCCTTTGGGCATCTGTCTTGAAAGAAGTTGCTGTGGCTGAGGCTGAAGAAATCACTGCCTATCTTCTCCTCTAGGATTTTGATGGGTTCTGGTCTCACATTGAGGTCTTTCATCCATTTTGAATTTATCTTTGAGTATGGTATAAGAGGATGGTCAAGTTTCATTCTTCTGTATATAGCTGTCCAATTTTCCCAGCACCATTTATTGAATATATGTAACATTGAGGAGACTGTCTCTTTTCCATTGGATATTTTTTCCTGCTTTGTTGAAGATTAGTTGACTATCATAGAGTTGAGAGTCCATATCTACTCTCTACTCTACTTCATTGGTCTATGGGTCTGCTTTTTGCCAGTACCATGCTGTCTTGGTGATCACAGCTTTGTAACATATAACTGTATTCTTAAAAGGGATGTATTCCATTGAGTGTAAGCCACAAGTTAATACAGAATTAAAATAATGAGAAAAAAAAAGGCAACATTTGGAGGACAGTTGGTAAGAGTTTAGGTTGGGGGAGGGTCTTGGAAGAGGTTTTGAGAGGAAGGAAACATGGGTTCTCCTTCTAGTAACTTTTTGAGGATTCTAATTATCAGGAATGAATATAAGTAAAATCTTCTGATTTGTTCCTAAAATTTGTATATGGAATCTGCTTATTTATTCAGTGTGCATTTATTCTCTTATTATTATCTATATCTTGATGAATTTGTATCTGTTTTTCTATGTATCTATACTTTTCTTTGGGTATGTATGTATATATGTATATATACACACATATATGTATATAATCTTGATTATTACAAACAATATAAGAATTTAAAAAATGTTTTATTTAACTCATGTCCTCTCTTTCACAGGAAAAGTCAGACCTTGCGTTATTGAAAAGAGTTCTGAAAATACAAATTGTTATGGATAAGGCCTTGGTATGTATTACTGATGTGTCATCATATCTTTCTCTTGTGTTCTAAGTTCAAAGCGAATATGAAAAAGGAACTTGCCTTGTTTGCAATGTAGATATTTCACTCTGTTCAAAATATGTATCTCAGGATAGCAGGAGAGAAAAAAATTTCAATTGCTTTTACATTGACATACAGGGACCAATATTTATGGTATTGATTTCCAAATCAGTATAGAATTCTAGCATTAATGTATACCACTATATGTATGCAAGGTTCTACTACACTATAATCTATTGGATTACAACTAGTATAGATATTTTTGAATCCACTCCATATCATGGTGAACTCTTTTCCTTAAATCGATTCCCATTTTAAAACAAGCTATTTTGTTTATTACTCAATTAGAGATCTTTGTTGTTAAATATTATCTTTTATGATATTATCTTATCCTGTATAATTTCTTGAGTTCTCTAGTGGAAGTTCTATATTTCAAAAATGAGATTTATTCATGGGAATATCCATTTAGTTATGGAAATTTTTATTTATGCTGTCAGTTTGAGCGGTCATATGAGTAGCAAGTTAAAAAATCAGATTTGTCTATTATCACTGATATTTTTGCATAAAGTGTCTCAATGAGTGTCATAATGTCATGATGTTCATAAAAGAAAACATTCTTTGAAAATAAAAGGAAATATTTAGCTCTTTAAATAATTTAAAAAATCAGTAACAGTAAGGAATAGACAGACAAAAATAATAAAGAAAAAACACAGAGTTTTATAATCAGGGGATAAATTATATGCAGACATGTCCTGTTTTTAATGTATACATGGTGTATATTTATATACCTTCATTTCCATATGTTATTTTGTAAGTTATCTTATAATGTTTTCCCACATATTAATGAAATCTATAATTTCAATTTAATTTTGAAGTTCACATAGTGTCCAATTAATATATTTAATATAATTTTTTAAAGATTTTATTTATTTATTTGACAAAGAGAGATCACAAGTAGGTAGAGAAGCAGGCAGAGAGACTGGGAAGCAGGCTCCCCACTGAGCAGAGAGCCAGATGCAGGGCTTAATCCCAGGACCCTGAGACCATGACCTGAGCCGAAGGCAGAGGATTTAACCCACTCAGCCACCCAGGTTCCCCAATATATTTAATATAATTTAATTTACTAACCAATTTACTAGCTATCTGTGTTCTTTTCTAGTCTTTGTTGCTTTTGGTCTTTTTACCCCCCACTCAAACAGTCCCCCTTAGTATCTCTTGCAAGGCAAGTTTAATGGTCATGAACTCCTTTAGTTTTTATGTGTCTGGGAAACTATCCTTTTCTGAATGATGGTCTTGCTGGATAAAGTATTCTTGGCTACATATTTTTCCCATTCAGCACATTGAATATACCCTGCCATTCATATCTGGCATGCCAAATTTCTGTGGACAGATCTGCTGTGAACCAGATCTGTCTTCCCTTGTAGATTAAGGACTTTTTTTTTCTTCTTGCTCCTTTCAGAATGCTTTCTCCATCCCCTCACTTTCAATCTGCAGGTTTCTTTAGGTTTAAAATGAGTCTCCTCTAGGCAATATAGAGATGAGTATTGTTTTTTTATCCATTTTGACACCTTATGTCTTTTGATTGGGGCATTTATTCCATTTACATTCAGTGATTATTAATAGATATGAATTTAATGCCATTGTATCGCCCGTTAAGGTAATTGTTTCTGGAGATTTTCCCTGTTCCTTTCTAGTCTTTGTCACTTTTGGTCTTTTCTTCCCACTTTAAAATCTCATTTAATATTTCTTGTAGGGCGGTTTCATGGTCATGAACACCTTTAGTTTTTGGTTGTCTGGGAAACTCTCTTCTTCTATTCTATCATTTTATTCTAAATGATAGTTTTCTTCCCTGCATATTTTTCCCATTCATCACACTGAATATATCATGCCACTGTTCTCTGACTTGCTATGTTTCTTTGGATAGATCTGCTGCTAGGCATACTGGTCTTCTTCTGCAAGTTAGAGATTTCTCTTTCCTTGCTGCTTTTAGGATTTTTTCTCCTATTTCCATACTATAGAATGTCTTGGTGTTGGCCTTTTGTTGGTTTTGATAGGAATCTTTGTGCCTCTTGGGTTTGGGTGTCTGTTTCCTTCCCCAGATTAGGAAAGTTTAGCTATTATTTCTTCAAATAAGCTTTCTGCCCCTTTCCCCTCTCTTCTTCTGGTACTTGTATGATATGAATGTTATTACACTTTATGAAGTCACTGAGTTCCCTAAGTCTACATTCGTGATCCAATATTTTTCTTTCCCTCTTCTTTTCAACTTCATTATTTTCCATTATTCTATCTTCTGTATAACTTATTCATTCTTCTGATTCTTCCATCTTTGTGGTCATTACATCCAGTTGGTTTTGCATTTAGGTTATAGCATTTTTTATTTTGGCCTGACTAGTTTTTAGGTCTTTTTTTCTCTGTAGAAAGGTACTCCCTGGTATCTTCTATGCTTTCCTCAAGCCCAGCTCGTATCCTTATGATTGTTGCTTTAAATTCTGAGCCAGGCATATCTCTTATATCTGTTTTGATTAGATCCCATGACCTTTTCTTTTTTTTCCTTTTGGGATGAATTCCTCCATCTTGGTATTTTGTCTAGGTTTCTGTCTTTTTCTGTGTGTTAGAAAAGCCAGTTATGCTTCCTGCTCCTGCTAGTAATGGCTTTGTTAAGAAGAGGTCATATACTGTCCCTGGACTGACTGATGCTTCACAAAACGTCTCTGGTATATGCTGTGGGCACTCTACTGGTGTGTTTTGGCTGCTCTTCCCCTCAGATCAGTCCTCTGCAGTTTCTTCTTGCCTACAGTGGGGAGTATTTGGACCTTGTCCAGAGCGTGTCAAGTTTTAAGTAGGTGTACTCTGGTCTTGCTATTAAAAGAGGCCTGATGATATTTCCACTAGAGCTGAAGCTGTACAGCACTATGGTCAGCAGACTTGGTGCATATGGAGGTTTTTGCTGGTCTTCTGGGGTAGGGGACCACTGCTCTCAGGCACACTTGCCCTAGTTAAGAAGCATCTACAGAATGTAAGCAGGCATGGTTTGTTGTCATTGGCTCAGGCCTCCGTTGTTGAGGGGCTATGCTTCTCATTGAAGTTAGTCTGTGCTGATGGGTATGGAAGAAAAGCGGCACTGGCCTTGTCCCTTGTCTCCAAAGATGTGAGTTCGCACCACTGCTGTCTAGAAAGCCCTCACAGAAGTCTCCTCCTGTGTGTCAGAGGCATCCCTCAGCTCTCTGCCTTCTCCCTGTCTGTGTCTGGGTTGTCTGCCTACAGGCAGTGCAGTGCATCTGTGTTTTATCTCAGACACACTGGATGAATTTCAGAATTCCAAACTTTAGGAACCTGTTGTGGTGCGGACCTCTGTTGGTCCTCTGGGAGAGGGTCTTGCTGGGCTGGGGCTTGTGCTGGTTTGTCCCAAAGGGACAGCCACACCGATGCACAGGAGCTGGGAGTTTGGAGTAAAACATGGCAAAAAGCCTGAGTCCAGGTAAGCCACCCTTGGCAGGTGTCTGTGCTCCTATTCTTAAGGGGCAGGAGGAGCACAATGGCACCAACCAGCTCTTTTGTCTCTGACAAAAGACACCTGACAGGCCTGTCTCTGACAGGCAAAGCCACCTCTCCCAGATACGCTCTGAAAAGGGGGAACGTTTCTCCCAGTGCATCCCTAGGGATCTTCAGATCGCACCATCAGCCCCTGGCATCTACCTTCCTTCTCCAGAGGAGCACTGTAGTACCCACTGGGTTCCACATCACCCACAACACAGAACTATAACACTCCAGAGTCTTTAAGACCCACTGGTTGTAAACATTTAAGATAATCAGCCTCTCTTGCTTTACCAGTCAGTGACTTTGGGGAATAGTTTTCCATCTGTGATCCCCTGCGTACTGCTCTCTCTCCCTCTCTCTATCTTTATCTCTCTCTTTCTTCCCTCCCCTCTCTCCATGGTCAGGACTCCCTTCCTTTTGCAGCACCCATGATTCTTTTCTCCCCAAAATCATGTCTCCCCACCTCTGACCCTCCATGATGTGACCTCCTCTCCTTCTGCCCCAGTCGTGCAGTTTGTTCTGTCAGTCCTCGGACCGATTTCTTGGGTGTTTAGAACAATCCAATATTTATTTAGCTGTGTTCCAGGAATCAGGCAAATATAGGGTCTTCCTACTACTCTACCATCTTAACTGACCCCGCAGGCATTTAGATTTCCATATTTGTTGTTACATGGGGAATAATACTATTTGGCCTAAAACTAAGATCACAAGTAGAATTATGCTTTGCCACAGCCACTCCCATGAGGTTGCCAACATTAAATCTAGACAGCCTATTTTTCTTTCTCCGCTTTGCTGGATACCTTCAAGAAACCCAAAACAATGACTAAAAACCCCAAGAGTTCCTTAAAATATGCTATGATTAGTATTTCTTCTTTTATGTTTAGTTTATCTGTCATCACTTTTAAGGTATGGTTCTGTAAGCAGAATATTGATAGGTCTTTTTTTCTTCTATTTGGTCAGATAATCACTGCCTTTTCATTAGGACATTCAGTTGAATTATGTATACCAAAATTACTGATAAGTATTGATGTAGGTTAAGTGCTGCTGTCCTATTAGTGTTCTATTTGTCCCATCAATGATTTCCTCCTCAGTTCCTCTTTTGTTATCCTTGGATTAGTGGGTTATTTTCAGCATTTGTTTTTATCTACTACATTTTTTTTTTCTGGCTATACCTCTTTTCCTCCACCTCTAACCCCAGTGGTTTCTCTAGTGGTTTCAGTGAACATTCTTAACTTTTTACAATCTAGAATTAATGTTGTACCACTTCACGTACAATGTAAGAATCTTACAACAGCGAAGTTTCATAGAACCTCTTTGTGATGTTAGTTTAATATATTTTTACTTCTTCATCTGTTATAAACCACAAGATGAATTATTTTAAATTATTCAAGTGTTTAAGGAAATTAAGGAGAGGAAAAGAGCATTTCATTTTTTCCCCACATTTTAACATTTCCAAAATTCTTCATTCCGTCTTGTAGGTCTGTGTTTCTAATTATTTTTTTAGTGTTTTTATGAAGTCTCTTCAGCTTTTGTTTATATGAAATTATCCTTATTTTATATTCATTTTTTAAAAAATATTTTATTTATTTGAGAGAGAGAGAGTGCACAAGCAGGGGGAGGGTGAGAAGGAGAGGGAGAAACAGACTCCCCTGCTGAGCAGGGAAGCCTGATGCTTGATCTCAGGACCCTGAGATATGACATGTGCTAAAGGCAGATGCTTAACCGACTGAGCAACCCAGGTGCTCCTTATCTTCATTTTTTAAACATTGTATTTGGAAATATTTTCAAACTTGCATGAAAGTTGTAAGAATAAGAATAATGAAAGAACACCTATATTCTCTTTACTTATATTTATTGTTTAACATTATATCCCAGTATTACTTGTGCTCTCTGTATCTGAAAGTAAGTTGTAAATTGCATCATGGAACTTTTATAGAGTTACCCATGTAAGTAAAAATAACATCATTAAAATACCTTTTATCAAGTATTACTATAAGTATTTTTATCAAATAACACTGTAAGTATTACTGTACTTGAATTACACTGTGGTTGGACAGTGTGATCTATATGACACGTTTTATAGTCAAATAACTGTTTTATAGCCTAATGTTAGTCAATTTATATAAAACCTCCATGTATATTTGAAAAAAATATTATCTCATTGTTTTATATTAGCTTTATATATACTTATTGTATCTAAAGTTTGCTTTAACTTGAACACTCTTGTATTGTTAATATGCTTGATTGATTAATGATTGAGAGAACTATAAAAAATTCCTCACTATGACAGTCAATTTTGTTAAATTTTGTTGCTATTAGTTATAGTGAAGTTTAGAATGCTTCCATCTTTCTTAATAACTGAATATTTTATTAATGCACTGTGATATTTATGCTTTTAAGCTTTATTAACATTAATGTAATTATCATATAACATATACTTTTTGTCTATTATTTTCCTGGTATATATTTTCATGCTTTGACCCAATAACTCTATGTACTCATAATTTAGAGGTTTTTATTTTAATTTGCATATAGTGGATTTTTAAAAAAGTTTCTGTCATTTATCTAGTATTTGGTCTTTTGATAATTTGTGATTATTGACATACATGGATTTGTTTCCATAGTTATGATTTTGTATTCTTTTATCTTGCTTTTCAGTGTTCAGTTTTGCAAAGGATCACCTTCATTTATATTACACATGCTGCATTGTGTTGGGAAAGGTTACATACGGAGAAATAGCAAAGTATAAATAGTCTCTAAGGACCTAGGAGGATAACATCTCTTTTGTCCAAATCAAAGAATTGTATCCATTATATTTTATTTTCTATTAGTAGTTTTCAGCAGACTTGCTGAAGATTATTAAAGATACAAAGTTGCCACTTTTTGTTTTCTGCTAACACTTAGAAATGCGTACATACACATAATTAGAAATATTTAGAGAAAATATTATCCTTTCTGTTCCTTTGAATGAAGACATATTCTTGACATTACTGGCTGTAATGGTCCTCAGAGTTCTGTGTTTAGAAAGTACATTGTTTATCCAGGATATATAGTCATCTCTTAGTGGGATGAAGACAAATGATGGCTGCATACTATAGTAGAAAAAAAAAAGCCTTAGTAGTTTAGTTAGTTGGGAACTTGAGTTCTGGTTCTTACCCTCAGTAGTTCTGTGATCTTGTAAACTTAACTTTTGACTCTTAATTTCTGTATGTGTGAAGAGGAAGTTAATCACAACCTTCTTATTTTAAGATTATCGATTAATATATAAAGTCTTTAGGTTTATATCTAAAACTTACTAAGTATTTGGTAAATTGTAATTTTTTTTCTTTCACTTGAGCACTGCATTATTTTAACATTTTATATCCATTTAAAATGTTATAGTTCAGTAATTTTCACTAGCGATTAAGAAACAAAATTTGTCTTTCAGTATGATTATATGGGCTCTGAAGTGTCAGTTGCAGCTGAGAAAGTTGTCCATATCTTTGGTGTAATCAACACTGTAAGTATTTATGTTGTAAGAAACATTCCTATTAATGCAGTAATATTGTTTGTATAAATAGCATACCCAGTTTGTAAAAAATGTAATCCTACCAACTGGTTTCATCCAGTTGGATTTCATTTCCAAAAAAGAGTAAACTGAATATATTAACATTATGTATAGAATGTTATATTTATGATTACCTAAAAACTATATATTATGTATCTTCTGTTTTCAGATGTTTTCCCAGCTCAACATAACTATAATACTAACTTCTTTGGAGCTCTGGTCAGATCAAAATAAGATTTCACTTAGCGGGGATGCTAATGAAGTACTACAAAGATTTGTGTCATGGAAAGAACAATTTTTAATTCCAAGATCCCATGATATGGCATACTTATTAATGTAAGTACCTTATTTGTATTGACACAAGGTTTGTCAAATTATTTCATACGTTAGCTATCAAGATTATATATGTGTTATATGCAATGATAAGACACTTCAGAAAAAGATTACATGCAAACTATATTGACAAAATGTAAAATATAAAATTCTGAAAACAATGTAAGACACTAAGTCATAGTAAGTCATTATTCTCCACTAGGCTTTTTATCTATGGAAATGTAAGAAACTTGAAAATTTAGAAAGCCTTGAGATAAACAGGGGGCCTCAATGATTTGAAGTTTTTTTTAGAGGTAAATAATTGAAACTAGCATTTGAACTTTAAATACAATGTAAATTAGTTAACAGAATGCAATAATTGCATATAATGCTGGGTAAAATATATCAAATTAATAATGTTGTTACCATCTGGTATTGCTATAGTGACCCAAGGTGTAGCTATTTAACTAACTTGCAGTATTTTTTATCAAGAGTCTTTATATAGGTTTCTGTTAACTCTTTGATTGTTGAGATGGAAATAATAAGAATTCTGAAGATCTGAATAATATACAATAGATTTATAAATCTATTGGTGTTTCCTGTGGAATTTAGGATCAGGTTTGGAGACTCAGGAGCTACAATAACTAAGGACGGAAATGTATGAGGACAATTGCTACATTCTATCTCTTCTTTTTGTGATGAGTCTTGTGATGAGTAGTCTGTCTCTTTGTCTCCCTGTCCTCCAATCTAACATTTTTTACATGCTTTAGGGGTTCACTATGTGCAAATCATGACAGTAAGCTATCCTGACTTGTACATCTTCAAATTATATCTATCCCAGTGCTGGCAACAGTGGTGATTAATGTTTTGGAAGGATTAGGCACCGCTGGGTTTTGGGCTGTGTATCATAAAATGTTAAAGTAGACTTCAGAACTTAACTTTATAGGAACTATGAGAGATTATCCAAATACAAAATAATTGAGAGCATGAGATGTGACATGTAATATTTGTATTAAAAAAACATAGTTTTATTGAGAAATCCAATTCATAAAAGGTCATTAAGTTAGTAATAATTTAAGATGCATTTATTCAGAAGAAAAATTTTATTATTTAGTTATAGAGACCATCTTGATTATGTGGGAGCAACATATCATGGAATGGCATGCAATCCAAAGTTTGCTGCAGGAATTGCTCTGGTATGCCTTTTATTTCCATCTATTCAGTAGTTATGTTTTGAAACATCCACTTCAAGGAATAAAATATGTATAGTATATTTGTCATGATGTTTTGACGGATTTTTCTGAGTATGCTTTTTTTTTAAGATTTTGAAACTCAAATATTATAATTTTAAAAGTTTTTTGCTATTGTGGTAAAATACAAATAACATAAAATTTACCATTTTTACTAGCTTTAAGTGTACAATTCAATAGGGCCAAGTATGTCCACATTGTTATGAAACAGATCTCCAGAACTTTTATCTTGCTTAAATGAATATTTGTATTTTTTGACCAATTTGCGCCATTTTCCACACAATCTAACCTCTGGAATCTAACCTGTCTGTTTCTGTGAGTATGATATTTTTATATTCCATATATAAGAGAGATCATATAATATTTATCTTTTTCTGTCCGGCTTATTTCAATACACATAATTTCATCCAGGTTCATCCATGTTGTTGCAAATGGCAGGATTTCATTCTTTTAATGGCTGAATAATATTCATATATATGTGAATTTAACATATATGAGGATATTCATATATGTGTGTGTATGTACATACATATATGACTTTTTTATCCATTTATCTGTTAGAAATAACTTAGGTTATTTCTATACCTTAGCTATTGTGAGTAATGTTGCAATGAACATGGGAGTGTGGGTAGAAGCTCTTCAAGATACTTTTGGATATATACCAGAAGTATTTTCTTGATCATAGAACTTCTGTTCTATTTGTAATATTATAAGGAACCATCATACTTATTTTCAGGGTGTTTGTACCATTTTATAATCCTACCAGTAGTTTACATTTTATTCATCACATCTTAACCAACACATTATTTTCTGTTATTGTTGTTTTTTAATAGCAACTATCCTAAGTAGTATGAGGTGATATTTCATTGTGGTTTCAATGTGCACTTCTATGATTACTAGTGATACTGAACATCTTTTCATATGCTTTTTGCTTTTTGTATATTATCTCTGGAAAAAATATTCAATTTCTTAGTCTTTTTCTCTTTTTTTACCACATTATCCAGTAGTTGTACTCTTCAGCATTTCCCAAATGAGTTGAATACTTATATCCAGACAAAAACCTGCATATGAATATTTATAGCAGCTTTATTCATAATTTACAAAGATTGGGAGCCTTTAACAGATGAATGGATAAACTGAAGTAAATTGATATAAAGGAATACTATCCAATGATTTTTTTTAAGTGAGGCATCAAGCCATGAAAACACATGGAAAAGACTTTTGTGCATAGTGATTAGTGAGGAAAGCCAATCCAAAAAGGCTACATACTGTAGGAGTGCACTGTATGACCTTCTGAAAAAAGGAAAAACTGTGGGGATAGTAAAAAGATTATAGGTCGCCAGGGGTTTGTGTCTTGCTGCCATCATTACTTCCCATGTGTGTTTTTTTTAAGACATAAATGCTGCTTACAAAGTGTTATAGTATTCTGCCTTTAAAAAAAATTAATCTGACTCTCTCCCAGAACTATTTCTGAAGTCAAAACTGATTGCAAATTCAACCCTTTAGAATCTTTGTATCTTTTTCTTAAGTGTTCATTAAAAAATAATAGAGCTACTAAACAGTGTGTATTCTCAAAAAACTTTTAAAGCTTACTGGAATTTAATATGTAATAAAAACATATGATAATATTAATTTTATTTTGGTTTATGTCAGTGCCATTTGGATTAAAAATACAGTAACTCAAAAATAAAAACAAAATTTACCTATTTTTTTTCTTATTTTCTGTATCCTTAAGAAAATAATGAGCTTTGGCATAGTAGTTTCTTAAATTTGTATTTGCATTTAGGTAATATGGCCGAAAAGAAAAGATCAAAGAGGTGCAGAAATAATTTAGGCAACAATTCTGTTTTGTTTTGTTTTGCTTTTTGCATTTAGTATCCACAGATGATAACTTTAGATGCATTTTCAGTTGTTATGGTACAGTTGCTTGGAATTAATCTGGGATTAACATACGATGATATCTACAATTGTTACTGTCCAGGAACTACATGCATAATGAATTCTGAAGCAATGTAAGATTTTATTTTTATCAAATCTGTGTTTTCTTCTGGGAAATGATTGTAGCAGTCACTGTTGTATAATATCTTGCAATACAACTTAAGTAAGAATATTTTTATTAAATACATAATATGCTTGTTTAAACTTATTTATTTATTTTAGCTTTTTATTTAAATTCAATTTAGTTAACATACAGTGTATTGTTAACTTCAAGGTTAGAATATAGTGATTCATCAGTTGCATATAACACCCATCCTCATTACATTAAGTGCCCTCCTTAGTGCCTCATCCCCGAACCCACCTCCCCTCTAGCAACCCTGTTTGTTTCCTAGACTTAAGAGTCTGTGGTTTGCTTCCCTTTCTGTTTTTATCTTATTTAAAGAGGAGTATTTGATATTGTAGAAAATGTGCTTAATATTTCTACATTCAACGTTACAGAGAAAGTGAATGTTTATGATGACTTTCTGGGGGTTAACTAGAGTCTTGAGGTGAAATTAATTCATTCTAAAATTGCATAATGAGCATCTACTGCTTTGCAGGATTGTGTTAGTTTTATAAATGGCTTAACAAGATAGCTATGTCATAAATATCTTAACTCATCAGGGTCTGAAAATTTAAAGTAGACCTAAGAGTAAACAAAATATAAACAGCTTATGATAGGTGCCAAGAAGGAAATAAATAGGGAATACATGGGGAGAAGAAACTTTTTCTTTTTTTTTTAAGATTTCATTTATTTATTTGACAGATAGCACAAATAGGCAGAACAGCAGGCAGAAGGAGAGGGAGAAGCAGGCTTCCTGCTGAGCAGAGAACCTGACGTGGGGCTTGATCCCAGGACTCTGGGATCATGACCTGAGCCGAGGACAGCTGCTTAACTGACTGAGACACCCAGGCACCCCGAAAAGAAACTTACTGATAAAGGAAAGTTTTCCAAGGAAATAGTTATGAGGGATATGAATTTACTCGTGTAAGGAGCTTGTTGAAAACTTATCCGGCCAGCAAATGAAGTGATACTTGAATAGCAAGAAGTTTGAAAAGCTCAACAGACTAGAATAAGGATATTGAGAGAAGGATAAAAATGAAAAAAAAAAAAGGAGAAGAAATAGCCGGCACTATAAGGAAGAATGTTTTGACATAAGGTAAAGAAAGTAAAATACAGTGAGGCTAAGGCATAAGTCAGGGGAAGAAGGCCAAGTGATTCAGGAATGTGTATGAAAGAGTCTGATTGTGCAATCATGATGCAAGAGTTGGGGTTTTGTGATAAATGTTAACCAAATACATTTTAAGTTGATTCATGCAGTATGGATAGTAAAAATTATCTTAAAATGAATGTAAAATGTATCAGAGGGAACAATAATATAGTTAATATTTTGGAGATGATTCTCCTCTACTTGCTAGATATCTATGGTATTGAATTACAATAGAAATAAACTTATTACTTTTATTTACAACCTATATTAAAGATAAAAATCCTCTCCCTTCCTTCTTGGCTCCTCTGTAAGTGCAGTATTACAGAATTTATGGTACTTGTCAGTACTTCACAGAGTGTTACTTTAATAGTGGTTTTATTCCATTTATCTGAGGAATATAATTTATTTTCAGACATTCCCATGGTGTCAAGTTTTTCAGCAGTTGCAACATGGATGAATTTAAACGTATGGCTTCACAGCCTGAATTTGAATGTCTTCAGAATAAAACAGTTTCAGAAGTGCTTTACCAAGGAAATACTGTAGGAGCTTGTGGCAATGGAATTTTGGAACCTCCTGAACAATGTGATTGTGGCCTTAAAGAGGTTAGTGACAAACATTTCTAACTCATCTAAAGATTTGTTTTTGTGTTCTCATGTAGTCTTCTCAATAGAGATGTAATATAGGAGGACTGTTTTTGAAATGTGGCTACCATTTAATTAAACATCTAAGATACAGGGATATGGAGCATATGATAACTGACTCATCCTGAATTTGAAGCATTTGAAAAGTTTAAGTAAAGTGTAAGAATGGAGTAAAGAGGTAGATTTTCTTTATAGTGTAACCATTAATACTAATACCCACCTTCCTGTATCATAAACATTGGTAACATTAATCCTGTAATTATCACCTCAAGCATGTGAATTCCTTGAAGTGCCTGCACTGGTTCACTAAATTACTACATGTATGTTGTATACCTGCTCATCTCCTAATTTCCATCCTGCATCTGAGGGAATGTCACTTATTTTAACTTGACTTCACAGAATTAGATTAATAATAATCCTTGGTTTGTTATTGTTATATTTAGCTTTTTGCTGTTACCCCTTTTTTAGTTGTGCTTGGTAAGATGGCTCACCACTGCATTTTTACTGTGCCTGTTTTCATATACTTATGCATGGTGATTTTCTGGGATGTTCCATGTTCACTTGAGAAAATATAAACTCTTGTTAAAAATAAAATTCTGTAAGACTTGAGTACATGATAATGTTTAACTGAATGCTTCAAACATATTTTCTATGTTCATTTTGCCACATTTGTCTTCTATTTTTTTATTTTTTCAGTGTTCCAAGATTGATTATGTACCACACCCAGTGCTCCATGCAATACGTGCCCTCCTTAATATCCACCACCAGGCTCACCTATCCCCCCCACCTCCCTCCCCTCCAAAACCCTCAGTTTGTTTCTCAGAGTCCACAGTTTCCCATGCTTCATCTCCCCCTCTGACTTCCCCCAATTCACTTTTCCTTTCCTTCTCCTAATGTCCTCCATGTTATTCCTTATGTTCCACAAATGAAACCATATGATAATTGACTCTGTCTGCTTGACTTATTTCACTCCACATAATCTCTTCTAGTCCCATCCATGTTGATACAAAAGTTGGGTATTCATCCTTTCTGATGGAGGCATAATATTCATTATATATATGGACCACATTTTCTTTATCTATTCATCTGTTGAAGGGCATCTTGGCTCTTTCCACAGTTTGGCGATTGTGGCCATTGCTGCTATGAACTTTGGGGCACATGTGGCCATTCTTTTCACTACATCTGTATCTTTGGGGTATATACCCAGTAGTGCAATTGCACGGTCATAGGGTAGCTCTATTTTTAATTTTTTGAGGAATCTGCAAACTGTTTTCCAAAGTGGCTGCACCAACTTGCATTCCCACCAAGAGTGTGAAAGTGTTCCCCTTTCTCTACATCCTCTCCAACACTTGTTGTTTCCTGTCCTGTTAATTTTGGCCATTCTACCTTGTGTAAGGTGGTATCTCAATGTGGTTTTTGTTTTTTTTTGGTTTTTTTGTTTTTTTATCAGTGTGGTTTTGACTTGAATTTCCCTGATGGTTATTGATGATGAACATTTTTTCATGTGTAAAACACTCCTCAATCTCAACACTCAAAAAACAGATAATTGCATCTAAAAATGGGCAGAAGACATGAACTTCTCCAAAGAAGACATACGAATGGCTAACAACCACATTTGTTTTTTAATTGAATTTTTGTTCATGTCTTTTGAATCCACATGCTTTGTTTTACTTTCTTCCACATTTATTGTAACAATTATTGGTTCCGTACTTTTTATTTTCCTCTAGTGATTATTCTTGCATTCTTAGCATACATATTTAAGTTATAACCATATCCAGGCCGCCTCCAAAATAATGGGATTTTACTTACATAAAATTCTTGTAAATATTGCATTTCTGTCACCTCTGTGCTTTATATTAGAAAACACCCTAAAGATTTCATTCTGAAAATACTTTCTTTATTTTACCTATTGTTCCTTTTGGTTATTAGTATTTCTTTGCACATCACAGCTCCCTTCTGAAAGAATTACATTTAAATTAAATTCTCTTTCTTAAAATATAACTTCAGTATATTTTAGTTCTCTTGAAAGAAAGTTCTCTGCCCACCTTAACAATAAATATTTATGTCATATTTATCATTTCATTGTGATATAAAATACACATGAAATAAGTACATGAAAGATGAATAAAGTCTGTATGGATAGATACTTAACAAGCACCTGAATAATTTGCACTCAGGCCTCATCAGGTAAATTTTAAAATAATCCCTTCTCTTCAGTTGTTAGAAAGAGTTTAGGAAAGTGAGTATTAAACCTTTTGTGAATGTTTGGAAGAATTCACCAGTGAAGTCATCTGGTCTTGGTCTTACAATTCTTGGGAGGTTTTTGATTGCTGGCAATCTATTGAGATTTTCTATTTCTTCTATTCTATTTCTTCTATCTAGATTTCTATTTCTATGATTCAGTTTTGGCGTATTTCTGGGAATTTATCCATTTCTACTAAGTTGTTCAATTGATGGGCATATAATTATTCATAGTAGTCTCTTATGAACCTTTGTATTTCTTGGTATCAGTTGTGACCTCTCCTTTTCCATTTCTGATTTTATTTATGAAAGCTCTCATTTTCTTGGTGAGTCTACATGAAAGTTGGTTATAATTTTAATCTTTTGAAAGAATTGGCTCTTAGATTCATTTATCTCTCCTATTGGGTTTTCAGTCTCCATTTAATTTATTTTCATTTGATTTTTTTAAGATTTTATTTATTTATTTATTTGACAGAGAGAGAGAGAACACAAGCAGAGAGGCAGGCAGAGGGAGAGGGAGAAGCAGGCTTTCTGCTGAGCAGGGATCTGAATGTGGATCCTCGATCCCAGGATCCTGGGATCATGACCTAAGCTGAAAGCAGCCTCTTAACCTACTAAGCCACCCAGGTGCCCCTCCATTTGATTTTTTAATTTTCCTCTACTAACTCTGTTCTTTTTCTATCTCCCGTATAACTATAAAGTTAGATTTAAATATTTTTTGTTTCTCGAGATAAGCTTATATTGCTATGTATTTCCCACTTGGAACTGCTTTTGCTACATCACACACATTTTTCTGTGCTTCATTTAAATTTTCATTTGTCTGAAGGTATATTTTGATTTTTTAAAAAATTTCTTCATTGACCCATTGGTTATTCACTAGTTTTATTGTTTTACCACCACATATTTGTAACTTTTCTAGTTTTCTTCTTGCAAGTGATTTTTTTTCATACCTTTGTCAGAAAAGATCTTTGACAAGATTTTAGACTTCTTAAAACTATTGAGTCTTTCTTTGTGGATAACACAAGATCTAAAATGGAGAATTTTTCATGTGCACTTGAGAAAAATATGGATTCTTGCTGCTTTTGATGGAATGTTGATTAGTCCATCTGGTCAAATGTGTTTTTTTTTCTTTTTTTAGAAAATTCAAATAACTCCGAAATTCTGAAATCTACATTAATGTTTTGTTAAAACTGTGTGAAATTTTTTTTTCTCTCCAAATTTTCATTTAATCTCCAGTTAGTTAACAGGCAATATTCAGTAGTAGAATTTAGTGATTCATCACTTACATATAACACCCAGTACTCATCACAAGTGCCCTCCTTAATACCCATCACGCATTTAAACCATCCCCTGCCCACCTCACCTCCGTAAACTTTGTTTGTTTCTCTATTTAAAAGTCTCTTTTATGGTTTGCCTCTCTATTTTTCCCCTAAATGCACTATTTTATTTCTTAAATTCTACACGTGAGGGAAATTGTATGGTATTGTCTTTCTCTGACTGACTTATTTCTCATTGCTTAATACTGTCTGGATCCATCAACATCATTGCAAATGGCAAGATTTCATTCTTTTTTATGGCTAAGTAATATTCCATTATATGTGTGTATGTTGTGTGTGTATATATATATATATATATTACATCTTTATCCATTCATCTGTCAGTGGATTCTTGGGCTCTCTTCATGATTTGGCTACTGTTGATAATGCTGCCATAAACCTTGGGGTGCAATGTATCCCATCAAATGAGAATTTCTGTATTCTTGGGTAAATACCAGTATGTTACTACTGGATCATAGGGTAGTTCTATTTTTAACTGTTTGTCTCATTGTCACTGAAGACATCAGTGCCCAATTCTGCTTCTGCCTGCCATACCTAGCCAGATGATCTGTAGAACCCATCTGTATTATATCAACAAAGGCATTATGACCTTATCTTTGGTTTTCAACAAAAAGACTTATGATGTGTCTGAATGGTCTTTATTATATTTATATAATGAAGTGTTTATCCATAAAATTATTAATGAACATTTGGGTTGTTTTCATTTGTGGCTATTATGAAAAATGTTTCCAAAGAATATTTATGTTCATATCTTTGTTGACTTGTTTTCATTTCTGTTGGGTAAATATCTAGGAATGAGATTGCTGAGTCATAATGTTAATTTACTGTTAAATCTATAATAAAATGTCAAACTGCTTTCCCAAATATTGTATTATTTTACATTCCAAGCATCTTTGTATGAGAGTGGTGTTCCTTATCCTCATCAACTTTTGTTATTGCCAGTCTTTTTCATTTTAGTCATTTGCATATGTGCATTGTGGTTTTAATTTGTATTTCCTTGATGACTAATTATATTGGACAGTGTTTCATATGATTATGAGACATTCATATTTCTCCTTTTTAAAGTGTCTGTTCAAACATTTTGCACATAATAATGAGGTTGTTTGTTTTTCTATTATATAGTTATAGAAATTCTTAATATAAACTATATACAAATCTTTTGAAAATCTTTTGTAAAATCTTCTCCCAGTATGTGGCTTGGCTTTGTATTTTCTTAATGATATCTTTTAAAAAGTCAAAGTTTTTAATTGGATGAGGTTCAATTTATCATTTTTTTCTTTTATGCATTATGCTACTTGTGCCCTATCTATCTCAAGATTGTAATTTCTCATAAGTATTCTTCAAGAAGTTTATTGATTTTAGCTTTTATGTGTATATCTAAAATCCATTTTAAGTAATATTTGTAAGTTAAGTATCAAGGTATATTTTTTTCTGTATGTATTTCCAATTGTTCTAGACCTATTTGTTGAAAAATGATACTTTTCTTGTACCTATATTGAAAAACAGTATATCACATACTTTGTGTTCCATTGTTCCTTATATCTATCCTTATACCAATACCAGCTCTCCTTACCCTAATTCATAAAATCAGGTAAAATGCATGTTCATATTTTGTATTTCTTTATCAATATAGATTTGGTGATTTTAGGTTTTTGCATTTCTATGTAAAATTTAGAATCAACTTTTCTATTTCTATGCACACCCCCTAAAGAAAAAAATAATCCTGGAATTTTGATTGAGATTTTTAATCATCTGTAGAATTTGTGGAGAATGGACATATTCATAATGTTATGATTTTCAAACTGTAAGCATGACATATTGTTCCATTTATTTAGGTATCTTTAATTCCTAAAGGTAACCCTGAATATTTCATGTTTTTGAATGTTATTGTAAAGTGAGTACTTGTAAAAATTTAATTACCAGTATCCTTTGTAGGCATATAGAAATAAAATTAAATCATGACTTTAATTAAAATCACTCCTCCTATTAATGTTATTTTGAAAGACTGATTTATATTTTGAAAAATACTTACAAAATATTTGAATTAGAATTATCAACAGAAATGAGTATATTAAAAAGAATATGCTTCTGGAGTTTATCCCAGAAATAGAGGAACATTTCAGTATTTTTCAACATATATTATTAAATTTACAAAGAGAGAAAAATTGTAAGATACCACATATTAAAGAGAATTTGATAATGGTTTGGACAACCAGGAGAAAAGAAAATGTACTTTTGAATCTCAAATTTCTCAATGATGAACCTTGGCTGCCTATTTTATAAAGATTTGACTTCCAGTCCCATGATGGAATTTTATTCCTGAAGTATAAGTGTCCTTACAAGTCAATTTCTAAGCTATGCATTTAGTCTAGATTTATACTATTCATTGAGTATTGTGAAAACTTGCTCTCTACTATAGGCTCTGCTTTGATACTAGCCTTGGAATTCCCTGTGATGTCATTGATTTTTGATTTTTGTTCCCCCACATTAATATTTAGTGTGTATTTGATCCCATTAATATTTAGTGTGTAATCGATCCCAATTTAGGGAAGAATATCTTCCCTAAATATTCTTCATAATTTTTTATTAAAATATTTGTATTGTGAAGCATAACACACTTTTGTTAATATTGAAATAAAAAATTGAAAAAAGACTATCATCTGACTTCTATAAATTTAAAGCATGTTATATAGTAATAAGGATTTGTTATACTTTAATAATATTCTAACTTTGTAGTTAATGTAATTGAAGACATTATATCTAATTTTATATAAAATATAAACCAGGTATTACAAAAGATCAGGAATAAATTGTTTTTATAAAGGTTTTATAAAATTTATCTACTATTTTGGAAGAGAGATCCCTTATTACAGCTTTTTTTACAAAATATAACTTAAAACAATTCCATGTCTTGTAGTTTTTCAGAGTACAGGTTTATTCTTAGGGTTTTTTTTGGTTTTGGTTTTGGGTTTTGGTGCAATTATAAATGGTGTTTTCTAATTTTTCTTTCTGCTACTTTGTTATTAGCATATAGAAACACTACTGATTTCTAGGTATTAATTTTGTATCCTGCAACTTTATTGAATTCATTTGTTACTTCCAGTAGTTTTTTGGTGGAATTTTTAGGATTTGTTAGTATTATCTTATCTGCAAATAGAGACAGTTCAACTTATTTACCAATATGGATGCCTCTTATTTTTTGTCTGATTGCTGTGGCTAGAATTTCTAGTACTATGTTGAATAAAACTGGTAAGAGTGGACATCCTTGTCTTGTGTCTGATCTTAGAAGAAAAGCTCTCAGTTTTTCCACATTGAGTATGATATTAGATGTGGTGAAAGATGTGTATTCTGAAAACTGAAAAAAACATTGATGAAAGAAATTGAAGATTATACAAACAAATGGAAAGGTATTCCATGATCATGGATTGGAAAAATTCATATTGTTAAAGTGTCCATATTACCCAAAGCAATCCACAGATTTTCAGTACAATTCCCATTAAAATACCAACAGCATTTTTCACAGAACCAACACAAATGACACTAAAATTTATATGGAATCACAGAAGTGTTTGAATAACCAACATGAATTTGAGAAAGAAGAACAAAGATATAGGTATCACAATCCCAGATTCCAAGATATACTACAAAGATGTAGTGATCAAAACAGTATGGTTTTGGCACAAAAATAAACACATCAATCGATAGAACAGAATCAAGAGCCCAGAAATAAATGCACATATATACCGTCAGTCTTTGACAAAGGAGGCAAGACTATGCAACGGGGAAAAGACAGTCTCTTACACAAATGGTATTAGAAAAACTGGATGGCTACAATGCAAAAGAAAGAAACTTGACCACTTTCTTAAACTATAGAAAAAAAAACTCAAAATGGATTAAAGACCTAAATATGAGGCTTGAAACCATAAAAAAATCTAGAAGAGATTTTTACAGTAGTAATTGCTATCACATTGGTCATAGCAACTTTTTTTCTAGCTACGTCTTCTCAGGCAAAGGAAACAAAAGTGAAAATAAACTGTTGAGACTTACATCGAAATGAAAAGCTTTTGTATAGCCAAAGAAGCCATTAAGAAAGCAAGGGGGTTCCACGAAGATGGCAGAGTAGTAAGACCCTAAGCTCACTTTGTCCCATGTTCACAACTAGATATCTCTCATATCTGAGTCAATACACCAGAGAGTGATGTGAAGACTGGCAGAAAAAGCTCAAAAATAAATGTAGGAAAGAAGCTGAATCTGGGAGGTCAGAAAGGGCAGAAACAGTGATTGGAACCTGCCTGCTGGATAGAGTTGCAGGCATGGAAAGTGGAAAGCACCAGTAAGCTATCATGGGGAAAAAGAATACCTGTAATGTTCAGCCTTGAAAACCAGAGGGACTGAACTCTTGTAAGTTTGCATTACCAGGAGGACTTAGAGCCTAGAACTTTGAAAGTCAGCAGAAGGGCAAGTGATTGCTGAGTCCCCACCCTTAAAAGATAACAGCATGCAGAGAGGCAATATAGAATGGACAGTTTGCACAACACCTGGGACAAACGGGAGAGATATCCCTGTATAAGGATTTTAGAGCATGTTAGGAGTCTTTTCTGGGAACAAAGGAGCTGGCAGCTGCCATTTTCCTCCCCAATCCCCCAGCATAAACACAGAGCCATCTACAGAAAGTGGTGCTACATATACACTTGCTACCTACCCTGCTAAAACTGTGCCCCACGCACTGAGGACTGGCCCAGTCCAACCTTTCTAACCTCAGAACTGGGCTTTGTGTGAATTATTTTAATGCTGCACACCCTGCCTAACAGCTACCTCCAGGCAGTGCATCCCTGTAGGGTGGCCATCAATTAGGGGACCCAGTTTAGGACTATTGGCTCAGCGTGAATTTTGCTAGCTGTTTTGTGTGCCCCACCCACCTACCACAGGTCCTCAATTTCTGCCACAATTCACACCCAGCTATCAGGGACACAGACACCACATGCCCCAGGTTGTCACCACTGCAGCATGCCACCTATCGAAGCTACTTTTAGGTAGTCTTGAGCAATGGAATGTAGAAAGGGCCCACAGTGACCACCTGACTGAATATAGACAGTCCCATCAGGAAACCCACCTCAAAATACCCATAGGCCCTAAGTAACCAATGGGCTACTTAAAACTAGGCACAGTTACCAAAATACCACCTCACCTTCTCACTTTAAATATGACCCCCCCCTCCACTTCCTCATTTCAGACAGCTTCTCCTTTGCTGTGAATTCCCCCCTTCCCCATTTTCTTGTAGTGTATTCAATAAACTTCTATCTCTTTTTTTCTGCCTTGGGTAAATCCTTTCACTGCCTGATCATTGGCTTTCACCCAATCATTGCCCCACACTTGGGGGCCTTCATCTGATTGAGAGAGACATGACACTGCACCCCCATCTGCTGCTGCTAACATGCACTGTGCCTCTGACTACCACCCTGCTTTGGGGGATGCAACCTAAGACTACTGGTTCAGCACACATTTTTCTAATGCTGAGTGCCTTATCCAGCCACCACCTTGCTCCATGCCTAGCCCCTGTGTTTACAGAAGCCTCACAATGTTGCTAGCTAGTACATGATCTTGGCCACCTTGGCAGCCACACACACTGCACCCTGGCTGCTGCCACTAACATGTGCCATGTCCCAGGCCACTGCTGCACTTTGGGGGATCCAGGCGACTATCAGCTCAGTGCAAATTTTGCTAAGACCATCACCGCACTGTAAGCCCTCCTGCAGTTTTGTCCCCTGACAGCTAGCCTACCTGGGTTTCATTAACAACACAGAAAGCAAGTATAGCCCACAGCAGGCAGAGTTTCAGGACAGAAGTCTAGACTGAAAAGAAAAGATACTCAGACACAACAGCAGGACAGAAGCAACACACATAGGAGACTCCTCTGAAGAAGGAGGTTCTGGTGAAAAGAGGACACTGCACTTCAGAGCACTACAGGACCTCTTCTTCATACAGCCACTACTTTCAAAAGCAAAGGATATAGATGACTTTCCTAACACACAGAAACAAAGAGGTAAACAAAATGAGATAGAGAAATTTGTCCCAAATGAAAGAACATGACAAAAATTACAGCAGGAGATCTAAGCGAAACAGAAATAAGTAATATGCCTGATAGAGAATTTAATGATTATAAAGATACTCATTGGACTTCAGAAAAAAGTGGAAGACATCAGTAAGACCCTGGATGAAGAAATAAAAAATAACATATCAAAGATGAAGAACTCAATAAATGAAACTAAAATACAATGAATGGTTTAGATAGTAAGTTACAGGAAGCAGAAGAATGTATCGGTGACCTATAGGATAGAATGGGAAACAATCAAACTGAACAAAAAAGAGATGAACAAATATTGAATAATGAGAATGCACCTGGAGAACTCAGTGACTCAATCAAGTATAATCACATTCACATTTTAGGGATCTCAGAAGGGGAAGAGAGAGAAAAGGGGGCTGAAAATGTACTAGAAGAAATGATAGCTGAAAACTTCCCAAATCTGGGGAGGGAGATAGACATCCAGTTTCAGGAGGCACAGAGAGCCCTTGACAAATTCAACCCAAAGAGCTCCACACCAAGACACACAGGAATTAAAATGGCAAAGAATAGTGATAATGTTAAAGGTTACAAAAGAATTAAAGACAGTTACATTCAAAGGAAATCCCATAAGGCTATAAGGTGATTTTCCAGAAGGGAGTAGCATGATGTATCCAAAGTGCTGAGGGAAAAATTTATATCCAAGAATACTCTATCCAGTAAGGCTATTAGTCAGAATAGGAGAGGTAGTGTCTCAAACAATAAAAAACTAAAGAATTTCATAACCACTGAACCAGCTGTATAAGAAATTTTATTAAAGGGGTCCCTTTGAATGGAAATGAAAGACCATAAGTAAGAATATGAAAAATAAAAAACACAAAAGCATTAAAAATAAATGTTTCTGTAAAAGTCAATCAAGGTATTCATAAAATAAGAGGATATAAAATATACCAAATATCTGAAATGTGAAGGGGAGAGAGTAAAAAATGCGTTCAAAATTAAGGGACCATCAGTTTAATATAGACTGCTATATGCAGAAGATGTCATATATAAATCGAATAGTAATTGCAAATCAAAAAACGATAACAGATATGTAAAAAATAGAGTAAGGCATTCAAGTGTATCACTAAAGAAAACCAACAAGCCATGGAAGAGATAAAGAGAAGAAAAGATCAGAGAAAAGCTACAAAAACAACCATATGTCAACTAATGAAATGGCAATAAATACGTACCCATCAATAATTACTTTGAATATAAGTGGACTAAACACTCCAAGAGACAAGAGGGTGTCACAGTGGATAAAAAAAGACCCTTCCACATGCTGCCTACAAGGGACTCATTTCAGACCTAAAGATACCTATAGATTGAAAGTGAGACACTAACCATGCAAATAGAATGCAGAAGAAACCCAGAGTAGCAATACTTGCATCAGACAAAATAGACCTTTTTTAAAAATTTAAATTCCAGTTAACACATAGTGTAATATTATTTTCAGGTGTACAATATAATGTTTCAACAATTCTATACATCACCCAGTGCTCATCAAGAGAAGTGCAGTACTTAACTCCACCACCTATTTAAAACATCACCCTACCCACCTCCCTTCTGGTAACTATCAGTTCTCTATAGTTAAGAGCCTGTTTCTTGGTTTGACTCTCTCTTTTTTTTTTTATCCTCTTTGTCAGTTGTGTTTCTTAAATTCCATAAATAAGCAAAATTTATATTTTTCTTTCTCTGACGTATTTTGCTTAGCATAATACTCTAGATCTGTCCATGTCATTGCAATTGGCAAGACTAATTCTTTTTATGACAGTAATATTCCATCATAAATATATGCCACAAATGTTTATCTATTCATAAATCAATGGACACTTGGGCTGCTTCCATAATTTGGCTATTATAGGTAATGCTTCTATTAACATTGGGTGTGTGAATCCCTTGGAATTAGTATTTTTGTATTCTTTGGGTAAATACCTCATAATATAATTGTTAGGTCATAGGCTAGGTCTATTTTTAACTTTTTTTTTTTTTTTTTAACTTTTTGAAGAACCTCCATACTGTTTTCCAGAGTGACTGCACCAGTTTGCATTCCCTTTTCTCCACATCCTTGTAAACCAAGAAACAGATTCTTAACTCTATAGAAGAAACAGATGTTTACCAGAGGGGAGGTAGGTGGGGGCATGAGTTAAATAGGTGATGGGGATTAAGGAGTGCACCTGTCATAATGTGTACTGGGTGATGTATGGAATCTGAAACGAATAAAACACTGTATGTTAACTATACTGGAATTAAAATAAAGGAAAAAAAAGAAGATAAAAAGGCAACCTATTCAGTGGGACAATATATTTGCAAATCATATATCTGATAAGGGGTTAATATCCAAAATACATATAGAATTTATATAAACACCAAAAAAAACTCCCAAACAATCTGATTTAAAATTGAATAGACATTTTTTCCAAAGAAGACATCCAGATGGCCAATGAACACATGAAAAGATGCTCAACATCATTAATCATCAGGGAAATGCAAATCAAAGTCACAATCACAAGTCACAATCTTATGCCAGCAAGAATGGGTAACAATCAAAAGGCCAAGTAATAACAAGTATTGGTGAGGATGTGGAGAAAAAGAAACACTTGTACACTGTTAGTGGGAATTTAAATTGGTACAGCCATTGTGAAGTACACTGTGGAGTTTCCTCAAAAAATGGAAGACCATAATTCATATGATTCAATAATTCCACTCTCGTTATTTATCTAAAGAAAACAAAAACACTAATTCAAAAAGATACACATACCCCTACATTTATTGCAACATTATTTACAATATCCAAGATATGGAAGCTATTTAAGTGTCCATCAATGCATGAATGGATAAGGGAAAATGGTGTACACACACACTGGGATATTATGTGGCTGTAGAAAAGGTTGAGATTCTTCCATTTGAGACAACATGGATACATACACCTACAGGGTATTTTTCTAAGTGAAATCAGTCAGACTGAGAAAGAAAAATGCCATATGATTGTAGTCATAAGTGGAATCTAAAAAAAAAAAAAAGCCAAATGTATAAACAAAAAGCAAAATCAGATCTACAAATACAGAGAACAAACTGATGGTTCCCAGAGGGGTGGATGGTGAATGGTTGGACAAAATGGGTGAAAGGGAGAGATAGATACAGGTTTCCAGTTATGGAATGAATAAGTTACAGGAATAAAAGGTATAGCCATAAGGAATAGAGTCAATAATATTTTTAGAATGATGTATGAGGACTGATGGTAGCTATACTTATTTACCTAGCATAATGTATAAACTTATCAAAGCACAAAGTTGTACACCTGAAACTAGTATAACATTCTGTGAACTATACTCAAGTAAAAAAATTCAATGTAAAATGAAAACAAATGAATACATATATATAACACTAACATTTTACACACATACTATAAACTCATATATTTAGTGGAGTCAGGGTGGAGTAAAGTTTTATCCATAAACTTAAAGAACAAACCAGAAAAAAAGATTATGATTCTCGGGTTTCATGAGTCTATTATTTCATATCACAATATCAAGAAGTTATCATAAAAAAATCAAAACAAAAGTAAATTGTCATGACAAATTTTAAAATGTAGTAATAATATGTTGGTAGGTTGGAGTTAATGTCATTAATATAATGCTTATAAATGAGATAAACAGGAATTCATCAACAGAAATATAGACAAAAAATATAAAATAAACCATAATGTGCAGATATGTAAAATTTTTAGCACATGAGTAATAAAAAAATAATATTGAAGAAAATATAAACAATTATTTGTGCCTATCCACTTTGCTAATTTTTCAATATTACTATCAGTCTTGTGAAACATTGCTCTTTTACTGTGTAGAAAGAAGAAAATAGTATGTTATGAAGAATCATTAATATTTTTGTGCTTTACTATCTAATAATTTCTAGAATTTATGTTTAGTATAAGGTCTTAGAGTTAAAAAGATAATGACAAATTTTTTTCTTTAAAACATTATTTACTATAATAAAATGTTATAATTTAGAATCTCTATTCTGTCACATCCATAAATTGTTATATATTCCCAAAATGATATCTTGAGGAGGTTTGTTAAAATAGAAGAGTATTCCTCAAATAATTAACTTGGTGAAATATTTTGTATATTTTGACAATAAACACAATTATTTATTCAACTGAAAATTCCTATTATTTAACTCTTATATTTGCTTGTAGGATTGCACTCATAAAAAATGTTGTAATCCTGCAGATTGTACTCTGATTGGATATGCAGAGTGTGGCAATGGACCATGCTGCGATAGAAAAACATGTCTGGTAAGCTTTCAAAATACCACATGATTACCTTCTGCAATTTTTTTGTGTTCTTATGAGTTCATTTTTGTGGCATTTTTTAAACTGTTTTTTTTTACACAACTTTCAAATATGTAACTTTATATACCTGATTCCATAATTAGTTGATTTCCAAGTTCTGAGGATGTCTTTTGATCTTTTTCAACTCCTTAGCTATGCCTTTCACTGAATTGTGAAACTCTAGTTTCATTGTCAACTCTAGTCCCATCTAGTTATTATTCAATATTAATTCCAGATTATTTGGACGCTATGAACTTCTCTTGGTTATACCTGAATTTAGCTTTTCATGACCAGGCAACTTATGACTAAATTACAAATAAGCCACCCAACACACAGTTGAAATACAATGTTGGAATAAACAATAATAATAATCTCATTTTGAGAATAGCAGAAAAGGAGTCCATGTAGAATAGTCAGCAACATGTAGCATGTGTAATACTAAAGTTTAACTTTGCAAGGACTCCTGGTCCCAGAAGTGGACTGAATCCTTGACTCCCCTTGGGAAGTTGTCCATTCAGTTTTCCTTTATAGCCATACCTGAAAGGAGACTGAGTAAGATTTGTCTTTTGGGGATCATTTCATTGTAGCGTCTTGTCTTTTCTGTGTCAATTTCATGAATCAACGACAATTATAGAAGCTGATTAATTAGAGATCTTGATTGCCAGATTTCACATTTGCCGGGTTCTCTGTCAATGAAAGCTCTTCTAACATCATCCTACTTTGTTTTATGTGTGTTCTTTTTCACTGTATGTGCTAGTAATTAAAGCCAGTGGTCACTTGTCTTCAAGAAGTATGAATGTAGAGGCAAGCCTCGAGTTTCTACCACTTAGCAATAAACTTTGTCACTCTTCCCTTCACCAGAGCTCTCATCATGGCATTTGTGTCCAAATCAGCAGGATTGAGCAATAAGGCTTTTCTACACAGTCCTTTGCCCGTTCCTTTGCACACGGAGCTAATTCCTACATTTGGTAGAGGCTTTAAAAACATTAAGGTGAAAATCACATACCATAACATTTGCCATTTACAGATGAACAAATTAGTGGCATTCAGTACATTCACCATGTTGTGCAATTGCCACTTCTATCTGGTTCCAAAGCATGTTCCTCACTCAAGCAGGAGACTCACAGCCCTTTAAGCCCTTGTTCTCCTTTCTTCCTTCCCCTCAGTCCCTGGCAACCACCAATTTGTGTTCTGTCTGGAGTAACCTATTCTGGATATTTCATATAAGTAGAAGCATAGAATATGTGACCTTTTGTGGTGGCTTTCTTCACTTAACATAGTGTTGAAGTTTCATCCACCTTGTAGCATATGTATCAGTGCTCCTTTATATGGCTGAAAATATTCCATTGTATGAGTATACCATGATTTGTTAACCTATTTACCCATTGATGGAAATTTGGTTTTTTTTCCAATCTATTTCACTACAGCTTTTAAGTGTTAAAATTCGTAATTTGACTTTAAGTACTTAAAAATGTAATAATAATGGAAGTGACAGAAATATACTGCTCTTAAGATTTTTTTTTACATTTTTGGTTTACTACTTTTAAAAAAAGGCTGATTTTTCTTTGTCTCATAGGTAGCTGAAAGAGGACGTTTATGTAGGAAAATGACAGATCCATGTGATTTTCCAGAATTTTGCAATGGATCATCTATATTTTGTGTACCTGATGTGAAATCTGCTGATTTAGAACCATGCAATAATAAGACTGCCTATTGCTTCAATGGAGTATGCCAAGATCCGGATGTACAGTGTGAAAAATTATTTGGAAAATGTAATAGATGTATCTTTTTTTCTGGGGTTCATTTTCAAACCGTATTTTTCTAAAGACAGTAATCTATCCATTAGCCATTTGAAGAGGTATTGTTTGTATAAATTCAAATTTGAAAATAAAACTGTGAACTAATGTGACTTTGAACTATGTAAAGAGGCAAAATAGACCTAATAAGTACAGGACAAAAACAAAACAAAAAAGTATTAATCAAGTTTCAGGTTGGTGCAAAGAAGAGCAGAATATTAGGATTGTAGATAAGAGAGCAAATGACTGCTTTCTTAGTCATTTCTGCCTATCATAAAATTTTACTGTTCTCAAGTGGGTAATTTTTAGTGTTTTTCCTTTTATAGCCAGTAGATGACACTAAAAATTTATAGAAGATGACACTGAAGGGCATTGCTATTGTCTAGATGTTTCTATATTAATTTTTTAAAGAGTAATTGTAACTTTATATTTTCAGTTGCTAAAGTTTCTACTTATCTGTGTACACAAGAAGTGAATTTTCAAGCAGATAATTTTGGAAACTGTGGAAAAATGAGTTGTAATTTTCGGTGTGTATTTAGATAACTACAATTTTTCAAATGCGTTTGTGTGTGTGTGTGTGTGTGTGCGTGTGCCAAAATAAGTTAATGCAAATGAGACCTGGACCTAGTATATACAGATGAATGTATTTGTTATACTTCATAAGATGATGTATATTCTGAATAACTTTGATGTTATGATCTGAGAAACATTTTGAATTACTTTCATATTTTGAACTGTTAATTACTTAATATAGTGTGTCTGTAAGTGACATATGAGCTTTTTTCTGCCTTCTATTGACAGGAGTATCCTTTGTGGAAAGATAGTTTGTCACTGGACACATTCAGAAATAGTACCAAGAACAAATTTTGATGTTCAGTATACTTACCTTGGAGGCCATATCTGTTTGTCAGCATATTTAAGAGATGAAACAGATACTTCAGGTCAAGATATTACCCTAATGAATAATGGCACTATGTGTGGAGTAAATAAGGTAAATAAAAATTTTACTCGATATGTGTGCATCTGAGTGTCTGTGTACATAAATGTTTGTTCATGAGAGAGATAGAGAAAAAAGAGGGAGAGAGGATAAGGTCCAAGATGGCAGTCTGGAAAAACCCTGACCTCACTTCCTCCCTGGACATACTGAATCTACACCACTGAGATACAGAACTGTTCCTCCTGGAGAGAGAAAGAGAGAGACTTAAAGATTTTTCATTTATAACTAATGTTACAAATTTTGGTTACTGTATTATGATCTTAAGATTTAAACATCAGAATTTCTATTAATTAAAAAAAATACTTGCTAGTGGACTATCATTGTTTTATTATAAATTTTGCTATAGTTATTTAAATTTGTTTTCTCACACTTGAGACTCTAAGCCTCTTCATTAGGCCAGGATCTGATCTTCAAAAAAATTTGTCTACACAAAGAACAAAAAAGAACAGATAATACACCAAAAAAGTAGGTCAGAACAATCTAATAACAACAGAAAAAGCAAAAAAAGCCAAGAATTTATCTTTCTATAATTGACAAGGAGAATTAATTTGATTGTCGTGAAACTAAACCACTTATTTGCTCATTGGCCAACTTGCCTAATTCTTCCTTGAAAAGCATAACATATATGTGTTAAAAATTTGACCTTTCCAGAAGACACAATAATAAAACAGAGTTTAAGCTTTGTTTATTTTTTTTCTTAAAAATTTTGCCAAATAGGGGCACCTTGGTAGCTCAGTTCTTGAGCGGCTGCCTTTGGCTCAGGTCATGATCCTGAAGTCCTGGGGTTGAACCCTGCATCTGGCTCCCTGCCCTGAGGGAAGTCTGCTTCTCCCTCTCCCACTCCCCCTGCTTCTGTTCCTGCTCTCTCTCTCTCTCTCTTTCTCTCTCTGTCAAATAAATAAATTAAATACCCAATCTGAAAAACAGAAAGTAGACTGAAAAACAATGAATAGAGCCTCAGGGACCTGTGAGATTATAACAAAAGTTATAATATCCATGACATTGTCATTCTAGAAGAATAGGAGAAAGAATTTAAAGATGGAGGGGCGCCTCGGTGGCTCAGTGGGTTAATTCCTCTGTCTTCGACTCGGGTCATGATCTCAGGGTCCTGGGATCGAGCCCCCGCGTCAGGCTCTCTGCTTGGCGGGGATCCTGCTTCCCCCTCTCTCTCTGCCTTCCTCTCTGCCCGTTTGTTGTCTCTCTCCCTCTGTCAAATAAATAAGATCTTTTAAAAAAAAGAATTTGAAGATGGAAAATTATTTGAGGAAATAATGCCAAAAGGCATAAGCCTAGAAATGCCAGAAGATGAAAAAATATCATATAAGATGAACCCAGTAAAATTCACAGTAGGATACAGCATAATTAAGTCAATAAAAATTAAGACAATCTTAAAAAAAAATAGTAAGAGTGAAACAACATCTTACCTATAGGGAAAATACAGTTATAATGACAACAATTGAAATAAAGCCATATGAGGACTAAGCATACAAATGCCACAGAAGATTGCCATGCTGATTTGTCTTACTGCCCTGTATGACTGCTATAAGCTTTCCAGATCACTCTTCTCTCCATCAGTTATTCTCTGCCTGAGAAAGTCTGATCATTAGCGTATGCCCAACTGGCCAATGTCCCCATGGAGGGAGAATAAAGAAAGGAGTGACAGAGGAACAAAAGGGAAAGAAAGAGAAGGGAAAAAAAGGGGAGGGAAAGGCAGGGAAGAGAAGGAAAGGGAAAGGAAGGAAGGGAGGGAGAGATGGAGGGAGAGAGACTGACTTTTCCTACTTGGTTCAGTAGGAGCTTTAAGGTGGCATGACTTTTTACTCCCACATTATTTTTAATTAAAAAAAAGAAAAAAAACAAGGCATCCAAATTGGCAAAGAAGAAGTCAAACTCTCACTCTTTGCAGATGATATGATACTTTATGTGGAAAACCCAAAAGACTCCACTCCAAGACTGCTAAAATTCACACAGGAATTCAGTCAAGTCTCAGGATATAAAATTAATGCAGAAATCAGTTGCATTCCTATACGCGAACAGCAAAACAGAAGAAAGAGAAATTTAGGAGTCGATTCCATTTACAATTGCACCCAAAACCATAAGATACCTAGGAATAAACCTAACCAAAGAGGCAAAGAATCTATACTCAGAAAACTACAAAGTGCTCATGAAAGAAATTGAGGAAGACACAAAGAAATGGAAAAACGTTCCATGCTCATGGATTGGAAGAACAAATATTGTGAAAATGTCTATGCTACCTAAAGCAATC
>CM052800.1:149619288-149634425 GCA_028533885.1 Nasua narica | reverse complement strand
ATTCCATTTACAATTGCACCCAAAACCATAAGATACCTAGGAATAAACCTAACCAAAGAGGCAAAGAATCTATACTCAGAAAACTACAAAGTGCTCATGAAAGAAATTGAGGAAGACACAAAGAAATGGAAAAACGTTCCATGCTCATGGATTGGAAGAACAAATATTGTGAAAATGTCTATGCTACCTAAAGCAATCTATACATTTAATGCAATCCCTATCAAAATACCATCAATTTATTTCAAGGAAATGGAACAAATAAGTTTGCTTACTATTGGATGTGATAGAAAGCTTTTTTGATTTTTTTTATTTATAAGACTTAGAACAGGAGTGCCTGGGTGGCTCAGTGGATTAAAGCCTCTGCCTTCGGCTCAAGTCATGATCTCAGGGTCCTGGGATAGAGCCCACGCAATGGGCTCTCTGCTCAGCAGGGAGCCTGCTTCCCCCTCTCTCTCTGCCTGCCTCTCTGCCTACTTGTGATCTCTCTCCCTGTCAAATAGATGGATAAAATCTTAAAAAAAAAAAAAGACTTAGAACAGAATAGTTTATTGAAGCGATTTCTAGCTCACATAAGTAGGGCAAGGAATTTAACACCTCTCAGCACATTCATTTTTAACTTGAAGATGGGTATGTTTGGGGCATTTAATTGTTCAAAATTAAATAAGCTAATCATTGAGTAAATGAAATTAGCTGCCCTTTTCTTGCTCATATCTGCAACTATAAGAAAATATGCTTACATAATCCATGGATTTCTCTTTAAGAAATATGTATTTACATATATTTATTTATTTATTTATTTATTTATTTATTTATTTTCTTTGAACCATCATGTTCCAGAAGCATCTGGAACACTATTTGTGTCTCTTATTTAGAGAAGGAAGTCTCGTAGATTAGTTTATATTCAAAGCATCATCCCAACCATTGCCCAGCGCTAAGTACTTTTATAGTGTCTTGCTTTTGCTGTCATTACCAGCTACAAACTGATCTATTTACTTGAAGAACATTGTATCTGAAGCATGGTTCTTTGCTTTTCCTGGATTATTTTTCCCTAAAGACAACCCAGTGAAATATGACTTGCTTATTATTGCCTCCTGACAATGTTTACAGAGAACTAAAATGAAAATGGTTTTGTGGACAGGTGATATTGATTTGTCCAACATTTTGTTATTCTTGCTGGCTTCATCAGAGCACTTCCAGTTAATGAACAAACTGATATTCTTTCCTTTATGATGATAATTGGTTAATGGTGATAGGAAATAATGATTTTTAAGACTATTCATCATATTGTGGGTATTCTATCAGATAACCAGATAATCTTAGAAAATATCCCAAAGATACTCAGATTAAATTAAAATTTGGATATAGGACTAAACACTTAAAGTCTACACGAAAATGAAGTAAATAAACAATAAAACAGTATCTTTTTTTTTTTTAAAGATTTTACTTATTTATTTGACACACAGAGAGAGATCACAAGTAGGCAGAGAGGCAGGCGGAGAGAGAGGGAGAAGCAGGCTCCCTGCTGAGCAGAGAGCCTGATGTGGTGCTCTATCCCAGGACCCTGAGATCATGACCTGAGCCAAAGGCAGGGACTTTAACCCACTGAGCCACCCAGACTCCCCAATAAAACAATATCTTATATTTGTGAGCATTTACTATGTGCCAAACATTACTTTTATCCCTCTATGTCTAAGAAATAGCTTCATCCTTATAACCTACATTTTTTAATAACCAATAGTTTAAAAAAATTTGGGTATCGATTGCTATTCCAAATTCAAAGATGGATAAACTGAGGCATGGAGGGATTAAATAATTTGTACTAAGGTCACACTGCTAATGTGAAAGTTAAGAAATATTGTCACTAGGGACGCCTGGGTAGCTCAGTTGGTTAAGCAACTGCCTTTGGCTCAGGTCATGATCCCGGTGTCTTGGGATCGAGTCCCGCATTGGACTCCTTGCTCTGCGGGGAGCCTGCTCCTCTCTCTGCCTCTGCCTACCTCTCTGCCTGCTTGTGTTCTCTCTCTGTTAAATGAATAAATAAAATCTTTTAAAAAAAAAAAAAGAAATATTGTCACTAATGTTGGAAATAAATATAAAAATGGCTGATATGTAGCATTGGTCAATAAATATGTGGCTCTGTGACTAAAGTAGCTCTTGCGCTGAATATTGGGTCTGTCAGTAACTCATGCATGACCTTAAAAGAGTGCATTTATTTTTATCAAATACAAAATGAGGATAAAAAAATCTTCTTCACAAGGTCAATCTGAGCATATATTATAAAGTTGCATAGAAAATGCAAAGACAGATCCTAGCTCATTACAAATGATCAGTACAAGTTGGCTATATTTGTTCTTATGCCAATTAGTATCAATAAACTCACAGCTGTGCCCCCTCAAAGGGAAAAAATAGTATCTCATTCTCAGAATTTTATACATGATAGTGTAATAACATGCCATTTAGACTCCCTACTTTTTTTATTGGGAGTAGATGTCGGGAAATCAATTCATCTGGTGTGTGTGTGGGTGTGTGTGTATGTGGGGGTGTGTATGTGTATCTATCTTGTGCATCTAATTTTTGTACCAAGTACAAGAATTGCTCAACTCTTGAATTTAAATTTAAATTTTTTGTTGTTGGTTGTTTTCACATTTTAGTATTGTTTTGGTGGAAACTGCCGAGAAGTTAGTGACTTTCCAAATAAACAAAATTGTCGGTCAGAAGTTAATTGCAGTGGACATGGGGTATGTATTATTTCCTCTATTTTTATGTATATTGTTTAAAATCCATGCCAGTAGCTTTTTCTAGGATAGTGATAAAGTTCAGAATTATTTGACGTGGAAATTTCTTTTAGAAACTTACTGTTAAATAAGGAAAGTGGATTCTATTACATATACATATGATTTATGTGTTCAGATTATTATAGGCCTCATGAACTGATAAACTTTGAACTTTGTACAAAAGTGCATATTTCCAGTATGAAATTTTGGAAAGGGGCTTATTGAATATTATAAATGTATGTTTATACATGCTTATATAAATTTTGCTTATAATTGAATGTATGTATACTGATTTGTTTAAACACACACTTATTATATTTATATTACACTTATGTAATATTTTTATGAGAGCAGAATTTCTTATTCATTCAGATCTCTTTTGTCCATTAAAACCTTCAATTTATTTCCGTGTATGTTTCTTCCATATTATATTTGAAAACTCATTTACCAATGGACTTTTAGATTATGTCAAATTTTTACTTAACTAATGTAAATATTGGTATAATGGACATTGTTGTACATTTACCTTTGCACAATACTTGATTTCTTAAATTGTTAGCAATGAAATCTGATGGGTCAAAGTTATGCACCATTTAAATTTTCATAAATACTATATTTTTTAGAAATATACCGTTTTTGCTCTCACCTATCATGAATGAAAATGTGCATTTTCTCAAATTCTAGCCAGACTAGCTTCTTAGTTTTTAAAATCTCTCCTCACAGCGAAATCTATTTTTAATTTGCATTTAGTTAAGAAATAAAGATATAGTTCTTAAGCATGTATGTATCCTCATATTGCCATTTGCATTTCTATTTGTCCATCCTTTGTGAAATTAGCTGCCAGGGTGTCGAAATTTTGTAAATTTTTCCAAGTCTGCATTTGGCCTTAATTTTGTGGCTAGTGTCTTCTGCCATATTGATGCTTCATATTTTATATTATAATCCAGGAAAAAAAGTGACCTGCCTGCATGATTTGTATCAAAATTTTCTCCCAAATCACTTACATGTCCTATTATTAGCAGTTTCTTTTCTGTTTCTTTCCTTTCTTATTTAGTTTAAATTTAATTTCTGCATGAATCTATTTCTAGATTCTCTCGTCTGCTTCTGACCCTTTTTATTCATCCACCAGATCACATTTATAGATATTTTCTAGCCTTCCTATGTCTAGAAAAATGCATTTTGATATCCACGTCTAAGTAATAAGCTTTTTCCCTTATAATTTCCCCCCCATTTTTTGTAAAAGTCGGCTCTTATCACAGGCGTTTTTAAAAAATCTAGCACAATTCATAATATGTCAACTCCCATTATTTCATAATTTCTATGCCTTTTTAGAATAAGGCATTTTCGTTGTATCAGAATGTTATCTATTGTTATTTAAAAGGCAAGAGACAAGAAGTATCTATGACATTGAAAAGATATTGCAAAGACATTTATTATATTACATTTTATTGTAAAAATTACTTTCCACACTAAAATAAAACCTATAATATATGAAGTGATCATATTTTAATAACTTACATTGACTAACAGTCACAAATAATGCATTTAATTTTTGCATTGTACCTAAAATGTTCTAATTTTTTGTTTGGTTTTGGTTTTAGGTTTGCAATAGTAAGTTTAATTGTCAATGTGATGCTGGATATTCTCCTCCAGAATGTGAACCATCACCAACATCACCGGGAGGAAGTATTGATGATGGGTTTTGGTCGGCAAAGAGTTAGTATCTAGATCATTGTGCTTCAACAGAGCTTCTGTACTTATAGAAATGGTCTCCACTGACTTATGTGGCTGTTAGCACCTGACATGTCAATAGTGTCTATAGTGCAACCAAAGAACTAAAATTTCCATTTTATTTTACTTTAATTTAAATTTAAGTAGTCATTGTGGCCAGTGACAACTATGTTAAGCAGTATAGCTCCAGATCATATTATCAAAACTTTGTATATGCTTTTAGTTCCAATCAAGAAGTGAACATGCTGGGGTGCCTGGGTGGCTCAGTGGGTTAAGCCTCTGCCTTTGGCTCAGGTCATGATCTCAGGGTCCTGGGATTGAGCCCCACAAGGGGCTCTCTGCTCAGCAGGGAGCCTGCTTCCCCCTCTCTCTCTGCCTGCCTCTCTGCCTACCTGTGATCTCTCTCTCTGTCAAATAAATAAATAAAATCTTAAAAAAAAAGAAGGCCTATGCTAATAGGCCTCCCTTTAATTTTAACCATGGTTCCCAAAACATTTCTGTTCATATAGCAGAGTTTTATAGATAAGTATGATTAAATTACAGAATAGGGGATAGTTTTTTTTGTATATTTCAAGGATGTTAACTATTGTAACGTGCTAGTTGCATCTTTCAAATGACCATACTATTGAAAGGTAAAAGTAACAAAATCTATATCCATAGCATATGGATAGTAGATGGTATGAAACATTGTTAAATTTATTTGGTGAACATTCATGAACATTTATTCATGTTTTTCATAGCATATTCATTTTTTTCTAAATATTATAATGTAAAAATATTATAAGAATATAGTTCCATTAATGTCTTTTCATCATTTGTGCTTTTGTAATTATGCATATATATTTATATAAACTTGATTATACATCATTATATTTGCTTTAAACAGCCAATATTAAATATTTTTTAATATAAATATTTCCATGTACCCATCTATTTACTGTTTTTAAGGGCTTTTCAACTCTTCCAGCACATTCAAATTTCCATGTGGGTCATTTTCGTTCTTACTGACAAACTTCCTTTATTTATACACACACACACACACACACACATACACACACACACACACACATTGTGGTGCCCAATCATTCTCAGCTTTTGTCTTTAAAATGTTTTTATAAAAATGTCTCAAATTGTGAAGTGTATTCTAACTGGAAGCAGAATTCTGCATTGAGAATTTTTACTTTCAGCAGTTCAAACATGTAATTCAATTGTATCTTTAGTCTCATTTTAGGTCTTTATCTATTTTGAATTTATTTTCATGTATAGTATCAGAAAGTGGTCCATTATCATTCCTCTGCACGTTGCAGTCCAGTAATCCCAACACCATTTGTTGAAGAGACTTTTTTCCATTGGATATTCTTTCCTACTTTGTCAAAGATTAGTTGACCATAGAGTTGTGGGTTCATTTCTGGGTTCTCTATTATTTTCCACTGCTGTATGTGTCTGTTTTTGTGCCAGTACCATACTTTCTTCACTGCAGCTTTGTAATATAGCTTGAAGTATGGAATTGTGATGCCTCCAGGTTTGCTTTTCTTTTTCAAGATTGCTTTGACTATTTGGGGTCTTTTGTGGCTCCATACAAATTTTAGAGTTGTTTTTTCTAGTTCTGTGAAAAATCGTGTTGGTATTTTGATAGGGATAGCATTAAATGTGTAGATTCCTTTGGGTAGTATAGACATTTTAACAATATTTGTTATTCTAATCCATGAGCATGGAATGTTTTTCCATTTGTGTCCTCTTCAATTTCTTTCATCAGTGTTCTGTAGTTTTCAGAGTATACAGGTCTTTCACCTCTTTGTTTAGGTTTATTCCTAGGTATCTTATTGTTTTTGGTGTAATTCTAAATGGGTCAGTTCCATGATCTCTTTTGGATTCTTCATTATTTTAAATAGGAATGCAACAGATTTTAGTATGTTGATTTTATATCCTGGAATTTTGCTGAATTCCTTTATAAGTTCTAATAATTTTTGAATGGAGTCTTTTGAGTTTTCTACATAGAGCATCATGTTGTCTTCAAAGTCTGGGACACCTGAGTGGCTCAGCCGGTTAAGTATCTGCCTTCAGCTCAGGTCCTGATCCCAGGGTCCTGAGATCGAGCCCTGCATCGGGCTCCCTGCTCGGCAGGAATCCTGTTTCTCCCTCTCCTGTTCCCCCTGCTTGTGCTCTCTCTCTCTCTCTCTCTCTCTGTCAAATAAATAAATAATAAAAATCTTTAAAAAATAGTGAAAGTTTGACTTCTTCCTGGGTGATTTTGATGCCTTTTATTTCTTTTTGTTCTGTGATTTCTGAGTCTAAGACTTCTAGTTCTATATTAAATAAGAATAGTGAGAGTGGACATACTTGTCTTACTCCATTTAGAATAATATTAGCTGCATGTCTTTTGTCTTTGGGCTTTATGATGTTGAGATATATTCCATCTCTCCCCACTTTGTTCCATCCAATCAAGAATGGATGCTATACTTTGTCAAATGCTTTTCTGAATCTATTGAGAGGATCATATGGTTCTTATCCTTTCTTTTATTAATGTAGCACATCATGTTCATTAATTTGCAAATAATGAACCACCCCTGTAGCTCAGAAATAAATCTCACTTTATTGTGGTGAATAATTCATTTAATGTCTTGTTGAATTTAATTTGCTGGTACCTTCTTGAGAATTTTTGTATCCATGTTCATCAGGGATATTGGCCTGTAATGTTCCCTTTTAGTGGAGTGTTTGGTTTTGAAATCAAGGTAATGTTGGCCTTGTAGAATGAGTTTGAAAATGTTTCTTCCCTTTCTATTTTTTGAATCAGTTTGAGAAGTATAGGCATTAATTTTTCTTTAAATATCTTATAGAATTCCCCTGGAAGCCGTTTGGCCTTGGATTTTTGTTGTTGTTGTTGTTGGAAGATTTTTGATTACTGATTCAATTTCTTTGCTGGCTAAGGGTCTGTTCAAATTTTCTTTTTTCTGTTTTAGTTTTAGCAGTTTGTATGTTTTAAGGAATTTATCCATTATTTCTTCCAAATTGCCCAGTTTGTTGGCATATAATTATTCATAATATTCTCTTATAATTATTTACATTTCTGTGGTTGTCATTGTAATCTCTCTTCTCATATTTGTGATTTTATTTATTCGGGTCTTTTTTCCTTTTGGTGTGTCTGGTAAGGGGTTTATCAATTTTATTAATTCTTTCAAAGAAGCAACTCTTAATTTTTGTCAATCTATTCTACTTTTTTTGTTTGTTTCTATATCATTTATTTTTGTTCCAATCTTTATTATTTCCTTTTTACTTCTGACTTTAGGTTTCATTTGTTGTTTTTTTCTGGCTCATTTAGGTGTAAGGTTAGGTTGTGTATTTGAGACTTTTCTTGCTTCTTGTGATAGGCCTGTATTGCTATATACTTCCCTCTTAGGACTGCCTTGGTTGCATCCCAAAGGTTCTGGACTATGGTGTTTCATTTTCAGTTGCTTCAGTGTGTTTTTATAATTCTTTAATTTCCTGGTTGACCCATTCATTCTTTAGTAAGATGCTTCTTAGCCCCCACATGGTTGAATTCTTTCCAAATTTTCTCTTGTGATTGAGTTCAAGTTTCAAAGAACTGTGCTCTGAAAAATTTCAAGGAGTAATCCTAATCTTTGGTACCACTCGAGACCTGATTTGTGACACAGTTTGTGATCTATTCTGGAGAAAGTTCCATGTGCATTGAGAAGAATGTGTATTCTGCAGCTTTAGGATGGAATGCTCTGAATATGTGAAGTTCATCTAGTCCATTATGTCATTCGATGCCCTTGTTTTCTTGTTAATCTCTGCTTAGATGGTCTGTCCTTTGCTGTGACTGGTGTGTTAAAGCCCTCTACTATTATTGTATTATTATCAATGTGTTTCTTTAATTTTGTTATTAACTGGTTTGTATAATTGGCTGTTCCCAAGTTAGGAGTATAAATATTTGCAATTACTAAATCTTCTTGTTGGATAAACTCTTTACGTATGATATAGTGTTCCTCTTCATCTCTTATTTCAGTCTTTGGTTTAAAGTCTAATTTGTCTGATATAAGGATTGCCATCCAGCTTTCTTTTGATTTCCATTAGTATGATAAATGATTCTCCAACCCTCACTTTCAATCCGGGGGTGTCTTTAGGTCTAAAATGAGTCTCTTATAGACAACATATTGATGGGTCTTGCTATTTTTATTCAATCTGATACCTTTTGTCTTTTGATTTAGCCCATTTACATTCAGAGTAAAGTTGAAATATATGAATTTAGTGCCATTGTATTGCCTGTAAAGTTTCTGTTTCTATATATTGTTCCTGTTTCTATCTATTATATATTACTTTTGGGATCTCTTTGCTTAAAGGATCCATGCCACCTGAATCTCCAAACCCTCCAGATTCCTGTGGTACAGAAAGTGTCTCATGATGGTTCTGCTACTTGCTGGGTCCCTGCTTGGAGAGCAGTCACCTGATCATTCTGCAGCTCAAGGTTTATGGCAACGCTGAGGTGAAAGCCACCTCCTGGGCTTGCTGATTGCAGACAGCTTCTAGCTTTGATACAGGGAACTCTGCTGCACTCAGACATCCTCATTTTCTCTGTGAACCCAGGGATCCTGAGACTATACTGTCCCACCTAGGAATGTGCCCTGCTTTGCCACCTGAACGCCTTTCAGGCAGGATTTCCCTCACTGGTGCAGACTTCTTAAAGTTCTGATTTTACCTTCTGCTGCTATATCACTTTCCAGCAGCCAGCTGATGGAGGCTTTCCCTCCACCCCCACAGTTTATCTTCCAATATATTGCCTGGGGTTCACTTCTCTGCACCTCCAACCTTGCAGAAAGTGGTCTTTTTTTCTATTCATAGAATTGCAACAATTCTTTTCTTAGCTCTCCGGTTGATTTCACAGGTGTTCAGAATGATTTGAAAGCTAACTAGCTGAATTCCAGGGACCAGATGAAACTAGGATCCCCTACTCCTCTGTCATCTTCCTCCCACCCTAGAGTCCCTCTTTTAAACCTACTCTATTTCTTAAATTAAAAATTTATTAAAGAATAATATCAGTTTAATATATTTTAAGTAGCAGTTCATAAAAGAGAATAGAAAAATAGAATACAACACATAAAGATTTAATATACATATAATGATTAAATATAAATTTATATTAATTATATATTGAATTGACAAATATGTAATGCTCTTTGGGGCATAGTCACAGAATATTGGAAACATTTTTAATTTTTTTACATTTTTAAAAAATTTTATTTTTTGAAAACATCTTAAAACATAAATTTATTCTATGACCATATTATTTGAATCACAAATTTTTATATTTCAACTTACTAATAAGCTTTGAATATAATTTTTGATAAAGTTAAAATGTTCTTTCATGTTTTCAGAGAAAAGTAAAAGCTTACCTAGAAAACAATATGCTGCTCCTCAAAAAAATGGCCTCTTGATCAGTTTCTACATTTTTCTTCCCATCCTTATTTTAACTGCCATCATCGCTCTTAAATGGAATAAAATAAGATTTTGGAACAGAGAGGGAACAGTAAGTGAAGAGTAAGTAGATTTATTATTTTTAAAATTAATATTAAAATCCAATTGAAGGAAGAATTAAAAGATAATTCAGAATATTGCAAGTAGGATTATAAAGTGCTGTTTGGATCTTGGATGAATTGGACTAATATTTAGAAATATTGAGTTTTGGCATATACTAATTTTTTTTTTCAGATTTCATGAAGAAGTTATCTTTCTTGTTCTTATAGATCCAGAAATAACTGAAACTACTCAGTAAATTCACAGTGCCTTTCAAATTGAACACCATGTTGACTACAATTGCCTTAGTAGGCTCTATCACCTAAGCAACCTCATTTTTTTTTTTTTTTGCATTCACATTCAGTTGGACAAAGGAGATTAATAGAGATAAGGAAGTAAATTTTGTGACTAGAATATGTAGGAGGTGAGAAAAATGTTAAAAAATATATGATAGCAAAGGGTTAATACAAATAAGACAATACTCATTTTACACTTAATATTACTCATATGTTTCTAAAATTAGAATTAAGCTACATGAAATGGGGACAACAAAAAGTCTAGTTAACATCTGTCTCCATACTTAGTTACAAAATTTTATTTTCTTGTGATTAGGACTTTTAAGATCTATTGTCTTAGCAAGTTTCAAACATGCAATACTTTATTGTTAATTATAGTCAACATGCTATCCATTATATACTCATTACTTAATTGTTTTATAACTGGAAGTTTGTACCTTTGACCTCCTTCGTTCATTTCACTTGCCCCATACCCCCACCTCTGGTAACCATCAACCTATTCTCTGTATCTATGAGCTTATTTTTTTGTTTTAAAAAAAATTTAGAGGGGTGCTTGGGTGCCTCAGTCAGTTGAGGGTCTGCCTTCGGCTCTGGTCATGATCCCAGAGCCTTAGGATTGAGCCCCACATTGGGCTCCCTGCTTGGCAGTGGGCCTGCTTCTCCCTCTGCCTGCTGCTCTCCCTGCTTGGGCTCTCCCTTTCTGTCAAGTGAATAAATAAAATCTTTTAAAAAATTTAGATCCCACACATAAGTGAGATGATATGCTAGTTGTCTTTCTTCATCTAACTTACTTCACTTACATGCAGCTTTTTTTTTAAGTGTATCATCATACAAGTCACGATTTTGCTCAATCACTGGATATTTAGGGAAAAGAGAATGTGGAAGTAAGGATAAATAAGTGGGTCTTGTTTTATATGCTACAGGAAAATGTTTCTGTTTCTCATTGTGCAAATAAAGATAACATAACGATGCAAAACTTCCATCAAAAAAACTTGCAAGACAGTGGACTTATGAGGAATATACCTCAACATAAAAAAGACCATATATGAAAAACCCACAGGTAACATTATATTCAAAGATGAAACTGAAAACTTTTCCTCTAAGTTCAGGAACAAGACAAGGACGTCTGCTCTTGCCACTCTTTTCAACATAGTACTGGAAGTCCTAGCCACAGCAATTAGACAACAGAAAGAAATAAAAAAAATATCCATATTGGTAAGGAAGAATTAAAACTACCACTATTTGCAGATGACAGGATACTGTATGTAGAAAAACCTAAAGACTCAACCAAAAAACTGTTAGAACTAATAAATGAATTCAGCAATGTTGAAATATACAAAATTAACACACAGAAATCAGTTGTGGTTCCATACACTAATAATGAAGTATCAGAAAGAGAAATTAAGAAAACAATTCCATATACAGTTGGAACAAAAAGAATAAAATACCTAGGAATAAACTTAACCAAGGAAGTGAAAGACCACTCTGAAAACTATACAACATTGATGAAAGAAATTGAAGATGACACAAGTAGAAAGATACTTCATGCCCATGGGTTAGAAGAATTAATATTGTTAAAATATCTATACTACCCAAAGCTGTCTACAGATTAAATACAATCTCCCTCAAACTACCAGTGGCATTTTTTGCAGAACTAAAACAAATAAACCTAACATTTATTTAGAGAACCACAAAAGACCCCAAAGAGTCAAAGCAATCTTGAAAAAGAACAAAGCTAGAGGTATCACCCAGATTTCAAGATACAACTGCAAACCTGTAGTAATCAAAACAGTATGGTCCTGGTGCAAAAATAGACACATCAATCAATGGATTAGACCCAGAAATGGACCCAAAACTATATGGTCAATTAATCTGTGACAAAGGAGGCAAGACTATGCAATGAGAAAAAGACAGTCTCTTCAACAAATGGTGCTGGGGAAACTGGACAGCTCCACGCAAATAAAATAAATAAAATAATAAAAATAAAATAAATAAAAAGATAAAACCACTTCCTTACACCATACACAAAAATAAACTCAAAATGGATGAAAGACCTAAATGTGAGACCTGAAACCATAAAAATCCTACAAGAAAACACAGGCAGTAATTTCTTTGACATTGGTGGTAGAAACCAATGTTTTTCTAGATATGTCTCCTCAGACAAAAGAGATAAAAGCCAAAATAAAATATGACTACACCAAAATAAGCTTATGCACAGTGGAGTAAACCATCAAGAAAACAGGAAGGAAACCTACTGAGTGTGAGAAGAGATTTGTAAATGATAGATAAGGGATTAATATCTAAAGTATATAAAGAATTCATACAATTCAACACCAAAAAAACCTCTACAAATAATCTGATTTAAATATGGGCAAATGACCTGAATAGACATTTTTCCAGCAAAGATATACAAATAGCAAACAGACACATGAAAAGATGCTCAGCATCATTAATCATTAGGGAAATGCAACTCCAAACCACAATGAGATATGACCTTACACCTGTCATAATGGCTAGAATCAAAAAACAAAAAAAACAAAAAAACAAGAAATAACAAGTATTGGCAAGGATGTGGAGGAAAACAAAACAAAAATCTTTTGCGCTGTTGGTGGTAATATAAATTGGTGCAGCTATTGTGGAAAACAGTATGGAGGTTTCTCAAAAAAATAAAAAAATACTTGGAGAGTATTATGCTAAATGAAATATGTCAGACTAAGAAAGACAAATACCATATGATTCCACTTATGAATGGAAAAAATATTGAATAAACAACAGAAAGCAGAATCAGATCTATAAATAGAACGAATTGTTGGTTGTCAGAGGGAAGTGAGGTGGAGGGTTGGGTAAAATGGGTGAAAAGGAGAGGAATATGTAGGCTGCTAGTAATTGAATAAGACGAGGCAACAAAAGGCACCACACAGAAAATACAGTGTTATCGTGCTATATTCAGACAGATGGTAGCTACATTTCTGGTGAATATAGCATAATGAATAAACTTGTCGAATCACTAAGCAGGACACCTGAAACTAAGATAACACTTTGTGTCAACTGAAGTCAAAAAGGCAGAAAAAAATAAAGTTACAATGTTTTCTAACCTTAAAGTAATGCCATTTCTTTTTTACAGATCTATATCAGAAGACAGCAGTAGCAACAGCAACCAGTCGTCAAGTTAAAGGTAATTTGAGGGATCAAACTCCTAATAAATTTATGAACCATTATACATCCTGCTTCCACAGTTAAGTTTCTAATTTGGTGGATTTAGTTTCTAATTTGGTGGATTTAGACAGATTGACTTGCAATGTTTATATTTCTTCCTCACTAAAGCTCCATGGTTATTGTTATCCTTATTTTAGAAATGAGGAAACAGACATAAAAAACTTAAATAATTATCTAGGTGTATAAAATTTAGTAAATTTTGGAGTTGGAATTTCATTTAAGACAACCAGACTCCAGGGTTTAACTCTTAAGAACTTCACAGTTTGACACATATAGCCTGATACATGCCTGGTGATGGAAAATGGAATTGGCATTTATTGAAGATCTATTAGGTGCAAGGCAAAATGATAAATGCATTGTCCTCCAGATTAGAAAGACAATTCTTTACTATAAAATGGGATAAAGTTGGCATTTGTACATATTCAACATACATATCCATAAATTGTCTATGTACATATATACATTTGTGTACCTATATATTCAAATTTATAAGCCATATACATAAAGAAATCCTAATTTTGACATATTAGACCTATCATTGGGAGTAAATGGAAAAATTAAAAATTCAACCATGAGTGAAATCAAGAGTTCATCCAATTACTTATTTGCCATTCCTTCATAGTTTACTTTGATGGAGAGTTAAGTCAATAGATATTTGTTTACCATATGCCACCAAAGAAAACATTTACAAATACTACTCTTCATGTAAAATGGTCTTATTTCTCAGTACGGGTAAATGGGAGAGTTGGTGGTGAGGAAGGAGCTGGATAGAAGTTTCGAATATGATTGAATAAGTGAGCCCTATTCAGCAAGGGATATGTAAGCAAAGAGTTGGAGGAGGTGCTTTACCCAGTTTAGATGTTTGAAAGCTGGTACTTGACCCCCAGAGTCAACAGGAGGCTTCTATTTAAATGTAAAGGATACAGTGTAGCTAAGAGAGTGCAGACAAGCAATAGACACGACAGAGAGGCCTCATGCACAAAGCCTCAAGTTTCCTTATTTTCAGTTTTAAACAGCCAATTACAAATCCCACCTCCATTGTCTTGGCAAAAAGTGAAAACAGGCATCCAAGTTTTCCCAGAGATAGAGCTTTTCCATTCCAGTTGTAAATCAACTCTTTCTGACACAGGTATACAGCTGGCAGAGGTATGCATGCATTTATCTGGGTAGAAGCTTTGCAAGCACGTGAATGATCCAATGAAAAAATAAGTCAGGAATAAAAGCGATGTTAGTTTAGCTGGAGTGGAGTTAGCAGGGGGGTTGTGGTAGTGAGCAGGTCAGACAGTAAAACTCCTGTAGACTATGGGAAGTCTTGGGGGCCATCTGTGTTTTATTCTCAGTGAAAGAGGGAAATCACTGGAGAATTAAAGTTTCAAGTATATGGCTTCTACCTTAAAAGGCCGGTTTGTTAAAAAAAAATTAAATAAAATAAAAGTCTGGTCTGTTGAAAACAGTCTGTGTAATGGCAAGAGTAGAAGTAGAGAAACCAGTTAGTGGGGAAACTACTGCAATGATCCAGGAAGGAGGGGACGGTACCTCTGACCAGGGATAGTAAAGGGGGTCTTAGGAATAAATTTTGAAGCTGACCAACAAATGAATTGACAGTTTG
>CM052800.1:149511916-149618788 GCA_028533885.1 Nasua narica | reverse complement strand
ACTCAGAAAACAACCCAAAGACTACTAGAATGAGCTTCACAACTAAATGAAGAGACCACACAGAAGAGTGTAGGAATTGTGTAGATGTGGTTGGAGAGCTAAATGGCCCCAAGGGACTGTCAGTGGGAAGGAGGAGCCTGAAGGCATGGAGAAGACTATCACACTGGGAAGTCCTGAGGGGTAAGGCAAATCTCCAGAACATTTGGCTTAGAAACCAGAGGGGCTGAATTTTATGAGTTCATACAACCGGCAGAACTTGAAACCTAGAGTTTTAAAAACCAGACTGAGCTCTGGGAGAGCCAGGAGGCAAGGGGAAACTGAATCCTTCACCTTAAAGAGATAGCACAACAAATAGCCCTGCAGAGATACCGCACAGAAGCAGTCGTGTGAAAGACACACGGGACAAACAGGAGGGAGAATTGTTTGCTAATCTTACAGCATGTCTTGAAGGGACAGAGACATTTGGGAGACTCCTCTAGGAAAAAAAGAGCTGGCAAGTGCCATTTCCCTCCCTTGCCCCCCAGCATAAACACAGGGTCACTAGCTAAAACCAGTGCAGCTCCAGCACTAACTAGCTAACTTGCTAACACTGCAAGTCTTGCTCCTCTGCAATTTAGTGGATCCACCCCATAAAATATACTCTTTGCCAGAGCCCATCCCAGGTCGTATCACAAGCCTGGCAGTGGGCAAACAGCCTGGACAGGGCCAACGTTACTCCAACGTGAACCCTTCCCCAAGATGAGGAAAAAATAACCACACACACCAGTCAGACTGCGTCCTCAGCATTGGGCCTGGGGCAGACAGCTGGTCTGAACGCAGGCCCCACCCACCGATGAAAGCTTTTCAAGAGACGACACAGAGAAAGTACCCTAAAGTTTGCTGCTACCACATCTCTGGCAAATGCCTGTTCAAACTCAACTCAAACCCAAGTCAGTCCCAGATTGGCCCCTAACACCGTAGAGGCCAAACGCTGCCCACAACTGGCAAGGAGAGCCACTGCAGATGACTGGACTGAAGGAAAATGTATCTTAGCCACAATAACAGGGTGCATGTAACACACATAGGAGACACCTCTGAAACATCTGGTTCTAGTGAATAGTGGACATTGCACTACAGGGCACTTCATAAGACCATTGTGTTTAAGAGCAGGAAATGTAATAGACTCCTAATACAGAGAAGCAGACATAGAGAGGAAAAAATGAGGAGACAGAAGAATATGTCCAAAATGAAAAAAAAAGATGGACAAAATCATAGCAAGAGCCCTAAGCAAAACAGAAATAAGTAGTAATATGTCTGATAGAGAATTTAAAGTGATGATCATAAGTCACCGGACTTGAGAAAAGAGTGGAAGACAATAGTGAGACCCTTAAAAAAGAGATTAAAAAGAAGAACCAATCAGAGATGAAGAACACAATAAATGCAATTAATAATATACTATATAAAATAAATAGATTAGATGAAGCAGAAAAACGAATCAGGAACCTGGAGGACAGAGTAATGGGAAGCAATCAATGGAGAAGATGAGAGAAAAAAATTATGCAAAAAGACTTGAAAGACTCAGCAACCCCATCAAGCATAGTAACATTCACATTATAGGGATCCCAGAAGGAGAAGAAAAAGAAAAGGAGACAAAATATGTATTTAAAGAAATAATAACAAAACTGTTTGAATCTGGGGAAGGAAACAGAAATCCAGATCCAAAAGTCACAGAGATAACTGAACAAAATCAACCCCGAAAGGTCCACATCAAAACACATAGTAATATAAAAGTAGTGATGGGATACCTGGGTGGCTCAATCAATTAAGCATCAACTCTTGATTCCAGCTCAGGTCATGATCTTAGAGTCTGGGACCAAGCCTTGTGTTAGGCTCCATGCTCAGCTGGGAGTCTGCTTGTGTATTCTCTCCCTGTCTTTTTAAGAAGATTATATTTATTTGAGAAAGAGAGAGTGTGCATGTATGTGTGGGAGGGGCAGAGGGACACGCGGACTACCTGCTGAATGGTGAGCCTGGTGCAGGGCCCAATCCCAGGACTCTGAGATCATGACCCAAGCTGAGGTCAGATACTTAACTGGCTGAGCCACACAGGCACCCTGGATTCTCTCTTGATTTTCTCTTTCTTCCTCTTCCTCTGCCCTTCCCCCACCTCATGCATGCACATGATCTCTCTCTCTAAAATAAATAAATAAAATAAATTAAAAAGTAGAGATAAAGAGAGAATTTTAAAAGCAGTAAGAGAAAAGAAAACAGATATGTACAAGGGAAACCCCCATAAGGTTAATAACTGATTTTTTTCAGCAGAAACCTTGCAGGCTAAAAAAAAAAATGGCATGATACACCCAAAGTGCTGAAAGGAAAAAAATCAGCAGTCAGGAATACTTTATCTAGCAAGGCTATCATCCAAAATAGAAGGAGAGATAAAGAATTTTTCAGACCAAATACACACACACACACACACACACACACATATTAAAGGAATTCATGACCACTAAGCGACTCCTTCAATAAATGTTAAAGGGGACTCTGAGTGGAAAGAAAAGACCGTAAGTAGGAGTAAAGAAAGTAGAAAGCATAAAAGTGGTGAAAATATGTATATCTGTAAAAGTCAATCAAGGGACTCACAAAATAAAAAGGTAAATTGTGACAACATAAACCTAAAATGGAGAAGAAGAGGAAAGAATTGGTTCAAACTTAAGTGACTATCAACTTAACATAGACTGCTATGTATAGAAGATGCTATATAGAAACCTAATGGTAACCACAAATAAAAAACCAATAATGAATGTAATTCAAATTTTGTGTTGGAAAAATTCTTTGCATAAAGGTTTATTTTCTTCTATTTTTTTCTGATTTACTTCTGTTTGTACATTGCCATTGAGTGATCACTTTAAATTTCAAATTGTTTACATCAAATTGCCTGTCAAAAAGTATACAGCAACTATACATGACATGAAACAGTTTTACATTAAGTGTTCGGAATCTGTCTACATTTTTTATATTTTATATATGGAATTCCTTTATTTTGTGATAGAGTATGTTAATGTTCTCCTTTTATTTCTTAGAGTTGACTGCCTTTATCTCTCTTCTTCCTTTAATCTCTTAATATCCATTTTAGTTTTTTTAAACATAAAAGATTCTTCTTTCATGGATTTCCAATTTGTCATGATAACCATATATTCTAACACATGCACACATATGCACACTCATACAAGCTTGATGAGATTTTTATTGGGAATGGCTCTGGATTTCTAGATATATTTCGTGATGCTGTGTTAAGGAAACCTAAGTAAATGGATATGAAGAAGCCCTGGAGACAGGGTTCTCATGCATATACCATTCATCACAACTTGCACTATCCAGCAGAAAGAAGGAATATTTCCTTTTTGTCTGGCAAAAACAGGCTGCCCTTACCTTCAGCCAATGAGAAGCCACCACCACTTCAACGGGCTGCAGGTGAACTGGTTAACTTTCTCTTTTCAAAAGACATTTTGGGGGGTCAGAAGTGGGATGCAAATAGGCTGAAACTTGGAGAAGCTAATGTACGCATTTGAGCCCATTTATGCTCTCCACTTCCATGAGTCTTCCTTTTGGTCTGGAAAGTATCATCGTGGATTTGAGATCCCTCTTTTTGTTTAAGCTTCCTAGTGTTATTCAGGATTTGTTTTCCAGAGGGTATTGTCCTTTTGGTAATTAATCAACTGCTTTCTGAAGTCTTGGTTATTAAGTTATTGAAGTATTAGATCCCAATCTTCCAAATTCTCTCAGGAGTATCCTTCTAGTGAGATCTCAGTCAGTTTGATGTTAAAAAACTGTGATCTGGAGGAGGGAGATGGTGGTGGAGTAGGAGGACCCTAGGTTCTCTTCCTAGGACACAATTATATAATTATCAAATCTTCCTAAATATCCCAGAAATTGACCTGAACACTAACAGAATAAATTCCACAACCAAAGGGATAGAAGGGGCCACACCGAAGAAGGTAGGAAGTACAGAAACATGGTTTAAGGGAGAAATGGATCATGAGTGCTGTGGAATGGGTGGGGGGCATGGTTGCAGAGAAGGGTGAGAGAGAGAAAGAGAGAGAGAGAGAGGAGCACATGGGGGAGTACACAAGGAAAATGTTTCCCCAAAGCCATTGGCTTGGAATATGAGAGGGGCTGCATTTTGTGAGTTCTTATAGCAGCAGGGATTAAAACATGGAGTTTTAAAGGTCAGTGAGCATGGCTGGGATAGAGCCCAGAGTGCACTTTCTTGCTCTTGGAAAGGAGGCAGGCAAACAACCTGGGGGCAGAAAGTATGGAAACATGGACTTGAAGAATGCCTGGAGCACACAGTGGGGAGACATTTTACTCTTCTTGGAGTGCTTCCCTGAGAGACAACATTTATAGAAATGCCTCTCTGGGGACAAAGGACCTTGTTGGTAACATATCTCCACTCCCCCACCCCTCAACATAAACACACCTGTGGGAAGCAGCACAGTGCCAATACTGGCTGCTTAACTTATTAACAGCAAGCTCCACACCCTTGCACTCTGGTGGGACTGCCTTTCTCAGTCAAACTTGCCTTAGTTCCACTGTGGCAGGATACCCTTGCCCCCGAAGACCTGCACAAACCAATGCTTCCCCCATGTCTCCCGACCAAGGAGTTCTGCAGAGCCTCAGTTTTGGTGGACGTGGTGTCACATCTCATTTCACAAGCGGATGAGAGCACATCTAGTTAAAACTCACTACATTCAGGCCAGGGACCACATAGTGCTCACAGCAGGCAAGGAGAGCCTCTTGCCTGGTCTAAAGGATAGAGCACTCAAAATACAACAGCAGAGTTAATGCAACACACACCTGACACACTCCCTGAAGTGCCAGGTTGTACCTTTTTTTACATAAGGAGCAGGAGCAGGAGACATAACTGGCTTTTCTAACACAGAGAAGAAGGCAGAAACTTAGACAAAACGCAAAGATGGAGGAATTTATCCCAAATAAAAACAAACAAACAAACAAACAAATAAACAACAACAAGATAAGGTCATGGTCAGAGATCTAAGCAAAATAGATATAAGTAGGATGAATGATAGAGAATTTAAAATAACAATCATAAGAATACTCACTGGGATTGAGAAAAGAATAGAAGACATTTGTAAGACCCTTAACACAGAGAAAGAAAGAATTAAAAAAGAATAAATCAGAGATGAAGAGTGAAATAAATGAAATTGGAAGCACCTGAAATGCAGCAAACAGTGGGCTGGAAGAAGCACACAAATGACTAGTGATCTAGAAAACAAAGTAATGGGAAATAATGAAAATGAACAAAAGAAAAGAAATATGAAACATGAGAATAGACTTAAGGAATACAGTGACTTCATCAAACACAGTAACATTCATATTATAGGAACCCCAGAGGAAGAGTGAAAGAGTAGAAAATTTATTTGAAGAAATAATAGACAAAATTTCCTTAATCTGGTGGAAAGAAACAGACATCCAGATCCAGGAGGCACAGAGAAATCCCATCAATCAATACACCATCAAGACATAATATAATTAAATTAGCAAATTATAGTAATAAAGAAAAACTCTTAAAAGCAGCAAGACAAAAGAAGTCTAACTTACGAGGGAAAACTTATAAGACTACCTAGATATTTCTCTATAGAAATTTGGCAAGCTAGAAAAAAGTGGCATGATAAATTCAAAGTGCTAAATGGGGAGTTCCTGGATGGCTCTAAGAATCAGCCTTTGGCTCAGGTCAAAAAATCTCAAGGTCCTGGGATCAAGCCCCATGTCAAGTTCCCTATTTGGTGGGGAGCCTGCTTCTCCCTCTCCCTTAGCTTGTGCTGTCTCACTCAAATGAAGGAAGGAAGGAAGGAAGGAAGGAAGGAAGGAAGGAAGGAATAAACAAATAAGTAAATAAATAAGATATTTTAATAAAAGTGCTAAATGGGAAAACATGCAACCCAAATCACTCCATCCAGCAAAGCTATCATTCAGAATAGAAGGGGGAAATAATGAGTTTCCCAGAAAAACAAAAACTGAAGGAGTTTGTGACCACTCAACCAACCCTGCAAAAAATATTTAAGGGAACTCTTTGAGTGGAAAAAAGAAACCAAAAGTGACAAAGACAAGAAAAGTTCAGAGAAAACAAGTAATAAAAAAGCACTAAATACATATCTACTAATAATTACTTTGAATGTAAATGGACTAAATGCTGCAAATACAAGACATAGCATGTCAGAATGGATAAAAAACAAGACTTCTATATGCTGCTTACAAGAGATTCATTTCAAACCTAAAGACACATGCAAATTTAAAGTGAGGGGATGGAGAAACATTGAACATGCACATGGATGTCAAAAGAAAGCCTGAATATCATTACTTATATCAGAAAAATTAGACTTTAGAACAAAAACTATAACAAAAGAAAAAGAAGGATACTATATCATAATAAAGGGGACTATCCAACAAGATGATATAATAATTGTAAATATTTATGCACCCAACAATTACTAACAAACATAACTCATTGATAATAATACAAAATAGAAGGGGACTTTAACACCATACTTATATCAATGGAGAGATAATCTAAACAGAGAAAAAACCAAAAAAAAACAATGGCTTTAAATGACACACTGGAACAGATAGACTTAACAGATATATTCAGAACATTCCATCCTAAAATGGTAGAATACACATTCTTTACAAATGCATATGAAACAATCTCTAGGACAGATCAAAGGTTAGGTCACAAATCAGACCTCAACAAATATAAGAAAGATTAAATCAGACCACACCTCTTTTGAACACAACACCGTGAAGCTAGAAGTCAACCACAAGAAAAAACTTGGAAATACCACAAATAAATGGAAGTCAAACAACATGCTAGTAAACAACAGATGCATCAACTAGGAAATCAAATAAAAAATTTTTAAAAATACATAGAAACAAATGAAATCGCAAATGAATGATACAGAAACTACAAAACTAGTAGAATAGATCAATGAAACCAGGAGCTGGTTCTTTGAAAAAATAATGAAATTGATAGGGTTTATCAAAAAGAAAAGAGAAAGCAATCAAATAAATATAATTACAAAATTGTATTTTGTAGGAAATATAACAAAGGAAAAATAACAAAGCCATATAGAAATAGAAACAATTATAAGGGAATATTATGAAAAACTATATGCCAACAAATTGGACAACCTGAAAGAAATGGATAAATTCCTAGAAAAATATTAGCTACCAAATTGAAACAGGAATTAGAAAACTTAAACATACCAATAACCATCAAAGAAATTGAATCAGTAATCAAAAAGCTCAACAAACAAAAGCCCAGGGCCAGATGACTTCACGGGCAAACTCTACCAAACATTGAAGGAAGAGTTAATACATATCCTTCTCAAACTATCCTTGAAAAATAGAATATAAAGGAAAAATTCCAAATTCATTCTATGAGACCAGGACTACCATGATACCAAAACCAGATAAAGATAGAGAACTACATGACAATATTGCTGAAGAATATGGATGCAAAAATTCTCCATAAAATACTAGCAAGTTGAATCCAACAATACATTAAAAAAACATTTACCACTATCAAGTGGGATTTATTGCTAGGTTACAAGTTGTTTCAATATTTGCAAATCAATCAACATGATACACCACATTAATAAAAGAAAGGATAAGAATCATTTGATGATTTCAGTAGATGCAGAGAAAGTATCTGACAAAGTACAACAAAATTCGTGATAAAAACTGTCAACAAAGTAGGTTTAGGGGGAATATACCTCAGCATAATCAGGCTATTTATTAAAAAACCCACAGCTAATATCATTCTCAATGGGGAAACACTGAGAACTTTTCCTCCATAATCAGGAACAAGACAAAGATATCTACTCACACCATTGTTGTTTATGTAGGACTGGAAGTCCTGGCCTCAGCAATCATATAACAAAAAGAAATGAGAGGCATCCAAAATGGCAAGCAAGAAGTCAAACTTCAATATTTGAAGACTATATGATAGTCTATGTAGAAAACCCAAAAGACTCCACCAAAAACTGCTAAAACAATAAATGAATTCAGTAAAGTCACAGAATACAGTATCAATGTACAAAAATCTATTGCACTCCTGTGCACCAATAATGAAGCAGAAGAAATAGAAATTAAGGAATAAATCCCATTTACAATTGCACCAAAATTATAAGATACCTAGGAATAAACCTAACCAAAGATGTGAAAGACCTGTACTCTGAAAACTATGACACTGATGAAAGAAACTGAAGAAGACACAAAGAAATGGAAATATATTCCATGTTCATAAATTGGAAAAACAAATATTGTTAAAATGTCTATACTACTCAACACAATCTACACATCCAGTGCAATCTCTATTAAAACATCAACAGCATTTTTCACAGACATAGAACAAACAATCCTAAAATTTATATGGAACCACAAAAGACCCCAAGCACCCAAAGCAGTCTTGAAAAAAAAAAAAAAAAAGCAAAGCTGTTGGCATCACAATTCTGGAATTCAAGTTGTATTACAAAGCTATAGAACATTATGATACTGCCACAAAAACAGACACATTGAACAACGGAAGAGAATAGAAAACCCAGAAATGAACCCACAACTATGTGGTCAATTTATATTTGACAAAGCAGGATAAAATATCCAATGGGAAAAAGATCCTTTTTCTTTTTCAAAAGAATGAAACTGAACCACTTTCTTACATCATACACAAAAATAAATTCAAAATTGATGGAAGACCTGAAACCATAAAAAATTCTAGAGGAGAACAGTAACAGACAGTAGCCTCTGAAATTGGCCATAGCAGGTTCTTTGTAGTTATATCTCCTGAGGCAAGGGAAACAAGAGCAAAAATAAACTATTGGGACTTTATCAGAATACAATGCTTCTGCACAGCAAAGAAACAATCAACAAAAGTAAAAGGCAACCTATGGAATGGGAGAAGATAATTGCAAATGGCATATCTGATAAAAGGTTAGTATCCAAAACCTATAAGGAGCTCATAAAACTCAACACCTCAAAAATGAAGAATCCAATTAAAAAAATGGGTAGAAGATATGAATAGTATTCTTCCAAAGAAGACATACAAATGGCCAACAGACACGAAAAGATGCTCGATATCACTCATTGTATTCAGGGAAATACAAACCAAAAGTGCTATGGGATACCTGCTCACACTTGTGAGAATGGCTAAAATCAACAACACAAGAAATACAGGTCTTGGCGAGGATGTGGAGAAAGGGGAAACTGGTGCCCTATTGGTGGAAATGCAAACTGGTGTAGCCACTCTGGAAAACAGTGTGGAATTTCCTCAAAAAATTAAAAATAGAAACTACCCGATGACTTAGAAATTGCACTCCTCTCTACTCAAAAAATATGAAAATACTAATTCAAAGGGATACATGCACCCCCTCTATTTATAGCTGGATAATCTAGTATAGTCAAATCATGGAAGTAGCCCAAGTGTCCACTGACTGATAAATGGATAAAGAAGAGGACGTACATATACACACGGAATATTACTCAGCCATAAAGAATAATGAAATCTTGGCATTTGTAATGATTTGGATGGAGCTAGAATGTATTATGCTAAGAGAAATAAGTCACTTAGAGAAACACAAATACTTTATGATTTCACTCATATGTGGAATTGAAGAAACAAAAAAGGAGCAAAGGAGGAAAAAAAAGAGAGAAACTAACCAAGAAACACTCTAAACTATAGAGAAGAAGCTGATGGTTACCAGAGAAGAGGTGACAGTGACTTTATTTTTTTAAATTCTTATTTAAATTCCACTTAGTTAACCTACAGTGTAATAATAGTTTCAGGTATACAATATAATGATTATACACTTCCAAACAACAACTAGTGCTCATCACAACAATTTTTCAAAAAGGTAAACAAGTAAAAAGAAAAGACAAGGGGCATCTTATCTTGGTGGCTCAGTCAGTTAAGCATCTGACTCTTGATTTCATCTCAGGTCGTGATTTCAGGGTCATGGGATCGAGCCCCACATGAGGCTCTGCACTCAGCAGAGTCTGCTTGAATTCTCTCTCCCACTCTCTCTGCCCTTCCTGCAGCTCTCTCTCTCTCTAATAAATAAATCTTTAAAAAAAAAAAGAAAGAAAAGACAAAAAAAAACCAGGAAAAAATAGAAAAATTCTAGCAAGATGAGAGAAATAAACTTAACATGGCTATATGAACAGTAAATGAAATAGACATATAGCTTCAATTAAAGCTAAATATTGTTAATCTAGAGTTAAAAGAAAGCTATATGCTACTTACAAATATACATATACACTTTAAAAATAAAGATACATTTTTAATAATGTGTTGAAATTACTTTTAATGTAAAATAAAAATAGATGCAGAAAACCAACATATGAATGCATTTTATGAAATGCCATCCCTGTAACCACTATCCAGATGAAGAACAGAACTATCCCAGTCACCCAGCAGCTCCTCCCTGTGCTCCCCTCAGTCACCCCCCCCCTACCAATGTGACCTCCAACTGAGGTTTTCCTTCATAACAATTATATCTGTATGTCCTTATTGTTCTGCCACCCAAAAAGCATCCCTGGGCATTATGATTTAATCTTTTTGTTTTCCTTTGTTATGATAATCCTTTGTGTTTTCTACAGTTCATAATATGCTAAATTTCTTTTAATTTGCAGGTTTCCCCTCCATCCCTCTTTCCATTATAATTTTTTAAAAAATTTTATAATTGGAAATTTGGACCTCTTAATCCCTTTCCCTTATTTTACGCCCCCCCTTACAATTTATTTCCTAAAGACCCCAAGTGTTTTAATTGTAGTTTCTTATGGTTTCTCTTGGTTGGGATATTGCTATTTGTATATTCACAGTGCTGTTTACCCTTCTCTGTAAATATAAGGACACACATAAAGTAAAAGAATTTTTAAAAAATATTCCATACAAATTCTCATCCTGAAGAAACAAATCTGGGTATGAAAGTGTGAGACAAAATAGAAAATGACAAGGAGTATTACAATAGGCAAAGAGTGATATAATGATAAAGGCCACTCATCAAGAAGACAAATCATCCCTAAATGGGCATATATAAAATAACATGCATGTCTTGAAAATATAAGAATAAAAAATTGATAGAACACAAAGGAGCAATAGAAATATCTATCTTAATTGAGTGTATTAAAAGAAAGAGCAGGCAAAAGAATTAGCAAAGCTATAAAATATTTGAAACTGTTATTTAACTTGACCTAATTGACATTTATAGAATAATATAGCTCACAAGTGAATAATCCATACTCTTTTGAAGTTTACATGCAACCGTCTATCCATAATGAACCATTTTAGGAACAATGTATCTTCTCTCAGTGAGTTAGAATGGCTTAAAATGATGCAGAGTATGATCTGTGACCACAATAGAATTAAATTAGATATTAATAAGAAAAATGTAAGTGGAACATCCTCAAACTTATGGCACATGGGGCAAAGAAGAAACCATGATGTGAATTAGAAAATATTTTGAAATGAATATTAATAGAATAAAGCATATCAACATATATTGAATATAATACACATACATTTGGTGATAAAGTGACAGTAGATGAACATTTATAGTTTTAAATGTATATATTAGAAAGAAGAATGGTTTAAAATGAATAAGACAAATTTCCATTCTTAGAAGTTAGAAAAAGAACAAATAACACCCAAAGTAGAAAATGGAACAAAAAGAGCAAAAATCAATAAAATAGAAAACAAACATATAATAGGAAAAAAAAAAAGAAACCCCATACTTGGTTATTTTAAAAGTTAATAAAAACAATAAACTAAAGAACAATTGAAGAATGTAGAGAAAAATCACAAAATTATCAATATTGAGAATAAAAAAAGGGTTTTATAGAGATTCTATAGAGTTCAAAGGAGGATAAGGGAGGTGCATTATGAACAACTTTGGCCAATATATTTAACAACCCAGAATAAATGGATAAAATTCATCAGAAACAGAACTTTTCCAACACAAAGAAAAAGAGAATATCTGATTATATTTTTTTTATAAAAAACTGGCTTCATAATTTAAAAAGAAAGTCTCTCACAAATAAAATTCTAGTCCAAATCACTCCATTTCTAAATTCTAAGAAACATGAGAAGAAGAAATAGTCACAGCATTACACTCTTTCAAAGACTAGAGGAAGGAATAACATTTCTCAGTTTCTTTTATGAGGCCAGCAGAAATCTGGTACAGAAACTGACAAGCTTATTATGATGAAAGAGATTACAGACATATATTTCTTATGACTATGGATGCAAAAATCCTAAACAAAATGTTGGCAAATCAATCCAGCAAAATGTAAAAAGACAGTACCTCAAATAGGACGTATCTCAGCATACAATTTGTTTCAACACTAGAAAGTCAATAATTTTAATTCACTAAATTAACAGAAAATGAAGAAAGCTATATGATCACCTCAATTTACATAACAAAACATTTTTTAAATAGAAAGAGTTCTAGAGCGCAAGTGGGTTGGGGGAGGGTAAGGCGTGGTGGGGAAGAGTAGAAGGAAAGAGAGAGAGAATCCTAAGTAGGCTCCACACCAAGAGTGGAGCATTGTGGGGTTTAATATCAAGACCCTGGGATCATGACCTGAGCTGAAATTAAGATTTGGACCCTGAACTGACTGAGCCACCCAGGTGCCTCTATAACAAAAACTTTTGGTAAAATTCACATTTGCAGTAAGATACAAAAGAAAATCCCAGCAAACTCGGGGGGAGTAAATTTCTGAATAGGAATGTGTATGTACAAAAATCCACTGAATGTAAGCCCCAGCATAGAAGATACTTTCAAACCATGATATCCAACAAAAAAATCATATCTGGAATGTGTAAATAAGTGCAACATATAATATGAAAGAAACAAGGCCACTCAAATGAAAAATGGACCAAAGCCTTAAATAAGCATTTACCAAATAAGTTATATAAAGCCAATAAATATATACAATCGTGCTAAAATTTATTAATAACTGTGAAAATGCAAATTAGTGACTATAATGAAATTTAAAATAAAACAAGTCTAGGCATTGAGATGAATTGGACTTCTCATACATTTCTGGTGAAAACAGAAATTAGTACAACAATGTTGGAAAACTTGAAAGAATCTATAAAACATACCCTGTGATTTAGCAACTTCACTCTAGAAATATATGTGAAGTAAATCACTATATATGTTCACCAAAGAAATAAAATAGCCAAATACGATATTTAATAGCCACCACTATAAATAAAAAAAGTTAACAGTAAAATGGAAAAACAGATGGTGTTATATTCATTTAATAGGTGATAAACACCTATGAGGAAAAACTAAAGCTATTGGTCTTCACAGTATGGATGTATGTATGTAAAAGAGTACATGGTGATTGGTTCCATTAATGTAAAGTTCAAAAACAAACAAAACTAAACTATGATGATAGCAGTAATGATTGTTGTGGGGCACTCTGTCGGTTTTGGTGGTTCTATGTTTTATTTCTTGATCTGAATCTAGGTGTTAATTACACTGGTTTTTTCACTTGAATATTAATCAAACTACTAGCCTATGGTTTGTAGAATATATATACATAGATATCTAGATATCTTCAATGAAAACTTCTGTAAGAAGTGTGTATGAATCTTTCTGTTCATTAACTCTTTCTTCAGCCCTGAGTTTTGGAAGTGATTCTGCTCTTTTTTTTAGCCCCAAAGCGGCGTCAAACTGATTCGAAATCTTCTGCACAGACTTAGGGGCTAAGAAAGCCTATGGTCAACAGTGCACAGCATCCACCCTCTAGACCCACCTCTCCTCTCACAGCCAACTCACTCTTGCTGGGTGCGTGGCCAGGAGGGCTCTCCTCGTGCTCCCAACTGCCCTCTAGGCAAGTCAACTGCCATTATTCGGGCTGGCATCCAGTACATGAAACCATGTCGTGTTTACTACTTCTTATCGGGCTCATCGGGGTCCAGACAGAAAATAGTAAGTACAAAAACCTTTCCTCTGACATTTAGGGAATGTCAGCCCTCCTCTCTGTCTTCTTCTGAGATGCCAGGTATCCCTGGGAAAGTGCTTTCTTGTAGGGGCTCCGACTCTGTAAGCCAGAGCCCACTACCGCATCACCTCCCCCAACCAAAATCCACATTGAACTTGACGGGGCATTCCCGCTTGTCTTGGTACCATCTGAAAGATGAGAAGTACCATGGTTCAAGTGAATGTATCAGGTTAGAGTTTCATATATTGCTCTGCATTTTTGACCTGTGGACTCTGTAGTTGGAAAAGTCCAAAAGACCTGACTTCATTAGTACTAAATTTCTCTTTAAAGTCTTGTAATTCTTGAAAGAAGTGGAAATTGACTGTATTTGAAAGGATAGTTTTAAAAAGAGTGGCATATGAAAGATTATAGATTTAGATGAGGAAATAATAGAGGAAGCTACAAAATGATGGTGTTACTCTAATAAAACATTTGTACCTTGCAGATTCTGAAAGACTACGTGTGCAAATTACAATACCAGAGAAAATACTGTCAATATTAAGTGGAGGAGTTGAATCACATGTAATTAAGCACTAGCACTTTTCACATTCTAAAATCATGAGGATTTTTTTTTTGTAAGAAGTAAACATGGCATTTTTATCCATGCAAACTTGGTGAATTTTATAATTATAACGGGTTTTCCTTAAGTGGAAAAGCCCTTTTAGAAATGAACCAAGATAAACCATGTTTCACAGAAATGTGGTGCAGTGATGCTTATTATCAAAGCCCCAAGTCCCATCTTTTAAATCTGTTTTCCTCTTGAGCGTCTTTAAATAATCATTGACCTGATCCACCTAGAGATTCTCTTCTTACTCATTTACTAAGCCATCTTTGAGGGTATTTTTTGTCCTTTTAAGTAAGCCTATGGCTTTCTTACAGTGTTTAATGGTTGTTTCATTTAATGAAGTTTTATATGACCAATGTTTGCATCTTGATTGCAAATATGTTAATTATTAAGACTTTTTTCATGCCATCTTAGTTCATCTTGGTTCAGGGTATTAGGTTTTGTTTTCTTTGAATTAGAAAAATTTTTTTTCTTACTAATTTCTAGAAACAATCCAAGATGTGAAATGTTTTTTTCAAATATCACGCTTTAATTTTCTTTTTGGTTGGGTAGTAAATGTTCTGGTAATTTGCGTGCAAATATTTTCTTAGCAACTACCCACTTGTCACCTTAATATACAAGCTTAAAATATACAATATATAATTTTAAAAGGAATGCATATTTATGAAAACTTAGATTTTAACCATTTAAGCAGAAAAAAAGGTGAGGCAATTAAAAGTATTTTGAGAGAGTTTTATTTTTAATGCAAAAATATGGAATTGCTTGCTCATATTAGAAAATATATACAGAACTGCTTAGAAGGAAATATCTTTAACCAGGCATCTCTACCTTTTATGATAGTAATTCTCATAAGAGAAGTACAAAAAAAATCACCTGTCCTCAACTGTCAAATTCATAAGGGAAAAGTTTGGCTATTTTGTTAATGTCTCTGTCCTCCATGTCTAGAATAGTGCTGAATACATAATATTTTTTGAACTAGTGAGGCTATATTGTACTTATTGATTTAACAATTGCTATAAACATAATATAACATAGTGTATGTTTATAACTGATAATTAATAAATGATATAATTTATAAGAAGAGAATATTCAACTAGAAGTTCTAAAAAAAACTGAAATGTGTGTCTAGATGTGAAAAATATAATGAAAGTGGGAAAAAAAATCAAGAATTAACAGTAGACCAGAGTCAGCTAAAGAGACCAGATAGATGCAACATATAAATGACTATGGGAAAAGGAAGATAGAATTGGAAGCTTAAGAATATAATAACTGACATTCCTGAAAGAGGGGGAAAAAACCTGAAGAAGAGGCTATATTAAACATACAATAACTGAGAAATTATAGAAAAAAGAGAATCTTCAGATGCAAGTATGACAACACAGATTAAATAGGAATCAGTATTGACAACACCTTGACATAGCAAAATAAGAATATCAGACATTCTACTGGATATTATAAAATAGGAATAAAATAAGAACAAGGAATAAGACTCAAATATTAAAATTAAGTAGAAATGTAGAACAAAAAATAAGGGAGATATACACACACATATATATTTAATAATAATTATTGGTAAATAATATATCTTTGATAAAGGTGTATATTGTACACATATGTATATATTTATACATATACATATTTATGTATATACATACACACACAACACACTTAGGCCAAAAATATGAGTTACTTAATAATATTATTTAAAGTAGAGACTTTTTAGGATATTGTCAACCCTTATTGAAAGACATTAGATTCTCTTTCCCTCTCCCTCTGCCCCTCTTGCTTGTCCCCCCTCTTTTTCTAAAATAAATAAATAAATCTTTAAAAAAATATACAACCACTAATAAAAGTGGAAAAATAAAAGATAAATCATGTTGGCAGTCAAGAATAGTCAGCATTTTCTTAGGCTAACTTTTACCAAATCTATAGTGACTGCTGTTCCAATAAGAAATTTCATGGAAATTGGCAGGTTGATTATAAAATATATATGGAAGGATTAAAAATAAAAATTGTTAACTTTGAAGAACAAAATAATGATTCACTTTGGTTCATTTCAAAACATTTTAAAGTTTTAGTATCTAATGTGATATTTATAAGGGACAAATAAATTAATCGAATACAATGCCTCCTAAACCCCCCCCACACACAAACTCACTCAGTTCTATGGTGGCGATGAAATCATTGGTTAAAGAATGTACTATTTAATAAATGGTGAAGGCACAGTTGATTAATGATATGGAATAATGATAAAGTATATATTAATGCTACAATATAACCAAAATTGCTTCAAGATCATTTAAATGCATACGTCTGAGAGTAAAATACCAAAAATCTGGAAGACAAGATAGAAGATTATTTCTAGGATCTTATAATAGGGAAGAATTATACGGAAAGAAAAAGGAATGCAAATTCTTAAATGAAAGATTAAGGAATATCTAGATTTAAAGATAAAAATAAATAGCTACCATAAACAAAGTGAAAAATGTTCCAGACTCACAGAAGGTATTTGCAACCCATATAGCACAGAAGAGGTATCCAGAATATATCAAAAATTTATACAAGTCAATAAGATAAAAAAAATAGAAACATGTACAAAGTTATGAATGACAAGGGTTGAATTCGATAGGATAATAATTATCAAACATATATACAAATCAGGATATTTATAGGGAATTGCCAAGTAAACATAATGTTACTATTTCACATCAGCAATGGCAAAAGTTAACTCTAGCAAAACAAAATGCAATTAAGAGGAGATGGATAGAAGGATAGTATTTCTTACTTTTTTGTGAATATCTACATTAGTACAACAAATTTGAAGATTAATTTTAAACTTGAAGTTGCAGAAATACTTTTTAATAAAAGAAGTTCACTCATAGGTTTAGTTTAACATATCTAACAAAAACAAAGAGATATGTCAAAGGTTATTTATTGGGCCATTGCTTAAAATAGTGATGAAACAAAACTAAACATCCATTGACAGCATAGATGAATAAACTGTGCTATATTCAGAAAATGGCATACTATACCATCAAAAAAATAAACTATAAAGCTACACATATTGATGATGATGATGATAGCAAATGTTTGCATAGTGTTTATTGCTTGAAGTACTATGAGATAGTGTTTCAAGCAGAGATGTAATCCAGAAATGAAATATATAATTTGTAGGATTACATTTATGTGGAGCAAAAATTTATGCAAAAAATTACTTAAACATCCATAATTAGTATAAATATAAAAATGAGAGTGATAAACATGAAATTCAGTATATTGGTTAGCTGGAGTGTAAGAAAGGGAATTAATCATGGGATGAGATTTAAAGCAATTTAAGAGGCACCTGGGTGGCTCAGTGGGTTAAGCCTCTGCCTTCGACTCAGGTCATGATCTCGGGGTCCTGGGATCCAGCCCCACATTGGGTTCTCTGTTCAGCAGGGAGCCTGCTTCCCCCTCTCTCTCTGCCTGTCTCTCTGCTTACTCTTGATCTCTCTCCCTCTGTCAAATAAATAAAATCTTTTCTAAAAAAGCAATTTAAAATTGCTTTCAAATGCTTATAATGTTTTTAATTTTTAACATAGACCTTGGTGACAGGCATTTTATATAATTTGCTGTAATGTTTATATGTCCAAAATATAATAATTAAGAATAATAATCAATTGTGGCTTATAGAGAAGATCAAATGCCTTTGAAAAAATAAATCAGCATAAAGTTGAAATATTGAAAGAATTTTCTCCTAAGATCAAGAAAAGGATAAGCGGGGCACCCGGGTGGCTCAGTTGGTTAAGCAACTGCCTTTGGCTGAGGTCATGATCCCAGAGTCGCAGGATGGAGTCCCACATCAGGCTCCCAGCTCCACAGGGAGTCTGCTTCTCCCTCTGACTTCTCCCCTCTCTTGTCCTCTCTCACTGTCTCCCTCAAATAAATAAATAAAATCTTTAATAAAAAAAAAAGAATAGACATGTCCACTATTACCTTTTCTACTTATCCTTGCGGGGGAATATTAGCCACAGCAATAAGGAAAGAAAACAACAAAAATTAAAAATAGGCATAATAATTGGAAAAAAATAATGCTATCATAATTGACAGATTAAATGATTCTATACAAAATAAAATCCAAAATAATCAAGAGAAAATTAGAGATAGCATAACAATTTAGTAAATTCTTTAGAAATAAGTTCAAAATACAACAAAACAAAAAGAAACAAGATCAAAACAAAAGTCAATGGCATTTCTATTCTACAAAACAAAATTATAAAATGAAACTTTTAAAAAGAAAATTTTACACTACATAAAAATTGAAATCCAAATACATCTAACAAAGATAAGCAAAACCTCCTCTCTGAAGACAATAAAACAAGGTGAGAAGAATTAAAGGCTTAAATAAATGGAGGATATACCATGCTATTGGATTGGAAGCCTCAAAAATGGAAAGAGGTCAAAGCTACCCAAATTGATCTATAAAGACTGAATTGCTCATTTGCGAGACATCATTTCTTAATCTTACTATTAATAAAATAGAGTTTTGATCCAAACTTGGAATGAATTTTATAAAATCTGTAAATATACATATGTGCTATTAAATCTTTGTTCTACTATATAAATTTTATATTAAATAATTTATACTCTTTCATTTTAAGCATAAGTTTTGCAGTGACTCCATTAAGCTAATGTAATTATTGGATGAAAACCAATTTTCAGATTCAAATGTTTTATTAGCTACATTTAAAAATTAACAAGAAATGACACAAATCATATTCATCCATCATTTTTTATTATGAAAGCCAATATTTAAATATCAAGTTTCATTAAAATAAATCATTAAATTATAAATTTTTCTCTTTTTATTATATTCATGTGCTTTGAATGTAATTATCATTAATATAAAATGATAGTGTCCCTTTCTAACATTCTTTTCACTTGCCTTTGCCTTTTTAATATACTCTTCTTCCAGGTGTCCTACAACATTATGATTGAAGGAAAAACATACACAGTGAACCTAATGCAAAAGTAGGTGTTCTATATTATTTTATCACCTGTATTTGCTCTAATTATTGTTTATAATTAAACCAGAATGTAATTATTTGCATTCTTAGATGTTCCGAGTTACTGGCTATTCATTTGTCTCTTATTTTATGCCTTAAAAAACTTTAAGTCTACATAATAAATATCTAGATGATGAACCTATAGTGTATACTCTCATTTTCTTCCTTCTCAGTAGCACCTAATTTTTTTTTGGCTATCCATGGAGTTCATGAAGGATGAATTTTGTTATTTTCTTTATCTTTATCAAAACATATATATGTCTTGTTTTTTAATCCCTAATATTCATATATTTGAAAAGAACATCTTGAATATTAGGGTGGCAATAATAGTGATAATTAAAAAGAAAATTACTTAACATATCATGTCAGAATGTGTTTAGGACTTAGAATATAATTGTAATTAGCCAAACTCAATCCCATGCCAGTTGATGAGTTAGGAAGCAGATCATACTAAGGAATAAATAAAAATCAGAATTGTAATGGTACTTTTTAAATGGTAAAAATAGGAATTTCAGAACTCTACATTAATATATTTTTGAAACAGTGTGAAATTTTTTTTTCTCTCCAAATTTTTATTTAAAATCCAGTTAGTTAACACATAGTTTAACATCAGTTTCAGGAGTAGAATTTAGTGATTCATCACTTATATGTAACACCCAGTGCTCATCACAAGTGCCTTCCTTAATCCCCATCACCTATTTTTCCCATCCCTCACTCACTTCAACTCTGGTAATCCTGTTTGTTCTCTGTAGTTAAGTCTCTTTTATGGTTTGCCTTTCTCTCTTTTTTTCCCCTTTGTTAATCTGTTTGTTTCTTGAATTCCACATATGAGGGAAATCATATGGTATTTATTTGTCTTTCTCTGACTAACTGATCTCACTGAGCATAATACACTCTAGCTCCATCCACGTCATTGCAAATGGCAAAATTTCATTCTTTTTTATGGCTGAGTAATATTCCATTATATGGATACACAGCCTCTTCTTTTTCCATTTATCAATTGTTGGACATTTGGACTGCTTCCATAATTTATCTATAGTAGGCAATTCTTCTATAAATACTGGGGTGCATGTATCCCTTTGAATTTTGTATTCTTTGGGTTCATAGCTAATAGTGCTATTGCTGGATTATAGAGTAGTTCTATTTCTACCTTTTTGAGGAACCTCCATGCTGTTTTCCAGAGCAACTGCACCAATTCATATTCCCATCAACACTGTGAGAGGGTTCCCCTTTTCTGCATCACTGTGAACATCTTTGTTTCCTGTGTTGTTTATTTTAGTCATTCTGACAGGTGTGAGGTCATATCTCATTGTGGTTTTGATTTGTATTTCCCTGATGATGAGTGATATTGAACATCATTTCATGTGTCTGTTAGCCATCTGTGTCATCATTAGTTGCATTGTATACTCTATATTTTTTCCTAATATAAAAAAGACAGTTTCTGAATAGCAGTATATTTCTTTCTTTTTTAAAATTTCTTTTTTTTTTAACATATAATGTATTATTTGCCCCAGGGTACATGTCTGTGAATCATCAGGCTTACACATTTCACAGCATTTGCCATAGCACATACCCTCCCCAATGTCCATATCCCTACCCCCCCACCTCCCAGTCACCCTTAGTTTGTTTCATGAGTTTAGGACACTCTTCTGGTTTGTCTCCTTCCTGATCCTATCTTGTTTCATTTCCCTCCCCCCGCCCCCAGGACCCCCTGCCCTGCCTCTCAAATCCTTCATATCAGAGAGATCATATGAGAATTGTCTTTCTCTGGTTGACTTATTTTGCTTAATTAGCAGTATATTTCTTAAGCACATTTTTATATTACGAAAAAAGGTTATAGAATATACAATACAACTGATGATGATGATACAATTGATGAATTGAGTATTACACACCCAACAATTAATGCTTTTTTCATGGATACAAGCAAAGCAAAGTACACTTAAGCAAAAACCATCACATAGTAGAACACAAAATCTTTTGAAGAGTAACCACATTCCCAATGACTAGCATGATAAAATTAGAACATAATTACAAATGTTTAATCAAAGAGGAATCAGTTTTTTGGAAATTAAGTAAGAGTTACCAAATAGGTCTTGGCTTAGAAAAATTCAAAATGTCAATAAAGTAGTTACAAATAGAACTCAACTTTTTAGATATGACCATTTCATTTTTTTTCATTTTATATGCAACAGATGAGAATATAGTAAGTAATATTGTGGTGAAGAGGAGACAGAATAATGTGTGGCCAGGGAATCCCTGCTGGTGGAGTCACGAAGCCTTCAGTGACCACTGTCCCTACTCAGGGTGTCTTGGCAAGTAGTTGGCTTCAGGCTTAGCCAACAATTTATATTCAAACAGGGTGATGTCACTTGAACTCTCAACAGCCTATGAAACTTTGGCTGTGTGCAGAGCTACCAACAATCTGTGCCTTGTCACAGAAACTTGACAATCCCCTAGGGCCTTCAAACATACAATATTAGAACACCAATTTTAATCACATTGCTCAAAGGTGTTCTTGCCAAACTCAGGAATGGATCTAGATTAAAATATTGAGTGTCATACTACAGGCAAACCTGATCTCATTGTACTTCACACATACTACATGTTTTACATATTGAAGGTTTTTGTGGCAACCCTATGTCAAGCAAGTGGTTTTATAGATGTTTCTGCTTCGTTGGCTGGCTCCAATGTTTATATAATTCATCATCTCAGAGTTTCAGCAGTGATGGGGCTATTTGTAATCCATTCCACATCTGCATGAGATGTAGTTTAGGGTTTTCATTTTTGCATGTGATGCTCCTTCTGCCATTGTCAGGATTGGGTAGCTTCATCTTGTCCATTATCTACAGACAGCAGGTATTGATTTTTTTTATTCTTCTGTTTACAAATAGTGAGGATATTTCTAGCTCTCTGCCCTTTACTGGAAAGCCCACAGTGTGTTCTCATGCCAGAGACCAGAGGCCATTTAACCCTCCATCCCTAAGGCACAATTCTGGTCCAGATACTTTCCTTGTTTGCAGTGTCGCCTGCTCACTCTTTCAGCTGCAGCACTAGTCTTTGCTTTTTCTTCTTTGATCATTCTGTTTAAAGTAAGAATTAGTACACCTTTGGCAAAGGGAAACATTTAGAATGGGCTCCATATGGTCTCTCTCGCAACCCCTCAGTTCTGCCATTGTGAAAGCTGGCATAGGGAATATGCAGATAGATGGATATAGATATATTCTAATTTCACTTTATATAAAAAAAAGTGGTGTGTTGGATTTGGCCTATAGGCCATGCTTTGTCAACACACCTTATTGTTTAAAGTGTAATACCATATTTAAAAATGGTTAATGGTTAATTGGTTATTTCTGTATGTTGAGAGTGGAAATGGAAATAGGGGATGGGCTTCTCTCTTTCACAAAAATTAATACCAATTACCTTTATTTAATTGTTGTTTTAATATTTATTATTGTACAATATGTTTTTCTTTTTAAGATTTTATTTATTGGGACGCCTGGGTGGCTCAGTTGGTTAGGCAACTGCCTTTGGCTCAGGTCATGATCCCGGCGTCTTGGGATCGAGTCCCACATCGGGCTCCTTGCTCCACGGGGAGCCTGCTCCTCTCTCTGCCTCTGCCTGCCTCTCTGCCTGCTTGTGTTCTCTCTCTGTTAAATGAATAAATAAAATCTTTAAAAAAAAATTAAAAAAAAAAGGTTTTATTTATTTATTTGACAGAGAGAGATCACAAGTAGTAAAAGGGTAGCAACAACCCCAGAAAAATATACACTAACCAAATTAGAAGAGATCTGAAACCAGGGGAGGAGAAAGGAGAAAGAAAAAGAAAAGAAAAAAAATATATATATGATTAGACTGGTGAATAGAACAGAGCCACACATTTGATTTTGGGTGTATTTTGGTCTGTTAGAAAAGACAGCCCCCAAAATTTTAAAGAAAGAAAAACATACACACACACACACACACACACACAAAGAGTAATTCCATGAAGGGATGGAATATGACTGTAAAGATGGAAATTAAAGAAGATTCTAAAAAGGAATTAATAAGATAAAAAGTTGGTTGAAAAAAAAGAAAAAAAAGAGGAAAGAATGTAATCAGACTGGAGACTAGAACAAAGCCATGCACTAGATTTAGAGTATATTTTGATCTGTTAGAAGAAACTGTATCCCAAAATTTTAAAGAAAAAAAAACCTATATGTATACAAAAAATAAGTTTAAATACATGAAGGGATAGAATATTACAATGAAAAGTAAAAAATATTTTTAAAAAGGTATTGATAAGATAAAATAGTTAAAAAGGTTAAAATAGTAAAGAGGAAAAATTAAAAAAATAGAATAAGAAAAAATAAAATTAAAAAAAAATAACTTTGAAAGACTAAAGAATCATGGGGAAAAAAAGCCATGAATTCCATCTTCTGTATTTCCCCAGCTCTGGAGTTCCTCATTGATCAGTGAACTTGGTTTTGGCCGGATGTTCTTGCTGATCTTCTGGGGGAGGTGTCTTTTGTGGTGATTCTCAAATGTCTTTGCCTGAGGCGGAATTGCCCCGCCCTTGCCAGGGGCTGGCCTAAGTAATCTGCGCAGTTTTGGTCTTGGGAGCTTTTGTTCCCTGAACGCTTTCCGTACAGCTTTGGAGGACGGCAATGAAAATGGCGGCCTCCCAGTCTCTGGCTGGTAGGAGCCAAGTGCTCAAGACCCTGCTTCTCTCTGCGCCCTGACTGAGAAAAGCAGTCAGTCCCTCCTGGCTCCCTGGTCTCCCGCCGCACTCCGAGCTCACACAGCCTGTCACTGAGCGTTTCTATCTCTGGTACGCGGCCCCGTTTGGTGTCTCCAAACCCAGCAGATTCTTGCAGTGCACTCCCACACTGCTTCTCCCAGAGGAGGAAGGAGGGGGTCTCCCCACATTTGCCACTTGAAGGGTCCCTGCTCCAAGAGTGGTGGCATGAATGTGCCTTGGATCATGGCTTAAGGTAACCCCAAGCTGAAAGCTCACTCCTTGGCTCCGTCTCTGCGGCTGGCTTACCCTCTTTCATACCTGGGAGCTCTGGCACACTCATGTGCCCCCAGTCTTTCTGTGATCCCGAGGGTCCTGAGACCACACTGTCCCTGTGAGGGTTCCACTCCCCACTTAGCCTCTGGAGTGATGTCCCTCAGTGGAGCAGACTTCTAAAAGTTCCGATTTTGGGCTCTGCTGCTCTACCATTTGCTGGGTGCTGGCCCCTCCACCCCTAGGTCTGTCTTCCCATATTTCTCCTGGATTCACTTCTCTGCACGTCCTACCTTCCAGAAAGCGGTTGGTTTTCTGTTCCTAGAATTGCTGCTCTTCTCTCTGATCTCTTGTTGAATTTATAGGTGTTCAGAGTTGTATGATAACTATCTAGCTGATCTCCTGAGACCTGAGGATATTTAAATCTCTTACTCCTCCACCATCTTACTCCTAAGACATTTATACCTCCTAAGAAGACATGTCTTTTTTTTTTTTGGATTTGCATATGTGTTTTATTTATTTTTTAAATTTTATTTTATTTTTTCAGTGTTCCAAGATTCATTGTTCATGCACCACACCCAGTGCTCCATACAACACGTGCTCTCCTTGGGCACCTGGGTGGCTCAGTGGGTTAAAGCCTCTGCCTTCGGCTCTAGGTCATCCCAGTGTCCTGGGATCAAGTCCTGCATGGGGGGGGGGGGTGTCTCTGCTCAGCAGGGAGCCTTCTTCCCTCTCTCTCTCTGCCTGCCTCTCTGCCTACTTGTGATCTCTCTCTTTGTGTCAAATAAATAAAACCTTAAAAAAAAAAATACATGCCCTCCTCAATACCCACTACCAGGTTCACCCAACCTTCCAGCCTCTCCCCTCCAAAACCCTCAGTTTGTTTCTCAGAGTCCACAGTCTCTTGTGCTTGTCTCCCCCTCCGATTTCCCCCAATTCACCCTTCCTTTCCTTCTCCCAATGTCCTCCATGTTTTTCCTATGCTCCACATGTAAAAAGACATGTCTAATCTGACCTTTTCTTTCCTATTTTAAGGAATTCTTTTAACGTTTTGCTTAAAAGCCTAATTCATGATGTGTTTTTCAAATAACTTCTATTTTATGCCTTCTGTTTTCACACTTATGGTATTTTAGTAAAGAGAATTTTTCCTTTATGAAAAATTAGTTTTATCTTGTATAAAAAATACTCTTTTACTCCAAGTGTCCTCTACTTTATATGATTTTTGTATTATTGTTTTGCTTTTAATATTTTCGTGTTTATTTTTAGTCTTTGTTTATAACTTCCTCAAAAGAGTTCTAAGTTGATTACTCATCAACCAATTTTATTTTCCAGTTAAAAAATTTAAGGCTAACTTTTTTCTCCAAATACTGCTTAGCTGCCCCTAACATCTTTAAGTGTGTAGAATTTTCTCTGGTTTGCCATTAGCAAACATTTTAAAGTTTATATTACATTTCTTCTTTGGCCCATGAATTATTTCACTGTATCTCTAAATATCAATACATGTGGCACATTTCTAAGAATTATTTCTAGTAATTTTTGATCACTTTCAGTCCTTTAAAAGTTGAGGCTTACTTTGTGATGTAATATATATTCAGTTTTTGTGAATATTCCATATGTACTAGAAAATAGCATGTATTCTATAATTATTTACTATAATCTTCTTTTAAGATCATATCATAGAATTTTTCCATATTCAAAAGGGATTTTTCTATTTAGTAATATATGTGTTAAAATCTTCCACAATGATTTTCAAATTGATTAAATTTTGAATTCTGTATTTTGAGATTCTAAAAAATTAAATAAAAATTTAAATATTTACTTTTTTGGTGAATAAAATTTTAACATTACGATGCAGTTAGTAGTTATTTTACATTTTGCCTGACATATGTATAGCTACACAAACTTTTTTTTGTTTAGTATTTGTAAACTACATTCATTTCTTTCTACCATTGTCTTTCAGTTTTTATCCAGTCTGGATTTTTCTTTTATTGAATGTGACATTCTTTCTTTAAATGTAGTACAAATGATCATTTTTTACTTTGTAATTATTATTCTTTTTGTAATTTAAAAGAAATTATTATCTCCATACAGACATCCATCAAAGCTACTATTTTCTTCTAATGGTTTTTATTGTTTTTATTTTCACAGTTAGCTCTAAGATTTATCCAAAATTGATATTTATGTGTTTTGTGAGCATAAGAGTGAAGATTTAATTATTTTTCATATTAGCATCGTATGGATTTAGCAAGGGCCTTTCGGAAGAAAACACCACCTTTCTTTACTGCACTGTAATGTAATTGACGCCATAAACTGAATGACTCTGGACCTTTTCTCTCTTCTGCTAGTTTACGTATTTATTCTTGCATCCTATTGACCTATACAAATACCATACTGTACTAATTACAGTGAATTTATAATAGTTCTTGATGCCCAGGAAGAATGTTAGAAGCAAAAATAGAGAGCAAAGTTAGAAGTATTGTTTGAAAATCCTAGGTTTTGATAATTAGGAAATTTGCATTTTTAAAATAAACTTGCCAAGATAAGCCTCACTGAGAAGTTGATACATAAGACTTGAGGTAAATGAGACAATGAACTATGCTGAAGAAGATCCCAGGAAGGGGCAACAACAGGTACAAATATTCTGAGGCAAAACTTGTCTATTTTTTTTTTTTAAGATTTTATTTATTTGAGAGAGAGAGAGTACGCAAGAGCACAAGCAGGGGGAGGGACAGAGGGAGAAGCAGACTCCTTGCTGAGGAGGGAGCCCAACTCAGGGTTCAATTCCAGGACCCTGGATCATGACCTGAGCCAAAAGCAGATGCTTAACCAACTGAGCCATCCAGGCACCCTTGCTGATTATATTTTAAAAAACAGCGTATAGGACAGTGTGATGGTAAAGTGAGTGAGGAGAGGTATAGACACCAGGATTTTTGAGTAAAATTAGAATGAAGTCCATGTATTCATGACTATTTCTCCCCTGACCCTGTCTATCTTCCTGTCTATAATAAGTAGGATAAAATAAACATCTTTTCAAGATAGGAGCTTAGAAAACAAATACCCCATAAATACCTTTTATCTTTATTTTACAGGGCTTTTTTACCTCATAATTTTAAAGTTTATGCTTATAATGGCACAGGAAGTATGAAGCCTCTTGAACAACAGCCTCAGGTATGACTTTTACTGTTTTATATTTATTATGTGTTTCTGTGATCACCTTACTTAGGGTTGGTCTGTTAGAACACAAAGAGGTGGAGTTATGCTTTGTTTTAAAATGAAGTTAACCATTTACTTTTGATGATGCTGTAACTGAACTAGCATGCGTTAGCTCCTTGGTGAGTTACATGTAGATAGAGACTACTGTAGACAACTAGAGTTGTCACATAAAGGAAAATTTTTGTAACAAATAAGGTCATAGAGAATAGCTTTAAAAGCTAAGCAAGAATGAGCAGGTTCTTTTTATTTAGTGTTTAGGATGAATATTCAGAAAGGAAAGCTTTGTCGTTGCATGGAAAGGTAAGCATGAAGTTGTGCAGGTGTCCTTAGAAAACATGCCTAAACACACATTTAATGCTTGTTAATAAAGCTTGTGCTCCTCATTGGGTGAAGATTTTAGCATTATAATGAAACAGAGGTAAGTGTTGGACAAGGGGAAGGGGCTAAAGCGTGCACAGAGAGTATAAGCTAGATGGGATTTTGAGCTCTTATCTTGAGTAAAGAATTCAGGGTCTTGCTTATTTTTTGAAATAGCTGTGTGGGAATTTTACTACAGATTTATTGTCTCTGATATGGTTGGGCTATTTCCTGGCCTGGTAGAGACTTAGTTTTTGCATTCCCTTTGTTCCCTTAAAATCCATAACTACTGAGGTTTTTGCATTTCTTTGTAATTCTGATACCTCCTAGGAAGCTTTACAAGAATTGTCCTTGGGCAAATTTTAGTGCTGGTAGGGCATTGATCACAGAAAAGAGCTGGGGGCCTAAACTGACTTCTCTTGTGTCACAAAAGTTATGTCTCATCTTTCTTTTGGGGGACCCCTAACTTTCTGCTTAAAATGTGTCTCAAGTTAGACTTGTTAAACAGATGGTTAACCAAACCAAAAACGATTGTGGTCTTTCAGCTATTGTTTCACAGTGATGTACATGTATGTGCTTAAGTACTTGTAGCAATAGGGTTGAAAATATAGTGAAATACCTAAAGTGAAGAAAATATGATTTGAATCAGGAAAGGTAAGTCTGGGAAGAAAATGAAAATCCAAAAACTTGTCTAACATATGTTCAAGGACCAAATAAATACAATGGAATTTCATGTGCATTTAAGAATATATTAAATTTTCATGTATTTGGAACACTTGGAGCTTCATTTAATAATGTCTATAATTTGTTGTAAAAATAATCAAGAAGTATGCATAGAATTGCAAGGATTACTCATGTCTGAAATGCTGTTTTTCTTGTCTGAAATGCTGTTTTTCTTTTGTGAGAGAGAGAGTGAGACAGAGTTAGCACCAGTGAGACAAAGAGATACACAGGGCTGCAGTATCCCATACCTGAATTTTATGTAATTCTGCCATACCTAACACCTACCTCTGCTTCCTACTTCCCAGGAGATAACCATGAAAGAAATGTAAAATTAAAAAAAAAAAGCAAAGAATGCTTTATTGATAACCTGAATGAAGTAGGTTGTTAATGTTGGCTTCTAATGCAATCAATATAGGGTGCTGTATAGACAATTTATATTTGCCAAAGCTGCAAGCCTATTTCCAAGTGCAGGAAAAATCAAGAAAGTTTATTAAATTACATTAGGTAGGTAAATTTGTTTTTAATGAAGTCTACAAATGATTTTTATCCCTCAACATCATATTATCTTGGTAAATACAGACTTATTTTTAGAACAAATCAGGCTGTTAAAGACATAGAAAGAATTTGTTACAAGTGCCTAGAGCTTACAAGTATAAGCCATTCATCATTGTCATGGACTTTACAGTCTCTCTAGAAAAAATAAATTATTCACCATGATTAAAAGGTAAAATCACCAGAACAGCATAACAATTCAAAAAGTGTATGCAATATAAAAACAGACCTCAAATTATATCTGGCAGAAATTGACAGAAATGAAAGGAGAAATAGATAAATTATTAAGATAATTGAAGATCTAAATATTATTTTATCAGTAATTGATAGGTGAAGTAGAAAGAAACTCAACAAATCTTTTGGATTTTGAGTGGAACAATGAATCAACTTCATCTGTAGGAGCTAACACACAGTAGCAACAGTATACACATTCTTTTCAGTGCAAAGGGAACATTGAACGAGATATAATAGAGGAGAACAGTGCAAGAAATGACAATGATAGGAACAGGAAAAACCAAAGAAGGAAATTGATTAATAATAATAATAATAATAATGAACTTTTTGACTCAACTCCATGAAAATTTTATCTTAACGCTTACTTAAAAATGATTTTTTTACTTATTGATTTATAACCTTTCCAATAATTTATAATGCTGATATAACTAACTGATTATTCCAAAGAATTAGAAATGTTATCAATCTGAATAATAGAAACCACATTTAGAAGGAAGTAGACAAAAGCTGGTGGGAAGATCAAGGTATTTTATCTTGATCTTAAAAAGAATGATTCATACAAATGAAACTCTACATGGGTCCACAATAAAAAAAATAGAAAGTAATCCATTATGATGGTATGCCAATGAAATATTAAAAAAAATAAAACAAGACCTGTTTTAGTTTATGTTTAATTAATGCAAAGAAACCATGTAGTAACTTGAACAGGGAAAGTGTAATATAAAGAATTATTAACTGTAACAGGGACTAGAATAAAAAATAAGAAGTAAAGAGAACTCTAAAAAACATAGGAATACCAGATACAAGAAACAGCCAGCAACCCTAGGACTGGAATGAAGAAGATGGTCCTGTTACCCCAGGGTTGAGATCCAAACCTTGTTAGAAGGGGCACAGCTGTGGATCTCTGAATAGCAGAGATGGTGCTGTACCAATAGGTATTGCCATAGAATTTCTCTTTGGAAATTCCCAGAAATCTGTTTAGGGTAGTCGGGAAAGCTGTTCACAAAGAGGTTTCTCAAAAAGTTACTCTCCTGCAAAAGGAGAGAGACTTGAATTATGGGAGGAACCTACTGGCTGATGGGTGCTAGTGTCATGTTACACTGAAGGATCTGTGTACTGGAGGATCGTCAAGCACTGAGGGGTCCTGGTGGTACAATGAGCAGAACACTTACAGGAGCTTTCCAGACTAGCACACTGGAACCAGGAAACATGCTCTCCTACACCTTCTACTGGCAAAACTTCAGAGCTACTTGGCAAAGGAGAAAATAATTTAGAGGCCCAGATTCATTTTCACAAAGCAGGTAAAAGATTTATTAGAAGCTGAGTGCCAAGACATCAATAATTGATCAAGTCTACAACTTTGACTATTCAGCTTTCATTGCACACATTTGAACTCTGGTTAAACAGCATAATTATCCTATATTTCTATTTAACAAGATTCAGCTACCCTTTTTTACAAGTGAAGAAATTCCCACCCTTCCCTTCAATTGAGGAGACACACAATCACAAGAGCCATCGTGTCCGTAAATTAATACTGTGTTAATTGGAGACTAAATTGTGAAGTTAACTTCCAACAGCTTGTAGGTAAACTAATAGGAAGAAGAAAAAAGAAAAAGGTTAGCAATACCAATAAACACATATGTATACATGTAAGAAACAAAGAGAAAATATGCAAAGTCACTGCTGTCTTCATTTCTGTATTAAGTATGATTGCTATCTATTGCTTTTTTCCCCTACTACCTATTCCTTGTTCCCATTGGTTTCACCCAGAACCTTAGCTTGTTAAGGATATTTACCAAGCAGAATAGAGCAAATCTTTATTCCCAAAGGGTCTGCATTTTTAATCATACTTTCTTTTGGTTGCTAGCCCTTCTCACTTTTATTGGTAAAAGCAACATGTTTAATATTCATATAAAGAAATTAATATTCTTTAATATTCAGAGTCAGTCACTCCAACCACTACATTAGCCTTTGTTTAGTGATGTAAGAACCTCAACATATGGAAATTTCCATCTTCCAAATTAGTGGAACTGTTATTATGTCCCTTGGTGGAGAAATTCCCTACCAAGGACTTTGAGCTAAAAGTTACTGACATGGAAAGCAAAAATTCCATAAGAAAATTATTAGGTATAATGGTGACAGGAGACATTACCTTCAACACTAATTCCTGAACCCACATATTCTAGCTATCAGGAAACCATACCAAATAGTGATCTCTGGTTCAAACATAACCCCAGCCTTTCAGAGTACTAACTCGCATGTAAAGGACTATTTAATAACCTAGTGTGTCTTCCAACTAGGCTAGCTGCTTTCAGCTGATAGAATTATATGGTAAAATTTATGTTAATTTCAAGCACATAAGCCCACTGATGTACTTTATTTTCTGAGAAATAAGTTTCCTATATCAAACATAGGCTTTTATAAAGATTTGTCATTTTTGTTTATCTTTTTAAAGAGTCACCTTTTGCTTTTATTGATTTATTTTTTATCTATTCCTAATTATTTTACTCTAATCTTTATTTCCTTTCTTCTGTTTGATTTCGGTTTAGTTTTTTTTTTCCTATGTCCTAGGCGGATCGTTAGGATATTAATTTAAGATTTTCCTGGGCGCCTGGGTGGCTCAGTTGGTTGAGCTACTGCCTTCAGCTCGGGTCATGATCCCGGAGTCCGGGGATCGAGTCCCATATTGGACTCCCGGCTCTGCGGGAAGTCTGCTTCTCCCTCTGACCTTCTCCCCTCTCATTCTCAGTCTCTCTCTCTCTAATAAATTAAAAAAAAAAATCTTTAAAAAAAAAAAGATTTCCTTACATATAAATTTATCTCTAATTTAGCTACCTACCATAATTTTTAGTATGGTGTGTCATCATTTTAGTTTATTTTAATCTATTTTTTGGGTTCATGGGACCCATATAGGTTATTTAGGATGTGATCTTTAATTTCCACATATTTTTTAGTTTTTCCAGATTTTTGTGTAAATGATTTCTAATTTCATGCTATTGTTATCAGAAAACATACTTTTATTATTCGTATACTTTTAAATTAATTGAGGTTTCTTTTATGGCCTAGCACATGGTCTGTCCTAGAAAATGTTCCAAGTGTACATAAGAAGAAGATATATTCTGTTGTTCAGTGGAGTGTTTTACAGATGTCTGTTAGGTTTCATTGGTTTATGGTGTTTTCAAGCTTTATATTTTCTTATTGACCTTCTGTCTAGTTGTTCTATCCCTTACTGAAAGTAAGATAGAAGAAAAAATCTCCAACTATAATTGTTGAATTGTTTATTTCTCCTTACATTTTAGCCTTTTATTTTGTTTTGTTTTGTGCTATTTGGTGTTCTGTTATTTGGTGTGTATATATTTACAAATGTTGTATCTTCCTGATGGATTGAAATTTTTATTATTATAAAATGTTGCTCTTTATTTCTAGTAAGTTTTTTGTTTTAAAGTCTATTTTGTCTGATATTAGTGTAGTCACTCTGATTTGCTTGTGGTTGCTATTTGCATGATACATCTTTTCTCATTCTTTTTATTTTCCATCTATTTGCATCTTTGAACTTAAAGCATGGTACCCATTGACAGACTATAGTTGTGCCTTGTTTTTTGCCTTTTCTGACAATCTCTATATTTTATTGATAATCTCTATTTGATATGGTATTGGTATCATACATCTATTTTTTACATCATGGTTTCCTTCAGTAATTTTTTGAACATAATTATAATGTCTGCTTGAAGTTTTTTTTCTATTAAATCCAATATCTGGTCATTTTCACAAGTAGTTTCTAATGCTTCCTTTTTTTCACCCTAATGATCTTGTAGAAATAAACAAAATAAAATAAACAAAAACCAAACAAATGAGAATAAGCAAAGACTACTTACTCAAAGTTTGCCATAGGAAGAGAGCCAGTCACTGTTACTTGAATTTTGGCAGGCACTTAAAAGCAGGGAAAGAGTGGGAAATGTTTATATGGTAGAAAAAAGGGAAAGTTTCAGGAATGCCCTGATTAGAGGTTATTGGCATGAGAAAGCTGTAGGTAGGCTAACTAGAAGTGGTGAAACATTTTTTGTTTTATGTTTAGGAGTACATATTTGACTTTCTCTGCTTGGTTCTAAGTTGGAAGGAGAGACAAAATTTAGGTAAGCTGAAAAGTTTTTAATCAAGTCTTGGTTATTTGAAGGTAACTGTTATATAAGTTATTGTTTAGTTTTCTGGATTGTTACTGGAGATTAGCCATATGACTTCCTACAGAGTCTGACTTGTAGTGGGCTGGCTTTCTGGGCTATTTATTGTCCCCAATGGGATTGGTTTCCTGGATAGGTTACTGAAGGTTGTATGACACACTTCTATTTTTATATTTGGTCTGGCCTTTGTCCATTTGTATATTCAGTCTTTCAATCTATAATTGTAGTTTTTCACTAAATTTAGGGCAACTTTGGCCATTATTTTTTCAACTATTTTTCTACCTATTTTTTCTTTCCATTTATCTAAGACTCCAATTAAACCTATATTAGATAATATTGTCTCACTGATTGCTGCAACTACATTTAATTTTTAAAGCCTCTTTTTTTTCTCATCTTTCTTTCAGATTCAATATCTATTGGTTCCTCTTACCTTCTCCACTGTGCAGTAAAACCTACCCAGTATATTTCATTTTATTTTGTTTTTATTTTTTTAAAGATTTTATTTATGCATGAGAGAGAGAGAGAGAGAGAGCACACAAGCAGGAGGAACGACAGGCAGAGGGAGAAGCAGGCTCCTTTCTGAGCAAGGAGCCCAATGGAGGACTTGATCCCAGGACCCTGAGATCATGACCTGAGCTGATGGCAGAGGCTTAACCAACTAAGCCACCCAGACATCCCTAGAGTTGACATTTTTTTATAACCTTTATTTCTCTGCTGAATTTCCTTATTGTGCTCCAATTTTCCTTTGTATTCTTGATCACATTTTTAATATCTGTTTCAATGACCTTTTTTCTTTACTAATTGCAAAATCCTGAGTTATTTCAGAATCAGTTCTCTTTTGGATTTTTCTCTTGACTATGGGCCACATTTTTCTTTTATTCATATATACAGTATTTTAAAATCACATACTGGCCATATTCAATAATACTTTGGACTTTGTGACTTTTTATTCTCGCTATTGCAGACAATTAACTTGATTGGAACCAGTTTCTAAATTCTACTCTCTTGTGTTTGGAGACAGCCAAAAATCTCTCCTTAGTTCTTCCAGTTTTTCTGGTTTTATTTTCTGCTAAACTACTTGATATTTCTTTCAGATAGTCTCAGCTTAGATGTAAGTAAAGAACTTACACCTAAGTTAATAGCACCCATTTTTTAGGCCTCATTTTGTGCCTCCTTCTTTCCTGAATATTGCATCTCAATTTCTAGACACTCAGTAATTTTGTTGTTGTTGTTGTTGGAACATTAGCTAATTATACTGCCCTGCCTTGGAGAGTGCCCTCAGGTGAAAACTATTATAAATGCAAATCTCAGAAAATTCAGTTTTCTTCTTCCTAGTTTGGATTCCCTGACCTCTGCTTTACTTTTCTACCTTCATAGTGATCGTTTAAAAATTATTTTTCCAGAGTTTATTTTAGTATCAGTAAGAGAGTTGATGCAAGCTACTCCGCCATTACACTCAAGTAATTTTGAAAAGAAAAAATTCTCCTTTGGATTCATTATTTTTTTAACCTTGATCTTGCAAAATTAAATCAAGAGAGTATGGGGGGAAATGTTTTTAATGATTTTTACTTTGATCCTCATGACTACAAATATCATGTTAAATTTTTAACAGGAAAAAATATGAAAAGATACTTAATTATTTTTTTTCTTTTTTAATAATTAAAAAAACTCTCTGAACCTTAATCTTAATTTAATCTTAATCTTAAAACTCTGATAATTGAGAGTTAACATTTATGATTACCCTGTGAAAATAGCATACTTGGAGCAATTTTGAAGTTTTCAAAATCAGTGCAAACTTAATTCTTTTTGAACCTTCAAGGAAATTTTTGGAGAACTGAGCCAAATGCTCATTTACTAATCTTAGAAATCTATTTTGGAAACAATGAGTATTTGACACATACACAAATAAACATATATGTTTTAAATATTTGAGAATAGTTCCTTTAACATGAATTATTTTAATGAATTATTCTAATAGAGGCACATGTATTTTATCTTTATGTTTTTCTATTTTATCTTTTTCAGAATTTTTGCTACTACCAAGGGTATATTGAAGGTTATCCAAATTCTTTGGTGATCGTTAGCACATGTACTGGACTCAGGTTATGTTATATCATTTTATGATTACACAGTAGAATAGTGTTTTAGAAATTTTTAAATCTTAAGTTTATATTCAGGAGTTCTAAAGTGAGGCATGACTTACTGTGAGTAATTCTCAGTGGAAAAGCAGAGTATGCAAATTCTTGTAATGTCTACTACCCAATCTTGAGTTAAGATTTTTGATATATTTGTAGACTATAAAATATTAATTGCTGAGTGAATGCCAATAATGTTACTATTCTGTGCTACTCAGTAAGTTTGTGGATATTCAGTAACTTTTTCCTATATTGCCATCTAAGACTGAGACTCAAAATAATCGACATACTATTAAAAAACTCATTTAGTGTCATTTTCTTATTTATTGTGTTGACTTTTAAAATGCATTATCTTATTTATTTGCTTATTTTTTTGAAATTTGTAGGGGATTACTACAATTTGAGAATGTAAGTTATGGTATTGAGCCCTTGGAACCTTCAGTTGGTTTTGAACATGTAATTTATCAAGTAAAACATAAGAATAAAGGTGTTTCTTTATATTCTGAGAAAGATATTGAGTCAAGAGAAATGCCCTATAAAATACAAAGCATAGAGGTAGGTGATTGAGTAAAATATATGATTATTACTATGCAGCAATATAAACAATGTATTTTTCTAATGTACAAACTATTTACATTAATATACATTATAAATAGATAGATGATAGATAGATGTACCAGAAGCATCATGACTTCCATTGTAAGCCTTAAAACTAGTCATTCAATTTTTTAGAACTCCAAGCTGGCATTTTCCACTGTTAGTAGCATTTTTTCTTGTGATCAAGATCTTTATTGTCTGCAGATGTACTCCTTTCTCCATAGTTATTATGTCAAATATTAACACAAATGCAATGCACATAAATATTGAAGATACATAGCTAGAGTCCTGAGGAGAATCACCAGCATCTTTTAAAGCAACTGCCTCAAGACAGGCCATTACATTTTCCTAAAGAAAGACAGAGTTAATCTTCACATACAAGGATGGAGAGGTTACTTCTACTGGCAAAGAAGATTCATCAGAATTCAGGGGTTCAGTGAATCCCAACTTCATCAGAATCTTCTCCTACGTTTTTATTCCAGTTTTCAGGATCTCATTTCTTCCTAATCAATGTCCATAATTTAACAGTAGACACATGTAACATTAGAAGTTCAGCTTGTGTTATAATTCATCCATTCATACAAATGAGATTCTGAGTTTGACTTTTAACAATCTCAGCTCAGCAAATATAGTAGTTAAAGGTCTATTTCAGGGCAGACATTTCTGCAGAGAAACATAACCAACAAGATGCATATATATGCGTATGTACGATTGGATGAGGTCCAACTATTTTGAAGGATAATCTTCTTTACTCAAAGTCCCCCAATACAAATGTTTATCTAATCTAAAATCACCTTCACAGAAACATCCAGAATAATGTTTAACTACAAATCAGGACATTGTGGCCTAATCAAGTTGACAGATAAAATTAGCTATCACATCAGAGATATAAAATTCATCACTGTATTTCTTCTAAAACTTTTACTGTTTAATCTCTTACATTTTAATATATGATCCAATTTAAGTCAATTTTTGTTAAGAGTGAGGTAGAGTTCTGAATTCATTTTTTAATTGAAACTTAGTTTTCCCAACACCTTTTTATTGAAAAAACTATACTTTGTTCCACTGAATTTTCACGGCTTTTTTTCACCCAAATATCAATTGACCATAAATGTTTGGGATTATTTCTGCACTTGCAATTATGTTTCATTGATCCTTATGTCTATTCTTATCCCAGAACCACAGTTTTTTTTTTTTTCCTTAAGTACTATACCTTTGAAATATGTTTTGGAAATAGTAAGTGTAAACTCTTCAGGGATGTCCTTTTATGAGATTGTTTGGATATTTGGGGTAGTATTCATTTCCAAATAAATTTTAAATTTTATTTATTTCAATTCCCTTAAAAATTCAGATAGGATTATGTTGATTTTGTAGATTGCTCTAGGAAATATTCCCATTTAACAATATTAACTCTTTCTATCCTAAACATTGAAGAGTCTTTTGCTTTTAGGTTTTCTTTAATTTCATTTTGCAATGTTTTATATAGTTCAGTCTTCAAGCTGTCATCAAATTTATTACTATATTTTTTGTGAAATTTATTACTATATTTTTTGTGAAATTTATTACTATATTTTTAGTTTTTGAAATTTATTACTATATTTTTTATTTAAATACTGATGCACATTTGATTTTTATTTCAAAGTTGTGTTTCTAACTATTAGTGTTTGGAAATTATTGATTTGTATGTACTGATTAACTATCTTGCAAACTTGTTTAAATTATTAGTTTCTTATTGAACGTTTTGTAGTTTTCTATGTATAAGATTATGTCATCTTCAGTAAAGGTAGTTTATGTTCTTCCCTTGCAATTAAGATAACTTTCATTATTTTTCATTGCCAAATTACCCTGGTTAGCACCTCAAGTACAATGTTGAATAGGTGAGAAGAGATATCTTTGTCTTTTTCCAATCTTAGATGGAAAGGGTTCAGTCTATTGTCATTAAGTATGTTAATGGTGAAATAAAATAAAAACTCCCTGGAATTTTTGACTCACTTTACTCTCTGATAAAACTCTCCTGTTTTTCATTCCATCCCACTTTTTCTGACTTTTTCTTACACAATCACATTCTAGATACTGATATTTCCCATGTTATGTCTCAGTTTTTCATTTGTTTGTCATATATTTTTCCATGGATTTATCTACTGTGATTTACAGATCTCCCACTCTCTTTCTAAATTTTTTCCTGAGTTATCACAAGTTAAATACACAAATACATATTATTTACCTACTTATTTATCTACCTATATCTATCTATCATCTATGTATCTACGTGTCCGTGTATCTGTGTATTTATCTATCTACTGTGTCATCTATGTATCTTAGTATCTATTATCTATCGTCTATCAATCATCTCTCATCTATTTCTATCATCTATCATCTGTCTATCAATTATCTTTATATCCCTTCTCACTTCCTAAATATTCCTACCCATGACTTCTGACATTTTTTAAACTTAAATCTTTAATCTATCTATGTTGCAATTGGATCATCTGATAGTGTTACATGATCTTCTTGCTTGGATTCAATTCTTTAGTATTTATTGACTAAAGCAAATTTACCTGCAATTGGAGTCATCTTTATATAACACATTTATAAGCAATTTGTCTCTTACTAAATAAAGTAATTTTAGAGTTCTTTTGAAATCAAATATCTGCTCACTTTTCCAACACAAACAATTCCTTAAATTATTTTAGGCATCTTTGTCATAGACTTTTATTTAGATAGAATGGACTGTGTATTTTTTTTCTGCATAGAAAAATATTGTTCATTAAATGAATAAATAAATTGTTATTAACTAAATATTAACCAATCCCCATCTCAAAGATCAAGAATTACTTCAGGGAATGTTAGACAGCACTTATGTTCATTAAAACAAAGAAATAAAAAAACATATAACAAAATAAAACAAAGAAATAGATTTGAATCCCTCAATCCATTTATATATTATTTCTCTCAATTAATTAACTGCTTATTTTTATTGTTCAGTAAGATAGTGTCATTTTCTTGTGTTGGGACTTTAATGAAAGGATAGAGTCCTATAAATAAGACTATTACGCAACATTTGGTGCTTAATTTTGGAAGAAATGATAAGAAATAAGTTAGACCATAAGGTGATTTCATCAGCATTTTTTTAAATGAAACCCTCAAATCTCCAAAACTTGGGCCAAGAAAGAGAATTTTAGAGAATTTTAAAGAGGGGGAAAAATGAGTAATCAGTGATCCCTAAATTTGTCTTTCTGACCTTTCTCAACTTTTCTTTTTCCTTTAAGTTACTAAAATCCTTACTCTTTTCTTCACTAAATCCCAGATTTGTTGTTTCCACTTTAATTGCCCTTCTTATATGTTAAGGAAAACAGTTTACCTAAAAGTTTTGAAGTTTCAAGGTATTAAATATCAGTTTAAAGAGGAAAATATGTAGACACTAAAATAAGCATGATAAAATTTTCCTCAGTTTCTGAAATTTGATGATCCTCTGCTTCCAAATATTTTCCAGTACATGTAGATGTATGCTATTTTAGTAACAAAATATTTGAAGTTTTCCACATGTACAGTGTTAAAGTGCTTACAAAGACTGTCTTATATGTTTTCCCCAGTGCCTTCTTCCTTCACCAAAAAATAATGATGAATATAAGTAATTTTATTAATAGTAACTATAACAATTATTACTTTATCCTTATTTTTGGGAAACAGTCTAAGTCACATAAATGATAAGCCTGATTTCAAACAACATTAGGCTTCACATTTGTGCCTAATTTATAACCACTATGGTCAAAATGGATCACATGATATCCAGAATATATATCTTGAGATATCTAAGATCTGATTTAACAAAGTTTGTCATTAAAAAACAACAATAACAACAACAAAGTTGGTCATTTTGATTCTGTTAGATAACATTTAAAAAAAACCCATCTAATTAGCTAACTTTTTTCTGAGGTAAATTACTCAAATATTAACTTTATCTTTCAAGTGAAATTCCACTATAAAAAAAACTATAGGACCATATACTACAGTTTAATAGAATTTTTTTAAAGATTTTATTTATTTGACACAGAGAGAGAGAGAGAGAGAGAGACAGATATCACAAGTAGGCAGAGAGGCAGGCAGAGAGAGAGAGGGGGAAGCAGGCTCCCTGCTGAGCAGAGAGTCAGATGTGGTCTCAATCCCAGGACCCTGAGATCATGACCTGAGCTGAAGGCAGAGGCTTTAACCCACTGAGCCACCCAGGCACCCCAGTTTAATAGAATTTTTAAGCTAATTAAAAGCACACAGCTTGTAATGGAAAGTCAATGGAAAAGTTTCCTTAGAGAAAATAATATGAATAGCCCAGTACCAATGAGAATACAGAGAATGGAAGTAAAAGTTTTTTTTTTTTTTTGAGTAAATTAAATATTTAATCAAGTGCGAAAGAAGCAACAACTGCAAAATTTCTGAAAATGATTCAGTGATAGCAAGTTTTGCTTAAGTTATCTAATTCTTTTTCATATATAAAATTGTATTTTGCAACATTGAATTCATGAAGTAGTGATATAAAAATATTTAAGTAATAATTTTGATGTAAAATTTGTGGATTTTTTTCAGCCACTTTCAGAGTTCTCTCAGTATATAGAAATGCATGTTGTAGTTGAAAAAAATTTGGTAAGTATATTCTGATTTGTTTGTTTTATGTCCGTGTATATTAACAATGAAGGGTTGTAAAAAAGTTGGAATAAATTTTTAACAAATGACAATAAATGACCATTTTTGCTTTATCTCTGCTTTAATGTATTTTAAATTACTAATATCAGTAGTAAATTGGAAATCAAATCTTTATAAATTTATTCTTAGTTTTATATAACTAATGTAAATTAAAACAACTGCTACCTTTAGAATAGTTTCTTAGTAATTTTTATTTATTCTTACCATCCTCCTAATGCTCAGAAATACCTGAATCTTTGATCATCTCCATAGTGTTGTCTTTTTCTGAATGTCATGTAATTGAAATATACAGTATGTAGTCATTACAAACAGTTTCTTTACCTTAGTAATATGTTTTTAACTTTACTCCATGCCTTTTAATGGCTTAATAGCTCATTTCTTTCCAGCGGTGAATAAAATTCTTTTATCTGGATATACTACACTTTATTTATTCACTTACCTACAGAAGGATATCTTGGTTGCCTCCAAGTTTGAAAAATTGTGAACCTAACTACTAAAAACATCCGTATGCAGGTTTTTGTGTGGACATAAGTTCTGACTCCTTTGGGTAAATACCAAGAAATATTATTGCTAGATCATAATATAAGAGTTCATTTCATTTCGTGAGAAACTGCTAGACTTTCTTCTAAAATGACTGTATCATTCTGCATTTAGCACTTTAAATATGTCATCCCATTGTCTTCTGGCCTCTGAGGTTTCTTTCTTTCTTTCTTTCTTTCTTTCTTTCTTTCTTTCTTTCTTTCTTTCTCTCTTTCTCTCTTTCTCTCTTTCTCTCTTTCTCTCTTTCTCTCTTTCTCTCTTTCTCTCTTTCTCTCTTTCTCTCTTTCTCTTTTCTTTCTTTCTTTCTTTCATTCTTTCTTTTTTTCTTTCTTCTTTCTTTCTTTCATTTTCTTTCTTTCTTCTTCTTCTTTGAGAGAAAGAATAGGGGAAGGCAAAGAATCTGAAGCAGGCTCCACATTCAATGCAGAGTCTGATGCAGGACTCCATCTCACAACCCTGAGACCATGACCTGAGCTGAAATAGAGTCAGATGCTTAAGGAACTGAGCCAGGTGTTACTGGCCTCTGAGGTTTCTGATGAAAAATTGACTGATAATCTTATCATTACTTCTCTCTTGCTGCTTTCAATATTCTATATTTGTCTTTAGCTTTGATAGTTTGATTGTAATGCCTTTGATTATAATGTGTCTTGATATAGTTCTCTTTGGGTTTATACTTCTTAGTGTTGTTGAGCTTCTAGGATTTATAGGCTCACAGGTTTCATCACATTTGGGAAGGTTTGGCCATTGTTTCTTCAAAAATCTCTTCTTTATCAGGGACTTCCATAATTCATATATTGTTAGACATAATAGTGTCTCATAATTCTTTTTTTCTCTAATTCTCAGACTCAGTAATTTTTTTTAAAGATTTTATTTATTTGACAGAGAGATAGCACAAGTAGGCAGAGAGGCAGACAGAGTAAGGGGGAGAAGCAGGCTCTCTGCTGAGCATGGAGCCCAATGCGGGGCTCGATCCCAGGACCCTGGGATCATGACCTGAGCGGAAGGCAGACACCTAATGACTGAGCCACCCAGGTGCCCCTCAGTTTATTTTATTTTTATTTTACTTCATTCATTCATTCATTTAGGTATTTATTTATTTATTTTAAGTTCAGTTAGCCACTGCAGAGTACATAATTAGTCCTTGATGCAGTGTTTGACAATTCATTAGTTAAGTATAACACCCAGTGCTCATCACAGCACATGCCCTCCCCAATATCCATCACTCTATTTCCCCTCACCCTCCTCTCTCCTTTCCTCTGAAACCCCCAGATTGTATCTCAGGGTCTATAGTCTCTCATGGTTCAGCCTCAGTAATTTCAATTATCCTATCTATGAGTCTGCTCATCTTTCTTATGTCTCTTCAAATCTACTGTTGAACACTTCTAATGAATTTTTAATTCACTTATTATGTTATTCCACTCCAGAATTTGTTTCATTTCATTTTATAATTTCTGTCTGTTACTATTCTCATTTTGTTCATGCATCATGTTCCTTTTCCTGATTTTCCTTAGTTTTTTCTTTTCTCTTGGCTTAGCATATTTTATGTTATCTTTTAATGAAGTTTTTAATTAAATTCCAGTTAGTTAAGAAACAGTGTAATATTAGTTTCAGGTGTAAATTATAGTGATTCAGCACTTCTATACAACACCTGGTGCTCATCATAAGTCCATTCCTTAATCCCCATCACCTATTTCACCCATCTTCCTATCTACCTCTCCTCTGGTACCATCAGTTTGTTAGTTTGTTCTATAGTCTATAGTTAAGAACTTGCCTGTTTTTTAACCTCTCTCTTCTCCTTTCCCTCCTTGCTCATCTGTTTTGTAAATTCCACATATGAGTGACATCATATCATCCATGTCATTGCAAATGGCAAGATTTCATTCTTTTTATGGCTAAGTAATATTCCATTTACAAAATGGAAAATATACCATTTCTTCTTTATCCATTCATTAGTCAATGGATATGGCTGTTTCCATATTTCCCTATTTTGGATATTGTAGATAATGCTGCTATGAACATTGGCATTTATGTGTCCCTTAGAATTAGTATTTTTGTATTCTTTGGGTAAATACCTAACTGGTGTAGTTGCTGGTTGTAGGGTATTTCCGATTTTAACTTTTTGAGGAAACTTCATGCTGTTTCACAGAATAATGCACTAGTTAGCATTTCCACCAACAGTGTGAGAGGGTTCCCTTTTGTCCAAATCCTCATCAATACTTGTTTTTGTGTTGTTGATTTTAGCCATTCTGATAGGTGTGAGGTGATATCTCGTAATTTTGATTTGTATTCCCCTGATCATGAGAGATGTTGAACATTCATGTGTGTTAGCCATCTGTATGTCTTCTTGGGAAAATGTTTATGTCTTTCACCCATTTTTCAATTAGATTATTCATTTTTTTGGTGTTGAGTTTTATACATTCTTTTTGTGTACTAACCTTTTCAGATATGTCATTTGCAAATATCTTTTCCTATTCTGTAAGCTGCCTTTTAGTTTTGCTAATTGTTTCCTTTGCTGTGCAGAAGCTTTGTATTTTGATGAAGTCTTAATAGTTTATTTTTCCTTTTGTTTCCCTTGCCTCAGCATATTATTTCTAGAAGGAAGTTGCTGTGGCCAATAGAGAGGTTACTGCCTGTGTTCTTCTCTAGTATTTTTATGACTTCAGGTCTCACATTTAGGTCTTTCATCCTCTTTGAATTTATTTTTGTATATAGCGTAAGAAAGTGATCCAGTTTCATTATTTGCATGTTGCTATCCTGTTTTCCCAATACCATTTGTTGAAAAGACTATCTTTTTTCCAGTGGATATTCTTTCCTGCTCTGTCAAAGATTAATTGACCATGTAGTTGTGAGTTCATTTCTGAGTTTTCTATTCTGTTCTACTGGTCTGTGTGTCTATTTTTGTGCCAGCACTATACTGTTTTGATCACTGCAGCTTTGTAACACAACTTGAAGTTATGATTATGATGTGTTCAACTATGATCTCCTTTTTCATGATTTTTTTGGCTATTAAAGAGATGTATTGTGATTCCGTACGAATTTTAAGATTGTTTATTCTATATCTGTGAAAAATGTTATTGGTATTTTGATAGGGATTACATTACATGTGTAGATTACTTAGGGTACTATAGACATTTTAACAGTATTTGTTCTTTCAATCCATGAGCATAGAACATCTTTCCATTTCTATTCAGTTTATTTTATTAGTTGTTTTATAGTTTTCAGAGAACAGGTCTTTCAACTTTTTGGTTAGGTTTATTCTTAGGTATCTTATGACTGTTGGTGCAATTGTAAATGGGATTGATTCCTTAATTTCTCCTTTTGCTGTGTCATTTTTTATTGGTTTATAGGAATGCAACAAATTTCTTTATGTTAATTTTATATCCTGTGACTTTACTAAATTCACAGATCAGTTTTAGCAATTTTTTGGTGGAATCTTCTAGGTTTTCCTAGAAGTATCATGTCGTCTGCAAATAGTGAAAGTTTGACTTCTTCCTTGCTGATTTAGATGACTTTTATTTCTTTTTGCTGTAGTTAGGACTTCTAGACTATCTTAAATAATAGTGGACATCCCTGTTTTGTTCCTGACCATAGAAGAAAAGCTCTGTTTTTTTCCACTGAAAAAGATGTTAGCTGAGAATTTTTCATAATTCTGTTGGTTATAATGAGGTATGTTCCTCTACACCTACTATGTCGAGGGTTTTTATCATGAATAGATGTTGTTCTTTTCAGATACTTTTTCTGCATCTATTGAAATAATTGTATGGTTTTTATCCTTTCTTTTATTAATTGGGTGTATTACTTTGATTTGTGCATATTGAACCACCCTGGCAACTCAGGAGTAAATATCACTTGATCGGTGAATGACTTTTTAAATGTATTATTGGTTTCAGTTTGCTACAGATTTATTGAGAATTTTTGGATCCATATTCTTCAGCGATATTGACCTATAGTTCTCTTTTTTTGGAGCCTTTATCTGGTTTTGGTATTGGGGTAATACTAGCCTCATAGAATGACTTTGAGAGTTTTCCTTCCTCTTATATTTTTTGGAGTATTTTGAGAAAAATAGGTATTAACTCTTCTTTAAATGTTTGGTGGAATTCACCTGTGAGGGTATCTGGCCCTGAACTTTTGTTTTTTTGGGAATTTTTCAATTACTGATTTAATTTCTTTACTGGTTATTGGTCTAAGTTTTCTATTTCTCCTGTTTCTGTTTTCATAGTCTATGTTTCTAGGAGTTTATTCATTTCTTCCAGGTTGTCCAATTTGGTGGCATATACTTTTTCATAATATTGTCTTATAATTGTATCTGTAGTGATTGTTGTTTTTCTTCTTCTCATTTGTGATTTTATTTATTTATCTCTCTTTTTTTAAAATAAGCCTGGACAGAGGTTTGTCAATTTTATTTATTTTTTCAAGGAACCAATTCCTGTTTTCATTGATCTATTCTATTGGTTTTTTGTTTTGTTTTGGTTTTTGGGTTGGTTTGTTTGTTTTTATATTATTTATTTCTGTTCTAACCTTTACTATTTTCTTCCTTCTGCTGGATTAGTCTTCATTTGTTGTACTGTCTCTAGTTCCTTTGGGTGTAATAAGTTAGGTTGTTTATTTGAGATTTTTCTTGCTTCTTGGAATAGGCCTGTATTTCTATATACTTCCTTCTTAGGACTGCTTTTGCTGCATCCCAAAGGTTTTGAACTGTTATGTTTTCATTTGTTTCCCTATATTTTTTTAATTTCTTATTTGATTTCCTGGTTGAACCATTCATTGTTTAGTAGCATGGTGTTTAACCATGTATTTGTGATCCTTCCAAATTTTGTATTTTGAGGCCTGATTTGTGATCTAATATATGATCTACTCTTAAGAATGTTCCATGTGCACTTGAAAAGAATTTATATTCTGCTGTTTTAGAATTAAATGTTCTGAACGTATCTGTTAGGTCTATCTGTTCCAATGTGCCATTCTAAGTTATTGCTTCTTTGTTTATTTTTTGTTTAGATGATCTGTCTATTGATATAAGTGGTGTGTTAAAGTCTAATACTATTATTATTACCAATGAGTTCCTTTATGTTTGTTTTTAATTCTTATATATTTGAGTGCTCCCATGTTGGAGGCATAAATATTGTTGGATTGTCCCCTTTATGATTATATAGCACGCTTTATCTCTTGTTACAGTCCTTGTTTTAAAGTCTAGTTTGTCCCATATAAACGTTGCTGCTCTGGCTTTGAATGTGTAGATGGCTTTAGGTAATATAGACATTTTAACAATATATGTTCTTCTAATCCATGAGCATGGAATGTTTTTCCATTTCTTTTTGTCTTCTTCAACTACTTCCATAAGTGTTGTATAGTTTTCAAAGTACCTTTACCTCTTTGGTTAGGTTTATTCCTAGGTATCTTAAGGTTTTTGTGCAATTATGAATGGGATCCATTCCTTGATTTCTTTTTCTTCTGCCTCATTCTTAGTGTATAGTAATGCAACTGATTTCTGTGCATTGATTTTATATCCTGCCACTTTCCTGAATTCCTACATGAGTTCTAGAAATTTTGGGGTGGAGTCTTATAAATTGTCAACATAGAGTATCATGTCATTTCCAAAGGATGAAAGTTTGACTTGACTTGACTTGACTTGACTTCTTTACTGATTTGGATGCCTTTTATTTCTTTTGTTCTTTGATCACTGAAGCTAGAATGTCTAGTACTATGTTGAACAGAAGTGGTGAGAGTTAACATCCCTGTCATGTTCCTGAGCTTAGAGGAAAAACTCTCAGTTTTTTCCCCATTGAGGGTGATATTGCTGTGGGTTTTTCATATATGGCTTTTATGATATAGGTATGTTCCCTCTATCCCTACACTGCAGAGTTTTCATCAAAAAATGATGCTCTATTTTGTGAAATGTTTTTTTCTGCACCAATTGAGATGGGGGTTAACTAGCTTATTCTTTCAGGGCACAAGCTCCTTGTTTTGTTGATCTGTTCTTCTGTTCTTTTGATTTCTATATCATTGATTTCTGCTCTAATCTTTATTATTTCTCTTCTCTTGCTGAATGTAGGCTTTATTTGCTCTTCTTTTTCCAGCCCCTTTAGGTGTAAGATTAGGTTGTGTATTTGAGACTTTTCTTGTTTCTTGGGAGTGGTCTCAATTGCTATATACTTTTCTCTTAGGACTGCCTTTGCTGCATCCTAAATGTTCTGAAATTTTGTGGTTTCATTTTCATTCGTTTCCATGTATTTTTTAAATTCTTCTTCAGTTATCTGGTTAGCCCATTTATTCTTAAGTAGGATGATCTTTAACCTCCATATATTTATTTTCCTTCCAAATTTTCTTTTGTGATTGAGTTTAAGTTTTTTTTTTAAGATTTTATTTATTTACTTGACAGAGAGAGAGACAGCAAGAGAGGGAACACAAGCAGGAGGAGTGAGAAAGGGAGAAGCAGGCTTTCTGCTGAGCAGGGACCCCAATGTGGGGTTTGATACCAGGACTCTGGGATCATGACCTGATCCAAAGCCAGACATGACTGAGCTACCCAGGTGCCCCTGAGTTTAAGTTTTAAAGCACTGTGGTCTGAAAATATTCATGGAGTAATCTCAGTCTTTTGGTACCAGTTGAGCCCTGATTTGTGATCCTGTATGTGATCTATGTTCCATGTTCCATGTGCTGGAGAATGTTCCATGTGCTGTCTAGAAGAATGTGTATTCTGTTGCTTTAGGATGAAATGCTCTGAATATATTTGTGAAGTCCATCTGGTCCAGAGTGTTATTCAAAGCCTTTGTTTCTTTCTTTCTCTTCTGCTTAGATGATCTGTCCATTGCTGTGAGTGGGGTGTTAAAGTTCCCTGGTATTATTGTAGTGTTATCAATGAGTTTCTTCAAGTTTTTGTTATTAATTGCTTTATGTAATTGACTGCTTTCAAGTTAGGCGCATAAATATTTGCAATTGTTAGATCTTCTTACTGGATAGACCTCTTTATTTAAATATAGTGTCCTCATCTCTTATTACAGTATCTGATTTAAAATCTAGTTTGTATGATACAAGGATTGCTACCCCAGCTTTATTTTGATGTCTATTAACATGATAAATGGTTCTCCACCCCCTCACTTTCAATCTGGAGGTGTCTTTGGGTCCAAAATGAGTCTCTTGTAGACAGCATATCGCTGGGTTTTGTTTTTTTCATCCAATCTGATACCTTGTGTCTTTTGATTGGAACATTTAGTCCATTTACATTTAGAATAATTATTTAAAGATATGAATTTAGTGCTATTATATTATCTGTAAAGTCACTGTTTCTGTAGATTATCTGTTCTCTTCTTGTCTTTGTTACTTTGCCCAAATGATCCATTTGAATGTTTCTTGCAGGGCTTGTTTAGGGATCACAAATTGATTTAGTTTCTGTGTGTCCTGGAAACTCTTTATCTCTCCTTCCTTTCTGAATGACAGCCTTGCTGGATAAAGTATTCTTGGCTGCATATTTTTCCCATTTAGCATTGAATATGTCATACCAGTCCTTTCTGGCCTGCCAGGTCTCAGTGGACAGGTCTGCTGCCAGCCTTGTTTCTGCCTTGTAGGTTATGGACATCTTGTCCCAGGCTGCTTTCAGGATTTTTTCTTTGTCTCTGAAATTTGCAAGCTCCACTATAATATGTTGAGATGCCTTGTAGGTTATGGACATCTTGTCCCAGGCTGCTTTCAGGATTTTCTCTTTGTCTCTGAAATTTGCAAGCTCCACTATAACATGTTGAGATGCTGACCTATTTTTATTGACTTTGAGGAGGTTCTCTATGCTTCCTGGACTTGAGTGCCTCTTTATTTCCACAGATCAGGGATGTTATCAGCTCTAATTTGTTCAAATAAACCTTCTGCCCCTCTATCTCTCTCTTCCTCTTCTGAGACCCCTATTATTCAAATATTATTTCGTGTTATAGTATCACTGATTTCTCAAAATCTGCCTTCATGATCCAATAGTTGTTTTTTCTCTCTTTTTTTTGTCAGCTTCCTTATTCTCCATCATTTTGTCTTCTACATCACTGATTATCTCTTCTGCTTCCTTTATCCTAGCAGGTAGAGCCTCCGTTTTTTATTGTATCTCAGTAATAGCATTTTGAATTTTACCTGATTAGATTTTAGTTCTTCTGTTTCTACAGTAAGGGATTTTCTACTGTTTTCTGTACTTTTTTTTTAAAGCCCAGCTAGTATCTTTATACTGATTGTTTTGAATTCTAATTCTGACATAGTCATGCTGGTTAAATCCCTGGCAGTGAGTGCTGCCTCCTATTCTTTCTTTTGGAGTGAGTTTCTTGGTTTCATCATTGTGTCTAGAAAGAATAGGTGAAAGAGGGAGAAAAGACAAAAATAGCAACAACAACACCAGAAAAATACAAACAAACCAAACTGGAAGAAAGCAAAAACAAAACAAAAGAAGACAAAAAATCAAACAAAAGTAAAATAGGACAAAACAATGAACTAGATCCCGAGTGTATTTTGGTCTATTTGTTAAAGGAAACTAGATCCCAAAATAGAAAAGAAAGGAAAACACACACACACACACACACACACACGCGCACACACACAAAATTAAAATAGAATACAATGGAAAAAAGAATTAAAAAATAATTGAAAAAATAAGAAAACAGCTGGAAAAAAACCCTGAAAGACTAAAGAATAATAACAACACCACAAATGCTATATGCTCTTTTCTCCAAGAGCTAAAGTTTTGTAGTTCTATATGATTGGTTCACTTGGTGTTAGTCCCTTGTTCCTGCTGGTCTTCTGTAGGAGGGGCCTGTTCTGTTGCACTAATTCTCAGGTATCCTTGCCTGGGTGGAATTGTGCCTCCCTGGCCAGGGGGCTGGGCTCAGTATAAGTGGCTCCAGATTGCACTATGTGGTGGTGTTTTGCTCCCTGAAGACTTTCAGCACTGATGGAGGGCATCTATCTATCTTCCATATCTCTAGCCCGGAGCTGGAAGTTCATGCCCCCAACTCTTCAGTGAGCCCCCAGAGAAAAGCAGTCAATTACTCTTGTCTCCCTGGTTTCCATCCTAACTCTGGGATCACCCAGCCTGTACCTGAGTGTTTTTATTTCAAGCACATGACCCGGTTACCAGTCTCCAAATTTTTGGGCAGTGTGAACCAGAACCATTCTTCTTGGGGAAGGGTCGGGGTTCTTGAGCTTCTGCCTTTTGCTGGGCCCCTGCCCAGAGAAGTGTCACCCGACCATGCAGTGGTACTTGGTTTATGGCAACACTGAGCAAAAAGCTAGCACCTAGATTTGCTGCTTTCAGTTGGCTTCCTTTCTCTGATGCTTGGGAACTCTGCCACACTCAGGCACCCCAGTTCGTTCTGTGACTGTAAGGATCCTGAGACCATGATGTCCACCTGGCCCAACTTCGCAACTTGAGCACTTTTAAGCCAGGGATGTTCCCTAGTTAGCAGACTTCTTAATGTTCCGATTTTGCACTCTGATGCTTATATGTTTATAGTACTTTCTGGTAGCCTGTTTAAGAGCTTCCCCCTTCCACGGTTTATTTCTAATATATGGCCCCATATTCATGTCTCCTCTGCACCTCCTACTTTGCAAAAAGTGGATCACTTTTCTATTTGTAGAACTGCAGCAATTCTTTTCTCAGATCTCTCATTGATTTTACAGGTGTTCAGAATGATTTGATAGCTGTCTAGTTGCACTCCAGGGACCAGATGAAATTAGGGTCCCCTACTCCTCTGCCATCTTAACTCCTTCCCCAGGCTCTGTTTTCAGATGTTTATGTATTTATAATTTTATATCTTCTCAGGGGCATGTCAATTCTCTTCTCATTGTTTTTCTCTTCTTTTCCCTTTGTCAATCTGGCACCCTCTGGTATTTTCTTAGATTATTTAATTTTTTAAAAAGATTTTATTTATTTGTCCGAGAGAGAAAGAGCAAGAGAGAGCACAAGCAGAGGGAGTGACAGGCAGAGGGAGAGGGAGAAGCAGGCTCTCTGCTGAGCAAGGAGCCCAATGTGGGACTCAATCCCAGGACCCTGGGATAATGACCTGAGCCGAAGGCAGCCACTTGACCAACTGAGCCACCCAGGGATCTCGGATTATTTAATTTTTAAATATTTTTTGTGTGCAGGAGGTTCTTCAAGTCAACTGAGTAGTTAATTAATTCTTTTTGAGGCCTGAATAGTACTTCATGGTATACATGTGGTGTAATTGATTCCTTTATTCCTTTATTCCCATTTCCAGTTTTTCTTTTCTTTTCGTTTTTTTTTTTTTTTGTTCTGCTTTCCACTATAAATAATGCTTATGAATTTTCCTTATTCAGGTGCACTTCCATCCTGGGCATTTAACTCCTATGTATAGGGATGATGGCTTAAAAGATTTATGTTGTTTAATTTTAATAGGTATCTTCCATTGCTTCATAAAGATTGTAACTTTTTTCACATATCCAAGTTAAAACTGAAAATACAATGTTCCTTTCATACCTACTAATAATCCACTTTATATTTCTCTTTAATTTTTGCTAGTCAGTGCACATTAAATTTTATCTAAATGTGATTTTAATTTCTATTTCCTTGAGAACTAATTTAAATATCATTTAATATTGAGAGGTCACTAGTATTAGTCTTTCTCTGAATTGATAATTTATGCCTTTTCTCATGTTTTATTTTATTTATTTGCCTTATTAACTTGTAAGAAATCTTTGAATATTGAAAATATTCATGTTTTATTGTCTGAAATAAAATATTATCAAAATACTGACTTTCGGGGTATGTGGGTGACTCAGTCAATTAAGCATCTGCCTTAGGCTCAGGTCATGATCCCAGGGTCCTGGGATCGAGCCCCATGTCATGCTCCTTGCTCAGCGGGGAGCATGCTTCTCCCTCTCCCTCTGCCTGCCACTCTACCTACTTGTGATCCCTCTCTCTCACTCCCTCTGTGTCAAATGAATAAATAAAAAAATCTTTAAAAAAATACTGAATTTGGTAATTAACTTCATTTGTGGATTTTTTGTATCACAAAACTTTGATTTTCATGTATTCAAATATACCTTCATATTACAATTACACAATTTTCAGCTTCGTGATTTTAATTAGAAGGGTATCAATAAGGGGGCGCCTGGGTGGCTCAGTTGGTTAGGCGACTGCCTTCGGCTGGGGTCGTGATCCCGGAGTCCCGGGATCGAGTCCCATATCGGACTCCCGGCTCTGCGGGAAGTCTGCTTCTCCCTCTGACCTTCTCCCCTCTCATTCTCAGCCTCTCTCTCTCTCTCTCTCTAATAAATAAATAAAAAATCTTTAAAAAAAAAAAAAAGAAGGGTATCAATAAGACCTATATTTTTATATAATTTTCTAGATTTGTCTGCATTTAACTCTTTAATTCACTTGGAATGTATATGGCATAGGATAAACTCTGACTTGAGATTACGGGTCTAGTTTTATTTTCTTTCAGATGAAGAGCTGGTTCCCAGCACTATTTATTAAATATTAAAATCTCACATGTAATTGGGATATATTTTGATTTCTCTATTTTGTGTCCCATTAGTTTATTTTTCCATTCATAAACTAACATCATACCGACAATTACAGTGGCCTTATGATATAATAATATCTAGCAAGGCAAATCTCCTCATCCTGTTTTTTCTCTCCCATCCAAGTACTAACCAGGCCCGACCCTGCTTAGCTTCCGAGATCAGATGAGATCGGTCGCATTCAGGGTGGTATGGCTGTAGACCTCATCCCGTTTTTTCACATACTTTAGCATATTTTCTCTCTTTGTTCTTTTTCTTATATATAAACCTTATGATCATTTTCTTAGTCCTCACTCCCAAAATGGAGAACTCTAATTGACATGGCATTAAAATTTAATACTTAATTAACAAACTTGTGATAGAAAGTCCCCTTATCCAAAAATAATGTATACTTTTGTGATTAGTCTTGTTTTATATCTTTTAAATAAGATTACTGTAGTATTCTTCATATAGATATATTGCCTTTTTAAAATTTACTCAAGTTTAATTTAATTTTTCAGTATTGTAAATCAATTTTTTATATAAAATGAGAAAAACATCATTAATTTTATAGATATCTCCTATACCTAGAAACCTTACCATATTCTCATAATTTTAGTAGTTTTAATGGTGTCTCATGGGTTTTCTAGTATAAAATATATCATAAACTCAAAGAGTTTTATTTCTTCTATCCAAATGTTTGCCACAGTTATTTTATTTTCCTGTATTTTTGCATTCACAAAAACTTCCCTGACCTTGTTAAATAATGAAGAGAATAATAGATAAGCTTCTCATTTTAGTTGAAATAGTTTTTCTGTTTAGAATGATATTTATTATTAGTTTTTTGTTGTTGATTTTTGCCATTGTTGCTGTGTTTAGTCTTTATCACATTTTGAGTAATTTTACTTGATTCCAATGTTTTTATTTGTTATTAGTAGTTGCTGATGAATTTTTTAACATACTAATTTAATTTAATTTTAATATAATTTTTTATTTTAATTTTTTTTCAGTGTTCCACGATTCATTGTTTATGTACCACACCCAGTGCATAAAAATAGAACTACCCTATGACCCTCCAATTGCACTACTGGGTATTTACCCCAAAGATACAGATGTAGTAAAAAGAAGGGCCATATGTACCCCAATGTTCATAGCAACAATGTCCACAATAGCCAAACTGTGGAAAGAGCCAAAATGCCCTTCAGCATAAGAGTGGAAAAACAAGATGTGGTCCATATACACAATGGAATATTACTCAGCCATCAGAAAGGATGAATACCCAACATTTGCATCAACATAGATGTAAGTGGAGGAGATTACACTAAGTGAAATAAATCAAGTGGATAAAGACAGTTATATGGTTTCACTTATTTGTGGGACATAAAGAGTAGCATGGTGGACGTTAGAAGAAAGGGAAAAATGAAGGGAGGAAAATCAGAGGGGAAAATGAATTATGAGATACTATGGACTCCGGGAAACAATCTGAGGGTTTTAGAGGGGAAGGAGGTTGGTGGATAGGTTAGTTCAGTGGTGGGTATTAAAGAGGGCAAATACTGAATGGAGCACTGGGTGTTATATGCAAACAATGAATCATAGAACACTACATCAGAAACTAATGATGTACTGTATGGTTACTAACATAACATAATAAAAAAAGGCTTCATTTTATATAAACAAAAAACTTTAATCACCCAAATTTCATGAGGCTAGGGCCTTTTTACCTTTTTAAAACATAAATCAAATTGTATCTATCCCCTGCTTAAGACTTTTGAATAGTTTTCTTTTTTCCTTTTTTTATTTGAGTTATAATTGACATATTATATTAGTTACAGGTGTACAACATAATGATTCAGTATTTGTATATATTGCAAAATGATCACCACCATAAGTCTAGTCAATATCTAGGCACACATAGTTACAGAATTTTTTATACTGTGATGAGATAAGATCTACTTTATTAACAACTCTCAGATATGCAGTAGAGTATTGTTAGCTATAGTTGCCATGCTATACATTACATCCCCATACCTTACTTATTTTATGACTGGAAGTTTTTACCTTTTAGTTCTCTTGACCCATTTTGCCCATCCCTCACCCCTTCTGGTAATCTCTGATTTTTTCTCTTTATCTATGTGCTTTTTTTTTTTTAAAGAAACTCTACATGTAAATGAGATCATAGGTATTTGTTTTTCTGTTTGACTTAATTCATTAATTAATTCACTTAGCATAATACCCTCAAGGTCCATCCATATCACAAATGGGCAATTTTCATTCTTTTTATGGCCAAATAATACTCCATTGTGTGTTTTGTGCGTGTGTTTGTGTGTACATCTCACAAGTTCTTTATCCTTTCATCCATTGATGGAACCTTAAATTTTTACCATGTCCTAACCAGCATTTCTTATATCTTGTCTTTTTGATAACAGCCATTCTAACAGATGTGAGGTACTATCTCATTGTGGTTTTAATTTCTCAATCTTTAAATTGATTTTTTACATTCATTTTTTAATGCCATTGTTTATATGTCTGTATCTATGTCTGCCATTTTTTATTTTTTCTGTGTTCCATAGCTATTTGTTCTTCTTCTACTATCTCCTTTGTCATAAGTGAATGTTTTCTAGTTTTTAAAAATTACCTTTTTATTAGAAATAGCTGTTTACTCATATGCACTTGTAAGAATATTTAGAGATTATTGTCTGTGATAGATCCATTGGCCCCAAACAAAAACTTTTATCCTGAAGTTTTTACTCTTGAGTATCTCAAACCATCTTGTTCTTTCATTCAATCCCCAAAAATCCATGATTTTTATCCTATCCTAAGTTTAACACACTTTTAAACAACTACTCAATTTCTTTGATGAACTTTCTGCTCTATCAGCCATCCAAAAATTATGTTCTTGGTCTTTTTTATTACTTACAGATGGGTGAGTTATAAATTTAGTTTGAAACATTTAGCATAGCTTTGTTATCTCAAATGTTGGCATAGAGTGCTTAAATTATTGACTGATCACCTTAATTTATATCTATGTGTTTGTGGATTTGTGTGGTTTATGTGTACACATTGTCAATAGTGTTGGTTATCTTTTTTTATTGAATAAAAGATGAATAACATATATTGAAATAAAAAGGATCTATAGAGATCCTGTATATCCTTTATTTTTTCCAGGTTGGAACAACTTAAAATACTACAATACTGTATTACATCTAGGATACTAGCAATCATAGTCAAAATGCTGAATAACTTCAAATGAGGATCTGTTGTGTGGCCTTTTCACAGCCTCACCTAGTTCTCCTTCATTCGCCTTCCGTGATCTCTGAAGACAACTAATCTGTTCTCAATATCTATACTTTTTAATTTCCAAGTTGTTATCTAAATAGAATCATTCAATATATAATATTCTTGGATTGTCTTTTTTCACACAGCCATTCTGGATGTTCTCCAAGCCCTAACTGCTTCTTAAACAAACTTTAAAGTCAATCTGCTGCTCTTAGTGCCAATTTATCTTACTTGAAGAAATGCTGATAGAGCAAATCTGAGTATTTTAGGGTTTTTGAGGTGAATTATATTGCTGCTGAGATACTGGTCTATCATTTAATTTCTTAAATCTGCTTAATCTTTTATCATATATCTGTTCTTCGGTTTTCAAATTTTGTGTTCATTTTTGCTTTTATTTGTGCATTTGAAACTGTTTTTCTATTAATATTTTTAATTTAATATTTTTAATTTTTTAAATAAGGTTTCACTAAGGCATGGTTTTGAATGCATATATTCAATATACAATCTTTATTCACATTTAAATCTTACATTTTAAACTAACATTTTCTGTCAACAATTATTATTTGATAGTAAAACTATAACTTATTTGTAGTGTCTGATTTCAAATTGAGATATAATTTCCATGCAACATTATATTAGTTTCAGGGGTAAAATATAATGATTCAGTATTTGTGAAATATGTACTGAAAAATGATCACCTCACGTAACTATAATGAGAATTTTTATGATCTACTTTTTTTAGCAACTTTCAAATATACAATACAGTATTATAAACTATAGTCATGATACTGTACATCAATTCTCAGGACTTATTATTTTATAACTGGATCACCTCACCCATTTCTTCTATTCCCTACACTCCATCTCTGGAAACCACCAATCTTTTCACTGTATCTATAAGTTTGGTTTTTTGTTTTGCTTTTAGAATCCACGTATAAGTGAGATAATTCAGTATTTATTTTCCTCTGTCTGACTCATTTCACTGAGCATAATGCTTTCAAGTTGCATCCATGTTGTCACAAATGGCAAGACTTTCTTCTTTTTGGCTGAATAAAGTTCCATTGTACACATATACTATGGGTTTTCTTTCTCCATTCATCTGTTGCTGGGCATTTAGATTGTTTTCGTGTCTTGGCTATTGTAAATGATGCTACAATGAACCTAGGGGTGCATACATCTTTTTGAGTTAATGTTTTTATTTCCTTTGGACATATACCCAGAATTGGAATTGATGGATCATATGGCAGCTCTGTTTTTAATTTTTTGAGGAACCTCCACACTCTTTTCTAGAGTGGCTGCACCAGGTTACATTCCCACCAACAGTGCATGAGGGTTCCCTTTTCTACACGTCCTCACCAACATTTGTTATTTCTTGCCTTTTTTTTAACAGCTATTCTAACGGGTATGAGATGATCTCATTGTAGTTTTGATTTGTAGTTCCCTGATGATTAGTAATGCTGAGTGCCTTTTCATGTACCTCTCAGTCATCTATATATTTTTCTCAGAAAAAAAATGTCTATTCAGATCCTCTGCCCATTTTTTATTGGATTGTTTGCTTTTTTTTTTTTTGCTATTGAGTCATATGAGTTATTTATATATTTTAGATATTAACACATTATTGAATATATGATTTACAAATATCTTCTCCCATTTGATAGATTGCCTTTTCATTTTGTTCATGTTATCTTTTGCTGTGCATCAGATTTTTAGAGTGATGTAGTTCCACTTGCTTAATTTTACTTTTGTTGCCTTTGCTTTAGGTGTCAAGTCCAAAAAGTTATTGCCAGCTGATGTGAAAAAGCTTACTTGTATTTTGTCCTTTAGGAGTTTTATGGTTTCAGGTCTTACATTCAAGTCTTTAAATCATTACGAGTTCTATTTTGTGTATAGGGTAAGATAGTGGTACAGTTTCATTCTTTCGTATGTGTTGTTTGATTTTCTTTTTCCTTTTTTAAAAGATTTTATTTATTTGACAGAGAGAGAGAGAGATCACAAGTAGGCAGAAAGGCAGGCAGAAAGAGAGGGGGAAGCAGGCTCCCTGCTGAGCAGAGAGCCTGATGCGGGACTCAATCCCAGGACCCTGAGATCAGAACCTGAGCCAAAGGCAGACACTTAACCCACTACCCACTAAGCCACTCAGGCGCTCCTTGTTGTTTGATTTTCTTAAGATCATTTCTTGAAGAGACTATTTTCCCCCATTGTGTATTTTTAGCTCCTTTGTTACATATTAATTAACAGTAAGGCATGCATGGATTTATATCTGAGCTTTCTGTTCTGATCCATTGTTCCATGTGTTTGTTTATATGGCGATATCATACTGTTTTTATTACTATAGCTTTGTAATATATTTTGAAATCAGGGAGCATGATGCTAGAGCTTTGTTCTTTTTTAAAATTTTTTGGCTATTCAGGGTCTTTTGTGGTTCCACTCAAATTTCAAGGCTCTTTGTTCTCTTTCTGTGAAAAGTGTCCACTGAAAATTTGATAGGCATTACCTTGAATTTGCTTTGGGTAGTATGGACATTTTAACAATGCAAATTCTTCTGATCTATGGATACAGTATATATTTCTATTGTTGTGTGTTTTTAATTTCTTTTATCATTGTCTTATAGTTTTCACTGTACATATCTTTTGTCTCCTTATTTAAACTTATTTCTAAGTATTTTATTCTTTTTTATGCAAATACAAATGAAATTGTTTTATTTTTTCTTCCTAATTGCTTGTTATTAGTATACAGAAATAAAACAGATTTTTGCATATTGATTTTTTTATCCTGCAATTTTACTGAATTTTAAAAATTAGTTCTAAGTGTGTGTGTGTATGTGTGTAGGTATCTGTAGGGTTTTCTATGTGTAATATCATGTGATCTGCAAATAGTGATAATTTACTTCTTCCTTTCCAATTTGTATAACTTCTTCCTTTCTTACCTAGGTGCTCTGGCTAGAATTTTTGATACTAAATTAAATAAAGGTGATGAGAGTGGGCATCTTTGTCTCTTTGTTGATCTTAGACTAAAAGCTTTCAGGTTTTCTCAGTTGAGTATAATGTTAGCTATAATGACTTTATTATGTTGATGTACCTTCCCCCGCCGATACCCACTTTGATGAGAGTTTTCATTATGAAAGGATGTTGAAGTTAGTTAAAATATTTTTTCTGCATCTTCTAATGATTCTTCATCATTTGATCACATAATTTTTATCCTTCATTTTGTTGCTGTAGTGTATCATATTGACTGATTTGCAGATGTTGAACCATTCTTATATTCCTAGAAAAAAATCCCTACTGATCATAGTGTATTATCCTTTTAATATGCTGTTGAATTTAGTTTGCCTATATTTTGTTGAGGATTTTTTGCATCTGTGTTCATTAGGAATATTGGTTTGCATTTTACTTTTGCAGTGTTTTATTTTAGTACTAGGGTATTGGTGGCCTCATAAAATAAGTTTGGAAATGTTCCCTCGTCTTGTATTTGGAAGAGTTTGTAGTGTCTTTTGTATTTTAAAAGATATTTTTTCTATTTTACGCTGAGTAAATATAATATTATTTCTATAATAATAATGTTTAAAAACTAATAATTTGGTAAATTAAACAATTTCTTACCTTTTTCAGTATAATCATATGGGTTCTGATACGATTGTTGTCACTCAAAAGATCTTCCAGTTGATTGGACTGACCAATGCTGTAAGTATTTGCTTTTTAATTCTTTTTGCATTTGCTTGTGTTAATTAAAGAATTCCCATACTTTTTTTTATGGCACTGTCTGAATGCACATGATGTATGAAATAGGCCAAATTATATAACTGTTTCATTTTTCTGAATATGAATAATAATAGGAATAATAGCTATTATGTATTCCTAATTACGTATACTATAATTATGTATAATTATAGTAATTATAAAATTGATAAAGCATTTCACATGGGGCTTGCTGAAGTATAAGCATTTCAAACTGTTAATTATTACTTGTTTTATAAGTAATACTTATTACTTACTAATATACTCTATAAGATCCAATCCAGACTTAGCACTTCTGTTGTTTAATATTTGTCATCTGTGTAGTGTTTATTTTTATAGATAAATCCCCAGATCTATTTAAACCATGATATTTGAACATATTTTCTTCATGTCTTCTATTTTAGATTTTTACATCATTTAATGTTACAATAATTCTCTCTTCATTGGAACTTTGGATAGATGAAAATAAAATCTCAGTAACCGGAGATGCTAATGAATTATTACACAGATTTTTAAAATGGAAAAGATCTTATCTTGTTTTGCGTCCACATGATATAGCATTTTTACTTGTGTAAGCATATTTTTGTTTTACTAAGTCTTATACAAAGGAAACATCCATATTTGGCCTAATTTCTGATAGCTGACAGGCCTTTAGAGAAAATATGCCATTTTTTCTACATAAAACATCGTGTGAATATTATTTTTCCAAAGTTTTTATAGCAGAATTATCAATGCCAATCATTCTATTTACTTGTTTGTAGTTAAAACTCACTCTTTCAATATTGTTATCATATGCTTTCTTACCTTAGAATGTGTAACATATCATTGAATGTCCCTAAAAATACTTAAAATAATAGTATCTATCTGAAGAAACACACATGAAGAATGTAGTAATTAGGACTTCTTTTTATGCTTTATTTTCATAAGATAGCAATAACAATGACAAAAAACAAGGATATGGCAACACTACTGTATATTTTAAAATCTCTAACATACCATATTTACATTGTGCTGCATTTTTAAAAATATAAGCCTTTCCTTGTATTTAATAAGTTCTTTGTTTTTCTCTTATTAATATTTAGGATATATATAACATTATTATATTATATAAAATATATTTATAAAATTATAATATTTTGAATTATTTTCTGTCCCACAAATATGCCATATATTTTCATGATCCTGGTTGTCTAATTCCATCCAATTAATGGAAAACTTCAGCCCATAAGGTGACTCTGCCCATTTTAACAATTGTATTTCTTTAGCTTTCTAACTGAGGAATTTTATTTATTTTTATTATTTTGATATTCTAGGAATTACTTAATTTTTTAAAAAACTACATAGTAAAGAATGTTGTTTTCTAAAAACTCAGTATGAATATCAACTTTCTATTATTTGTTTTTTAAATGTATTTCATTGTTTTCAAAACTAGCAGACATGTTTAGTCACTTCCAAGCTTCACTACCCTAATGTTAAGTGGAAATATTTATCAATTTATTATATAAATATGCAAATCAAGAATATTATTAGGAAAATTTAGTAGTAATTGTGTTTAATTTTGCAAAATTATATGATTATGATCCTTTTTTAAACTTAAGTTACAGAGAAAAATCAAATTACGTTGGTGCGACCTTTCAAGGGAAGATGTGTGATAGCCATTATGGAGGAGCCGTTGCTCTGGTATGGTATGGTTTTATTTATTTGGCTGAGATGTATAAATAGAATGTTATTTAGATATAACAATATACAGTTAAGTATTTATTTTATTATTTTTATGTATATTAAAATATGCAAAATGATTCTGAGGATCTACTTCCTTGCTACAGATTGGAAATGTTGGGACTTTGAAAAGATCTTATTGAACTTCATAAATACAAAATTTGTATCCTTTAGGTAAATAATTAGTAATGCAACTGCTGGATCATAGGATAGTTCTATTTTTAACTTTCTGAAGAACTTTTGTACTGTTTTCTGGAGTGGCTTCACCACTTTGCATCTCACCAATAGTGCAAAAATGTTTCCCTTTCTCTTGATCCTTGCCAACACATATTATTTCCTGTGTTGTTAACTTTAGCCATTCTTACAGGTATGGGGTGATATCTCATTGTGGTTTTGATTTCTATTTCCCTGATGATCTTTCTATTGGCTATTTATATGTCTTATTTGGAAAAATGTCAGTTCATGTCTTCTTTCTGCCAATTCCTTAACTGGATTATTTGTTTTTTGGTTGTTGAGTTTGATAGGTTCTTTATAGATTTTGGATACTAACCCTTTATCCAATATGTCATTGGCACATATCTTCTCCCATTCTGAAGGTTGCCTTATAGTTTTGTTGAATGTTTCACTGAGCAGAAGTTTTTATCTTGATGAAGCCCCAATAGTTCATTTTTGCTTTTGTTTCCCTTGCCTCTGGAGACATATCTAGTAAGAAGTTGCTATGGCCGAGGTCAAAGAGGTTACTGGCTGTGTTCTCCTCAAGGATTTTGATGGTTTTCTGTTTCACATTTAGATCTTTCATCCATTTTGAGTTTATTTTTGTGTATTGTGTAAGAAAGTGGTCCAGTTTCATTCTTTTGCTTGTTGCTGTCCAGGTTTTCCAACAGCATTTGTTGAAGTGACTGTCTTTTTTCCATTGGATATTCTTTCCTGCTTTGTCAAAGATTAGTTGACCATATACTTGTGGGCCCATTTCTGGATTTTTTATTCTTTTCCATTGATCTCTGTGCCTGTTTTGTGTCAGTATCATATTGTCTTGATGGCTATAGTTTTGTAATAACTTGAAGTCTGGAATTGTGATGCCTCCAGGTTTGCTTTTCTTTTTCAGATTGCTTTGGCTATTTGGGATCTTTTTGGTTCCGTACAAATTTTAGGATTGTTTGTTCCAGCTCTATGAAAAATGCTGGCGGAATTTTGATAGGGATTGCACTAAATGTGTAGGGTGCTTTGGATATTATAGATATTTTAACAATATTTGTTCCTCTAATCCATGAGCATGGAATACTTTTCCATTTCTTTGTGTCCTCTTCAATTTCTCTCATCAGTATTCTATAGTTTTCATAGTACAGGTCTTTTCCATCTTTGGTTAAGTTCATACTTAAAGATATTATTTTTGATGCAAGGGAAAATGGTATCAATTCCTTGATTCCTTTTTATGTTTTTCCATTATTGATGTATAGAAAGGCAACAGATTTCTCCACATTGATGCTATATACTGTGACCTGCTAAATTCATGTATTGGTTTTTTGGTCGAGTCTTTTGGGTTTTCTACACAAAGTATCATGTCGTCTCCAAAGAGTGAAAGTTTGAATTCTTCCTTGCTAATTTGGATGCCTTTTATTTCTTTTTTGTTGTCTGATTGCTGAGGCCCAGACTTCCAGTACTATATTAAATGGTGAGAGTGGACATCCCTGTTTTTTTCCTGACTGTGGAAGAAAAGTTTTCAGTTCTTTCCCATTGAGGATGATATTTGCTTTGGGTTTTTCATACATGAGCCTTTATAATGTTGAGGTATGTTCCCTCTATCCCTACTTTGTTAAGGGCTTTTATCCAGAAAGGATTCTATACTTTGTCGAATGCTTTTCCTGCGTCTATTTAGAGCATCATGTAGTTTTCCTTTTTCCTTTTTTTTTTTTTTTTTTTATTAATTGGTATATCTAGTTGACTGATTAGCCACCTTTGTAACCCAGGAACAAATCCCACTTGATCAGGGTGAATGATCCTTTTAATGTACTGTAGAGTATTAAATATGAAATATGAAATTCCTAGAATGCATTTGGAAGTTTTCCTTCCTTTTTGAGATTTTTGTAATAATTTAAGAATAGGAGTTAATTCTTTTGTTAAGTGTTTGGTAGAATTTGCCTGTGAAGCCATTGGCCCTGGACTATTGTTTGTTGGGAGATTTTTGATTACTGACTTAATTATTTGCTGGTTATGGGGCTATTCAAATTTTCTATTCCTTCCTATTTCAGTTTTGGTAGTTTATATGTTTCTAGGAATTTATCCATTTCTTCCAGATTGCCCACTTTGTTGGCATATACTTTTTTATTGTATTCTCTTATAATTGCTTATATTTCTGTGGTGTTAGTTGTGATCTCTCCTCTTTTGTTATTTTATTTATTTGGGTACTTTCTCTTTTCTTTTTGATAAGTCTGGCTAGGGGTTATAAGTTTTATTAATTCTGACAAAGAACCAGCTCATAGTTTCATTGATCTATTCTACTGTTCTTTTTGTTGTTTGTTTCTATATCACTTATTTCTGCTCTGATCTGTATTATTTCTCTTCTCCTGACTTTAGACTTTATTTGCTGTTCCTTTTCTAGCTCCTTTAGATGGAAGGTTAGGTTGTGGATATGAGGCTTTTCTTGCTTCTTAAGGTGGCCTGTATTGCTCTATACTTCCCTTTTAGTGCTGCCTTTGCTGCATCCCAAAGGTACTGGACTGCCATATTTTCATTTTCATTTGTTTCCATATATATTTTTATTTTTTCTTTAAAGTCTTGGTTAACCCATTCATTCTCTAGTGGGATGCTCTTTAACCTCCATATATTTGTGGTCTATCCAATTTTTCTTGTGGTCGACTTCAAGTTTTGTAGCTTTGTGGTATAAAAATATGCATAGTATGATCTCAATCTTTGTGTATTTGTTGAGGTCTGATTTATGACCCAGCATATGATCTATTCGGTAGAATGTTCCATGTATAGTCAAAAAGAACATGTATCCTGCTGCTTTAGGATGATATGTTCTATATATATCTGTTAAGTCCATCCAGTCCGGTGTGTCATTCAAAGCCATTTTTTCCTTGTGGATTTTCTGTTTAGATACTGCAAGTGGGGTGTTGAAGTCCCCTACTATTATTGTATTATTACCAATCATCTTATGTTTGTTATTAATTGATTTATATATTTAGGTGCTCCCAAGCTGGGTGAATAAATATTTACAAATTGTTAGAATTTCCTGTTAAATAGACCCCTTTATTATGACATAGCAACCTTCTTCATCTCTTATTACAGTCTTTGGTTTAAAATCTAGTTTGTCTGATATAAGTACGGCTACTCAGGATTTCTTTTGACATATTAGTGTAATAGATGGTTCTTCATCTCCTCACCTTAAATCTGCAGGTGACTTTTGGTCTAGAATGAGTCTCTTGCAGGTAGCATATAGATGGGTCATTTTTTGTTTTCTTTTGTTTTATCCATCCTAATATCCTGTCTTTTCATTGGAACATTTAGTCCATTTACATTCAGAGTGATTACTGATAGATATAAATTTAGTATCATTGTAGAGTTGGTGTTTTGGTGATGTTCTCTGTTCCTTTCTAGTCTTCGTTGCTTTTGGTCTTTTTTTTCTCCTCATTCAGTGTCCCCCTTAATATTTCTTGCAGGGCTGGTTTAGTGGTCATGAACTCCTTTGGTTTTTGTGTATCTGGGAAACTCATTGTCTCTCTTTTTTCTGAAGGGCAGCCTTGCTGGATAAAGTATTGTTGGCTCCATATTTTCTCCATTTAGCACAGTGAATATATCATACCACTCTCTTCTGGCCTGATACATTTCTGTGGAGAGCTCTGCTGCAAATCTGATTTGCCTTTCTTTGTAGGTTAAGAACTTTTTTCCCCTTTCTGCTTTCAGGATTCTTTCCTTGTCTGTGTTTTGTGAATTTGACTACAATATGTGTTGGGCAGCTTTTCTCAATTTTCATGGAAGTTCTCTGTGTCTCTTGTATTTCAGTGTCTGTTTCTTTTCCCAGATAAAGGAAGTTTTCAGCTCAAATAAACTTTCTGCCCCCCTTTTTTCCTCTATTCTTCTTCTGGGACTTCTATGATATGAATGTTATTATGCTTTTTGGAGTTGCTGAATTCCCTAAGTCCACATTTGTGATCTAATATTTTTTTCCCTCTTCCTCTTCATTTTTTCCATAATTTTATCTTCTGTATTACTTACTCATTCCTCTGCTTCTTTCATCCTGTGGCCATTACCTCTACTTGGTTTCACATCTCAGTTATAGCATTTTTTATCTTAGCCTGACTAGTTTTTAGGTCTTTCATATCTGTGTTCAGGGACTCCCTGGTGTCTCCTATGCTTTTCTCAAGCCCACCTAGTATCCTCATGATTGTTATTTTGAATCCTGGATCAGGCATCTTACCTATATCTGTTTTGATTAGATCCCTGGCCATGACCTTTTCTTGTTCTTTCTTTTGGAATAGATTCCTCCATCCTGGCATTTTGGCTAGGTCCCTGTCTTCTTATCTGTGTTAGAAAAGCCTGTTATATATCCTGCTTCTGCAAGTAATGGCTTTATTAAGAAGAGGTCATATACTCTGCAGGTCCTGGCACGTTAGGATCTGTCTCTGTTGTATGTTGTGTACAGACTGCTGCTGTATTTTGGCTGCTGTTTTCTTCCAGTCAGTCCTCTTGCAGAGTTTCTCCTTGCCTTCAGTGTGGAGTGTTTGGATCTTGTCCAGAGTACGGTAAATTTTAACTAGGTGTGCTCTGGTCTGATTGTTAAAAGAGACCTGATACTATTTCTACTAGCACCGAAGCTTTATAGAACCTTATGGGCAGTCGATATGGTATGTGCAGAGTTTGTGCTAATCATCTGGGATAGGGGGCCCACTGATTTTGTTCTCTGGCACAATTGCTCTAGAAAGGCAGCACCTGCAGAGCACAGGAGGGTAGGGCTTGTTGTAAGCAGTTTAGGCTGCCACTGTTGGTGCTGTGTGTACTTAAGTTAGTTTATGCTGAGGAAAAGAGGAGAAAAATGGTGTAAGCCCCTTCCCTCATCTTGAAGAAAGGAGTCTGCCACTGTCTGGGAAGCCCTCCCAGAAGAAGGAACAATCTCCCCTCATGCGTTCCAGGCAGCCCTCAGATCTTTGCCTTCACACTGACCGACTTCACCCTGACAGCACTGTGCCCCTGCATTCTATCCCAGGCAGGCTGGCTAAGTTTTAAAACTCCAAACTTTATGGACCTGAGATGGCATGGAACCATTGGTCCTCTGGTGGAGGATCTTGCCATGCTGGTGTTGATGTGGGTTTTCCCAGAAGATAGACACACCAAAGCAAAGAGGGTTGATTTTGGAATAAAGTACAGCAAAGAGCCAATGTCCAGGTGAGCTGCCCTCAGCAGGTGTCTCTGCACCCACGTTGAAGCATGGTGGGGAGGGGAATGGTGCCCACCAGATCTTTTGTCCCTGGAGAGGCAATGCCATCTCTTCCAGATGCTCTTTATGAAGGGGAACTATCTCCTGGTGCGCATCAAGGGATCATCAGATCTCTCAGTCTGCTACTGGGGTATTTGCTCTCCTTCACAGAAACAATGCAGCACCCACCAGGATCCACACTGGTCACAATGTAGACATCTAAAACTCTAATTTTGAGCCCCACCGGTTGTAAAATTTCATGAAAATCATCCCTCTCATTTTATCATTCATTGTCTTTGGGGGAGTGTTTTTCTTGTCTGATCTCTTTTGGGGTCCTCTCTCTCTCTCTCTCTCTCAGTCTTTCCCTCCTTCTCTTTTGCTTCTCTCCCTGACCTAGGCTCCCTCATTGGGATCCTTTTCTTCTCCAAATCACCTCTCCACACCTCCTTCCTTCCATGATGTGGCCTCTTCTTTCTCTCCCTAGTTACACAGTTTGTTCTGTCAGTCCTCAGATCAATTTCTTGGGTATTCAGAATGGCTTCATAGTTATCTGTCTGTGTTTGAAGAACAAGGCAAGCTTAGGGTCCTCCTCCTAATCCATCTTAGCTCCTCTCTATCCTCTTAAACACACACAACCCTTCCTAATCTCCCAGAGCTGTGGTATAAAATCTAAGATCTATATCCCTCCATTGCTTCTTCTTCTTAAAAGTTTATATATAAACCACAATCCAGGTGATTTTTGGATGAGTTGAAATATGTAGGAATAATTAGCAGAAGATATTTGATGTCTTGCAATTCTTTTTCCTGGGACTCATGCACTCACTTGTTAGTCACTAATTTACTCTTTTATGAGGACTGACACGAGCTAGTTCTAGGCCTCAAGATTTTTATGCCATTATATATCACTGGACACATTATCTGTTGGCCTCAGTTCATGGACTGTAGATCCTGAATATTAAATATCCTCTGAAGAAAACACAGTCCACAATACATACTGCGTGAAGCAGAACTGTTAGCGGTTACAGAAACTTCAGACAAAATAAAGCATATGGTATTATAAAAAAGGACTAGTTGGCAGTACTAGGTACAAAAAATATAATTATAATAAATTGCACAAGGTATTAGATTAAATTAGAATCAGAACCTCTCCCAGGAGACATCAGGAAAGTTATAGGAACAGTAAAAAAAATTAAGAGAAATGGATTATTGAAATAGAAATCCCAACATCTAGATATTAAAAGTAAAAGAAATTCGGGCACCTGGGTAGTTCAGTTGGTTAAGGTTCTGACTCTTAATTTCAGCTCCTGTCATGATCTCAGGGGTGTGAGACTGAGCCCCTGTGGGGCTCTGTGCTCAGCATGGAGTTTGCTTGAGGTTCTCTTCCTCTGCCCCTTCTCCCACTCAAGTGCCCTCTCTTTTTTTCTCTCTCTCAAATAAATATATAAAATCTTTTTAAAAAAGGACCATAAAAAAACCATAAGAAAACTTTTGAAGGAGAAATGAAAATAAGTTTCACCAAATTACAGTCACTATCTGATCAACAAAATCCTTATGCCAGGAAATCCCTTCTGGAGTTTCCCCATAATCCCTTATCCTGGGTCATCTGGTAGAAGGGGAGAAACTGAGTTGTCAGATGAAAAGGGCACATAAAATGTCAAAACAGAATAGAAAAAAATGCACACTGACAATGAAATGAAAATATCAGATACAAAGAGAAATTTCTTTATGTCTAGTAAAAAGAAAATCATAATAAAGTTCTATAGTGGAAAAGATCACATTGAATACAAAAAAAGATTGTATTAAAATAATAACATAAAAGTACTTTAAAAGCACAAGCAATATCTAAAAAAAAAAAATCATTCAAATATAAGACACAATAGAAACAGTCTCAGGTATGTAAGTCCTCAAAAGATTTGCCAAATGATTGACTAACATTCAGAATACATTTGTAGAAATTACTTGTAATATGAAAAACTACAAGGATCATGAAACTAAAAGTGAATAAATATTGCTAAATTTTGTTGTTGTCTTAAAATGAAAATAGCTGGAACTGGGCTGTCATGGGGAATGACAGGTATTATATCAATATTAAACCGGAGTACATACTATGATGGTGTGGTTAAGAGAGTAATAGAATTGACATGAAAGCATTGTATAGGACTTGTCTTCTTAAGAGAAAGGTATGGATAATGGTAAATTTTAGAAAGAAGTAAGGGCATATGAGATGAATATTGGTCCTAAGAACAGATAGTAAGAACAAAACTATACTATGTAATAATCTAATGAAAGAAATGAAAATATAGCTAAGGAAGAAGAAACACAAGAACAATAATACAAAACAAAATGAGTAGAAAATATCAAATAAAATGGTTTAATATATCTTAATATAACAGCAATTATGTGAATGTAAATAGGTTAAACTACTAAGTGATAAAATCTTTGATGGATTTAAAAATATTTAAAGTTCAAATATTTATAAGATATACTAGGACTAAGTGCAGGTGAATATAAAAAGATAAAAATATATTCAAGTTAAATAGGAAGCAAGTAAATATGAGAAAATAGGATTTATAGAAAATATAGATGACATATAGGCATAAATTTTATGGTAGCTTTCCATGTAGATATTTTGCATATATTTAGTTTAATTTATTCATAGGTATTTAACCTTGTTGACAATATTGGTGAATATTATATTTTAAATATAATATGTGTTGTTGTTATGTTGAAAAACAACACTATACACTGATTTGTATATTTCCGTGTTTACTTATAGTAGTTTTAGATTTAAATTTTTCTGTGTCCAATTTTGTCTTATGTGAATAAGAAAAATTTCATTCTTTTTTCCTTTCTAGTACATATATATTTTAAGTTTTTTTTCTCCTAATGATTTGGCGAGGATCTCAAGAATAATATTCAATTGAAATAGTTGAGTTGAACAACGTTTATTTAATTTATGTATTTATTTAAGATGTTATTTATTTGACAGAGAGAGAGAGAGAGAGACAGTGAGAGAGGGAACACAAGCAGTGGGGGGGAGTGGGAGAGGGAGAAACAGGCTTCCCTTTGAGCAGGGAACCCGATGTGGGGCTCGATCCCAGGACTCTGGGACCATGACTTGAGCCAAAGGCAGATGCTTAAAAACAGAGCCACCCAGGCACCAGAAATTGAATAATATTTAATTGATTCGATAGGAGACATTCTTGTATTATTCTTGATTTCAAGAATAAAGGGAAAAAACTCAATATTTCACTATTAGGGAAAAACTCAATATTCAAGGGAAAAAGCTCAATATTTCACTATTAGGTACTATGTTTGCTCTAGATTATTACAGACACTTTGTAACATAATAAGGAGGCTCAGTTTTATTTCTAATTTTCTAAGCTTTATAAAATGTATTTTATTTTTTAATCCCATCTTTGTTTCCTATATTTTGTTGAAATATCTTTATCATATAAAATTAAATCATCTTTTGCAATTTTATAGAAATAATAGTGCAGTCCTAACCAAAATCTCAGCAGGCTTTTTGTCTTTTTTTGGTAAATACTGATAAGCTGATATAAAAATTTTATATACAAATATTAAAAATAAAGTAGATAAATCAAGTTTATAAATGGAGGAAAAGTGGAAGATAAAAACTTCTGAAAAACTATAGTAATTAAGATATTGTAGTGTAAATGAACCGATCAGTGTAACAATATAGGAAATTTAAAAATAGACGCAGATGTATATAATCAATGATTTTTGACAAGTTATCAAGGCAATTCCAGTTATACAAAAAACAAAAATGAATAATAAAACTAGAATCACATATTCATAAGAAACTTTAAATTAAAAACATTGTTGATGCTAAAATAATTGATGCTGAAACTTTAAGAGTGAAGGAGTAAAGGAAGAAGAGTTAAGGAAACTAGTATCTAATGAATTTTGCAGAAAATAAAGCTAAAAACCAGTGAGCTAATGGGAAAAGATGTAAACAAATTAACAGTTAAGACATATAAAAGGCAGAAAATAATGAAGATAAAAGCAGAAACCAATATAAGACAGACTAGGTCGATAGAAATATTTAAAAAGAATATTAGGTCTCAAAAAAAACTAAAAACAAGCATATTTCTCACAGAATCAAGTTTTATAAAATAAGATAGAAATACATTAATAAAATTATAAAAATAAAAGGGAAATATTACAGATGTAGATAACATTAAGGTAATCATCAAGTCATAATAAATTTGCAAATGTGGATAAATAGTACATTGTTAATAGGAATCCATCATTTACTAAAACATACACAAGAAGAACTAGAAATGCAGAATCATTAAATTTTTAAAAGAATTATTTTAATAATTTCATAAAGAAAATAAAACAGTGCTTTTAGGCACTCTTCACAATTTTGAGGGAAATGATTTTTTCAATCTCATATATCTGTAGAGAAGAGAAAAAGAGAAAATACAAATTTGGAAACCAAAATTACCATAATAATATTAATACCAAAGGAGGATGTTACGCAAAATGAAATTAGAGGCTCAGTTACCCGCAAACATAGAGATGTAGAAACATAAATTAAAAAATACTAACCAACTGAACTTAGCAGTTTGTAAGATAATAGACTATGACCAAGAAGATGATTTTATCCAAAGAACGTAGGATCATTTAACCTTAGAAAATCTATTGACATCTTTTAACTGTAAGTTATGTTGTAATATTTCAGTTAATGGCATTTACTAATAAGAACAGATCATAGGATAATACAGTTAAAATTGATGGGATGAAGAGCTAGGGTGATAAAAGAAAAACCTTAAGGAGAAAATATTTAGGAGGAAGCATGAAGGATGAGACAAAGACATTTATGGCAAGTTTTAACAAGTCAGAGCCAATAAGAAAGATCATTAAATATAAAGGCCTTCAGATGGAAATGAATGTCATGAACAAGATGGCTGAAAAAATACTAAGTCAGCAAGAATTTAATTATATAGGGCTTTATACATCTTGGTAAACAGTTTTGAATTTTATTCTCCTTGCAATGAAGAGGTACTGGAAGTTTTTTGGTCAATGCAAAATATTTTTCTAGTAGCCTTATGTAAAAGAAATTATTCAGTGATAAGGATCCAAAATAAGGAGACCAGATAGGAGACAATTGCAGATGAATGGTATAAACTGGTGTTTTATTCTTGGGTGTGTGAGTAGATTTTGTCCAGTATATATTATGAAAATAGAACATAAAGGGCTTACCAGCTTATTGAATATATAACTTGTAGGATGGAAAAATAAATTATTATGCCTCAGATTTGTCTTGAAAAACTCGGCAGAGGGACAGGGGCCAGGAGGCATAAGGTAGAAGGGTAGAAGAGGAGTTTAATTTGGAACCTGAACTTGAAAGGTTAGAGTGATGCTTGTGATGATTAATTTGTATGATGACTTGGAGAGTTTTTGATGAAATATTTAAATTGGTGAAATTTGGGTGCCTGGGTGGCTCAAATGGTTAAGCGTCTGCCTTTGGCTCGGGTCATGATCTCAGAGTCCTGGGATCAAACCCCAAATTGGGCTCCTGCTCAGCAGGGAGCCAGCTACCCCTCTCTGTCTGCCTGCCTCTCTGCCTACTTGTAATCTCTCTCTGTGTCAAATAAATAAATAAAATCTTTTTAAAAATTGGTGAAATTTGAGAAAAATATATTGCCCTCCATAATGTGGGTGGGCCTCATCCAATCAGTTGAAGGCTGGAATAGAACAAAAGAATCATCCTCCCCAAGCAGGATAGAATTCTTCAGCAGACTGCCTTCAGATTTCATGTGCACCATCATCATCCTTGAGTGTTCAGCCTGCTGGTCTTCAAACTGGAATGATATCATTGGTTCTGCTGGGTCTTTAGGCTGCTGGCCCACTCTGTAGGTTTTGTACTTGCCAGCTTCCATAATCACATGTGCCAATTCCTTATAATACATCTCTTCCTCTCTGCCTCTCTCTCCCCATGCTATTGGTTCTATTCTCTGGAGAGGCCAGATTAATACAATTTCTAATACTTAAATATAAAAAATGTATACTTAAATATTAAAAGATAGATGCATGATAGAGATGATCATGATAGATAAATGTAGATAGATGATAGATGATTGATAGATTGGTAGATAGATAATAGATGATAGATAGAAAGAATATAGCTTTGTGGGACTTATTTCCTTAATTCACAGCTCTCTATCTCCCTGGTACATTTCACTCATTAGTGGCTACTTTTTTAGTATTTTGTCCAGAATCTTCCCATTTCTGTGATTGTATCACCTCTGGAGAGGAAGCACTGGAGAACGGAATATGACAAAACAGAACTATCTTATTTGATCCCAAACTTGTGAACATAAAACTCCATGAAAGGAAAGGAAAAGTGCTCCTCCTTCAGAATATTAGTTCTGTAAGTTCCCCCTTTTGGCCACTTTAATCCTGCCCAAGTTCCTGAAGAATCATCTGATGGATGGAGCATGAAAGAACAGAAGGGAAAAGAAAAAAGAAATAAATAGGACATACTCACTTTCCCTGAGATTTAAGAGCTTCCTTTTCCACTCTTCAATTCAGAACTACAGAATTTCTCCTGGTTGGTTCTCTGTGTGCACTACAGTGCTCACTTCCAAATTCAGACTACATGGCTTTTCGGATGGGAGAGACCAATTCACTGGTACTTTGTATTTGGGCATTCTTCCCCTTTTGAATGCTAATACTTTCAGGCTTGTCAAATCAAAAAGTTGTGTCTCTATTCTGTCCAGGTATTATAGTTGAGTTCAGTGGGAGAGAGACTGCCATATGTTTGTTCCATCTTTCTGGAATTGGAATCTATACATTGAAATTTAAACAATGAAAATACTAGAAAAAAAGAAATTTGTCTTGGATATATTAATAGCAAATAAAATAGTTATTTTAATTAGGTTGTGCTCCCAGAACCAAATAACATAGAGTGCGTAGATTAAATAACACAAATTTATCTTCTTACAATTCGAAGCTGGAAGTCCGAGATGAGGGTTCTGAGATGAGAACCTGACATCATGGTCAGGTTCTGGTGAGAGCCCTCTCTTGCTTGCTTGCAGGCCTCCACCTCCTCTTGTGTTCTCAAGTAGTGGGGAGAAGCAGGGAAAAAGAGAAAGAGAATTTTTTTTTAAGGCCACAGTTTTATCAGATGCCCATATTTAACCTTAATTATTTCCTAAATATCCTATCTCCAAATACAGTCACATTGATCACTCTGGGGGCTAAGGTTTTAGCATAGGATTTTGCAGGGGACACAATTTGATCCATAGCAGTAGACTCTAAGGAAAAATGTGTTATGAGAAATAAAAAGGACTCTTAAATGATCATCAAAGGAACTGAAAAGAAAGACATAGCAATCATAATGTTGTATGCACCTAATTACATTGCTTCAAAATATATAAAGCAAATGTGAAAGAATAAAAAAAAAGATATACACAGTAATAATTTGAGAATGAGGAGAACTTTAACTCAGCAATGCCCTATTTTCCATTTTGTTGAAACATTTAAAGGCCTTATACCAAAGAGCAATATAATATTATTTTAACCCCACTAAAGTATATTTAATATAAAAATTTATGCAATTTAATGTACACAGTTTGATGGGTTTATCAAATGCATAAATCCATAACAGCATCACTTGAAACAAAGGAATAAATATATCCATCACTTAAAAAAGATTTCTTTTGTTCTCTTGCTTTTTTTTAATTTACCAAAATAAATAAAAAAGTGATAAAACAATATCAATATACAATGATAGAAATATTACAGAGGATATTTTCTGACAACTGTGGATTAAAATTAGAACTAAATAATAGAAAGCTCACTTAAAACCTCTAAAGGTTTGCAAATAAAACATGGAAAATTAGAACTTATTTTGAACTAAATGACTCTAAAAATACAATTTACCTAAACTCCTGGGATGCCAGAAAAAAACAGAACTGAGAACATGGTAGCTTTATTTTTAAATAATTTTTTATTATGTTGTTAGTCATCATACAGTACATTATTAGTTATTGATGTAGTATTCCATGATTTGTTGTTTGCATATAACACCCAGTGCTCCATGCAATACATGTCCTTTAATTAAACAAGTTAAAATAAAGATGGCTTAAATGTAGATTATGTAAATCCAATTTCAAAAAACATGTAGTTGTAAGTTAAACTAAAAGACTCTAGGAAGGAGAAAGTAATAAAAAAAATAGTATTGACTATCAGTGAAAAATACAAAATATGTATATCATGGAGAAAATAATCAAATCCAAAAGTAATTTGTTTAAAAAGATAAATAAAATTGATAAATCCCAAGCAAAACCAGTATCCTACATCAAAAAGAACAAATAAATTATCAAAACTTCATTGAGAATAAAGGTACATTATTACCACGGATCCTACATATATTAAAAGATAAAACTAGGCTGATCTCAACTAATGTATGGCAAGAAATTTAGATAAAGTTAACAAATTTCATGAATAATAAAATCTATTGAATGAATAGGAAAGAAAATCTGAATGAACATTGACCTATTGAGTAATTGAATCTTAAATAAGACTTGAAAATGAACAAACACACAGAAACAGTAGGTTCAGAGGGCCTCCTTGAAGAAGTCCCCAAAAGTTTTAGTACTAATGTAAAACAGATTCTACTAGAGAATTTAAAAGGAGGGGCTGTTTCTTCGCTTGTGCTATGAATTGAAATTTATGCCAACTATATGTTAGCAAAGAGAATTCTGCAATTTATCAGAAAAGTAACACAACATGACCCAAGTAGGAATTATTCCAGGAATGCGAGGTTAATTTTATATTTGAAAATCAATCATAATCTACCATACCAAAAGAAATAACAGGTGTAGAAAAACATTTGATAAAGTTAGAACCTGTTTATGACACAGAAAGAGAGATAAAACTGTCAACAAACTAGTTATAAAAAGGAACACTTTCAAGAAATTTTTGTCCACTCTAAGGACTCGAAGCTAATTATCTATATTTTCTAATACAAACTTGTTTTTACCTTTCAATTATAGGTCTATATAAACCACATTAAAATAACTCATTTGGTGTGAGTTAGGGGTCAGGATTATTTAATCATATTAGGTAAGTAGTCACTTCATGACTCTTAGTAAACAGGTTATTTTTCTTTCACAGAATTAAAGTGGTGTCTTTGTTATATAAATCTGATCATCATATTCCTGGTCTCTTTCTCGATTCTTTTATGATCATTGGTCTTTTTGTCCTTCCACCAACACCACATTGTCTTAATAACTATAGTTTCATAGTATATCATCAACAATGGTAGTATAAATCCTACTACTAATTCTTCAGACTAATTTAGGTGTCTTAAGTTCTCTGCATTTCTGTTTTAAAATCAGTCTGTCAATTTCGACAAAAATATTTGGATTTTGATTGGTTTTTGAATAGACTGCTTAGGTCGGTTTAAGGGATATTAACATTTTAACAATACTGAGTCCTTTTATCCATGAACTGGATAAACATGTGTGGTAAAGTCATATGATGCAAGCAATTAAAATAACTATTGGTACCCTCAACAATTGATGGATCTCAAAAATCATAGATTGAGCAAAAGAAGGCATGATGCCATTTTTTTTTAAATGAAGCTAAAGTGTAGCTAAAGATAAGACATACTGTTAAAAGTCAGAATTAGAAGTTACATTTGGTGGAGAGGTAATGCCTGGAAACTTGCTGAGAAAGTTTTCTGAGTAATAAAAACATTCTGTATCGTCTACAATGTAGTACGTATGCAGGTTTATGACACATACACACGCATCATAAATATATATGTATATGTGTATGCACATATTATATGTATAAATTGCTTATGAATGTGAATATATGTGTAAATAAATATTCTATATATACATATGTATATATTTACATAAAACTCATCAGGACACTTAAGATTTGTACACTTAGCATGAAACCATCACACAAAATAAAATGTTATCAATAATTTTGAAAAGGCAATATCCAAAAGAGGTTAAAAATATTTTAATTTCAACTATTAAAAAAACAGATTGTTTTCTCTTTTATGTTTCAGATCAATCTATCTATCTAATGCCAGAAATTTTAGCCCTAAAGAGTATAAAAATACAGAATATGGTGCCAAAGGAAAATTAATGTATCAGTATTAGTATAAAGCAGCAAAATGTTCTTCAGGTAAAATAGATATGAATTTTAAGTGATTCATTATTTAGGACGAAATAAAAATTTACCTGCCTTATATAATAAACCTGAAATCAGTGTATTTAACTAAATACCTTCAAAATACACAAAGCAAACACTGAAAGCACTACTGGCCCAAATAAATCATACTTAGATAATTAATTTTTCAGACCAAAATTTAGAAGATTTGAACAATATTAGCAAGCTTTATCTGAAAGACACATATAAAATCTTGATTTCTAAAATTAGAGATCAGAAGTTTTTACAAACATAAGTGTCAGGCACATTTGTAGAATAATCACATGTTACACAGTAAAGGAAGTCTCAATCAATACCTCCTTGTCTGCCAATTTTTTTCAGTCTGGTGATTGATGTGTAGACACCTTAATAAATGTCAGTTACTATTATTATTTTTCAACTATTGACCTAAGCAGGTATTATTTGCGAAAAGAAACTTGTCTACTTAGTTGTAATATTTTGCTAATATATTTTTTAAAAATCTAATGTTAAATATGACTTCACTTTTTCCATTATTTTATTTTAAAAATACAAGTAATCATAACAATATTCTGCTGGAAATTCTCATACTCTAGTCCATACCATTTTCAAGTTTTTTATTTTGGTCTGTATGGACTAAATCATGTCCTCCTAAAATCCATATATTGAAGCCCAAAACCTCATGTGACTATATTTGGAGATTTAACCTTTATGGAGATACTTAAGGTTAAAGGAAATCACAAGAGTGAATCCCTAATTTGATATAACTGGCGTTCATATAAAAAGAGAAAGAGACAGCAGAGATATCTGTACATACACAGAGGAAAAACCAGCAAAAGGCAGTCATGGAAGAAGGAACCCACCAGAAACTAATGATGCTGGTACTTTGATCTTGGACTTCTGATCTTCAGAAGTATGAGAAAATAAATTTGTTGTTTAAACCATCTCAATCTGTAGTATTTTGTAATGGCACCCTGAGCTGATAAGTAGAAGTCCAATGTGAGATTGTCATAAAGAGACTATAAAGAAAGATCATCTCAAAAACTAAACCATGTATCTGATCCTATCATACAATGAAAGGAAACGTCAAAATACATGTAGTAGTAAAAAGATAGAAAATAAAGAAGCAGTTGCATGGGGGAGAGGAGAATACTTTTACATAAATAACTAAAGAGGAATTTTTGAATATTGTTTTTTTCATCTTACTGAGCTATCAAAGATAACAGGGAATGGGACAGATACAGAATAAGAAACAATTGCAAAGATACATTGATTGAATAACGCTAGACCTTTTCTACATTATCCTGCAAAAAAGAAAATTTGTAACGATGATAATAATATAATATACTATTATTATTCATAATATCCAATTATTTAAATTCTTGAAATTTAGTAGAATCCTCAGAATTCTTCAATTTCTTTTCCACTCTTCCTCCCTCTCCCTTTCTCTCTCTGAAAATTAAACTGTGATAATTTGATAAGGGGACCATTTGTCAATGCGTATGCAAGATATAGGAACTTTGCCATACTTTAGGGCTAGCAATAAAAAAATTTAATTGTCACCCAGACTTGAAAGAAAGGACAATGGCATTTTACTAAGGACAGAAGGTAGAGGCCTCCACTCAAGGACTCAGACGCTTATAGGCACCCTGGCAGTGATGTTAATAAACACTCTGCTCTTTTCTTAGCCTGTTAATCTCTTTAGACCAAATCAAGGTAAAAGCAGAGGGTAAAGGAACCCTTTAACATAATCTATTGGTGTCACCTTCTGGGCTAGAGAGCAGGGTGGAAAATGCTGTGGGGTTGATTAAGAGAGGCAAATAGAAGATACCAAAATGTATTCCTAGAAACCAATCCTGAAATATATTTAACAAAATGCTATTAGATCTATATGTTGAGATAGTGTGATTTTTGTATTTTTCTTAAACTGCATATGTTTTAGTATGGTTAAAATGTGCTATAAGAAATATCCTATAAGAAAAAGAAAAGAAAACTTATAAAGGTATTTTAGTTTTGAAAATAAAGTATAAACAACTGTGGAAAGACAGCATTTTTAATTTCGGTCATTATTATCTTAATTCAATAGATCAATTTATGATTTTTTTACATGTATGGGAGATTTACCTAAAATATTATCCCCAAAGAAATTATAAATGAACACAACCTGTTAATAATTTGACACTGTATGTGTATATGTGTGTATCAAAAGATTTTCTTTTGTGAATACAGACATGACTATAACAATTGTTATATATAATTAACAAGTTATAGGGGCAATATTTTTCTTGACCTGATGCCACTAAGTGAACCATGCATTTACATTTTGGTAAAATTTCAGATCTCACTTTTTATATTTTTCTTATATTGATAATGGTACCTGTAACATGTTAGACCAATATGGATGGCACATCTGTGGTTAACATATTAGATGCCTCTATTCAATTTTATTGAGTGACTATTTTTAATAATTACATTATTTTCCAGGTAAATGAATTATCTTCTACAATGTGAGTGTGTACATGTGTGTTCTTTTTTTCCAGCACCCCAGAACCATAAGTCTGGAGTCACTTGCAGTTATTATAGCTCAATTACTAAGCCTTAGTATGGGAATAGCTTATGATGATATTAACAAATGCCAGTGCTCGGGAACTGTCTGCATCATGAACCCAGAAGCAATGTAAGATGCCTTACTTTTATATTCTTTATATACATAGTTTATGTAAAAATAACTAGTGTATTTAGTTTAAAAAAAAAAGGCTGCTAAAATAATAATGGTCAAATACAGGCTGTGTCCAACAATGCCCAGCGCCGCATGTCTACCTCACTGTCACTTGTCATCTGATACCACACTTGTCATATGTGACCGAATTCTACACTTATCACTAAGTCATTTGCCTTTGCCAGATTTTATAATCTAATGCATGATTTAATATGCTAAATACAGGCTTGTGATTACTATACAAGAATGATTTATTAGTTTGGTCTTGTCTGCATGAATCTCTTCCGTTTTGCCCTCTCAACCTGAAGTCTTGGCATCGCCTGATTTTGGAGGTATTGTTTTTCAGCGTTTTCTGTTACTAGAGCAGGCCTTTTTGCAGTATCATTGCCCTGCCTCAAAGACCTGATGGAGTACAATGGTGAGATTTCATAGAATTAGGATCAAATAGGGGATTTAGGGAAACCATCATCCAGTTAGTGATGAAAGCCAGCCTCTTGTGTTTCTGAAGGACCTTTCTCACAGCTACTTTCTGCTTCTTGTATGTCTTATGAAATCAAGCCCCATTGCCTGCAGCAACAAAGCTGGTAACATTACATTCTCTCCATTCCTTCCCTTCTGCTTCTGGAATCATTTCTTTTGTTTTGTTTTGTTGTTGTCGTTGTTGTTGTTTCTTATGAGACTCTTTTTTGGGAGACTCCTTTTAGTATTTTCATTATCATTTTATTTTTATAATTCAGTTATTAAGCTTGTGCTACATTCATTTACAATTTGAAATTTCTCTTCAGAGTGCTGGCTGTCTCTTAGCCATTGGTCCCCTGATACATGTTTCTGGTTCTGCAGGCCACAAATCCAATTCTGATTAATAATATATAAGAAAGTGTTATTACTGTTTTCTTAGCTTTTGCCCAAGTAAAGGAATCTCAGGGTATGTTTTAGCATTTATTAGTATGACAAATGAGATTTAATATTGTTCACTGCATAGTTAGGGGTTGATCTTAACGCTTCCAGAAAGGAAAGACGATTGCATTTACAAATCTGTATTTCAGTTTTCTGATGCATTTTCAATTTTCTGTTTGCAATTCTAAGCGATAATTTTGAATATTAACATACAATCTTTTTTTATTTAATTTTGTTTTTTCAGTGTTCATTGTTCAAGATTCATTGTTTATGCACCACACCCAATGCTCCATGCAATATGTTCTCTCCTTAACACGCACCACCAGGCTCACCCAACCTCCCACCCCACTCCTCTGGAGTCATTTCTTAAGAATACTTGCACTCAAATCTTTATCTCAGGCTCTGATTTTGTGGTGACTCATATGAAAATGGTTATCTCAGAAGCGGCTACAGAACAGCATTATCAACAATAGCCAAATTATGAAACGAACCCAAGTGTACATCAACTGATGAATTGATATAGAAAAAGATATGTATGTGTGTGTGTGTGCATATATGTATGTATACAAAGGAATATTACTCAGCCATCAAAAAGAATGAAATCTTGCCATTTGCAATGATATGGATGGAGCTAGAGTATATTATACTAAAAGAAATAAGTCAGAGAAAGACAAAAACCATATGATTTCACTCATATGTGAAATTTAAGAACTAAAACAGATGAACATGGGAAAAAGGAAGCAAAGCATAAAACATACTCAACTAGAGAGAACAAACTGAGGGTTGCTGGACAGGAGGTCGATGGGAGGACAGGCTAAATGGCTAATGCGTATTAAGGAGGGCCCTTGTGTTGAGCACTGAACATTATATGTAAGTGATGAGTCACTAAATTTTACTCCTGAAATCAATGCACTATATGTTAACTGACTAGAATTTGAATATAAATTTGAAACAACAAAAAAAGAAGGGACTAGAGAAAGCAAGCCTTTTTAAAATAATTGTGGACCTGGAATAATTTGTGATTTGGTGACAACAGGGATGCCTTTAGCAGGAGATGATGTAGAGAGAGGGCCTGGCAGGTCCACGCTGTGATGCAAAATGCTCGTTCTTTGGCACTTATGATCATTAAAATACAATATAAGTAAAGATATTCCTGATAGATTAGGTTACATATGGAATTCCCTGACAAGTATAAGAAATTTATAGTGCAGGGCCCTGGAGTTCTTTGAAGCTCTTGGTGGGCTATTGCACACTTGTAGAGTTAAACATGCATCCAGGAAATAGTGAATGTGTTACTAAAATTGATTATTTTAATCATAATTTGGGTATTTTCATATCTCTAGAATTAAAAGATCAAAGGGGCCTATTAATCTACCTAATGACCAAAATGCCATATCTGGTAGCTAACTAAAAATATCCAGTGTAAGTAAATAATAGGGATAACAGAGCTCCATGTCACCATATCTTTTGCACCAACATTTCTCAGTCACTTCACATCAATGACCACATGGGAGTTCCCTAAAACTGGCTGCAGAGGAAAAAAAAAAACTTGTCTTATTTCAATAATAGCTCTTTTCAATATTTTAGGTGGAATCTTTTGGAAAAAAAAATCACTATTTTATACTATTCTCCAATTAGATTAAGAACATCCCAATGAACATATTTACACATAATACATTTAACTTTCCATCTTGTATGAGATAAGTGCCACAGGTTGGGATCTACATAGCCTCAACAATGACAAATGAGTTGGGTATTTGGTCAAGGATCTGGATACTGCAATCTTGTACATTTAGAGACAAGAAGCATGGGGAAGAAGCATGTGAATTGATTTAGAGTGGGCACAAAGGATGCAGATCTTTATATCTATCTTAAGTCAAGTCCCATAAGAAGTACTCAATGACCATTTTTCATTTTAAAATGAAATCAACATTTTAAAATTCATGAAGGTCAATCAGCTTCTTCCCTAGGCAAAATATGTAAAAAAGTCCTTAAAAAAAGGTAATCACTTATTCACAGGGGCAGGCTTCAACCACTTTATTGGAACACCAGCTTCCTAACTATCTGAGGACAATTCCACTAAATATTCTTTAAAAAAATTTTTTTTTAATTTTTAAAAGATTTTTTTTATTGTTTATTTTTTTGACAGAGAGAGAGATCACAAGTAGGCAGAGATGCAGGCAGAGAGAGAGGGGGAAGCAGGCTCCCCGCTGAGCAGAGAGCCTGATGCTGGGCTTGATCCCAGGACCCTGAGATCATGACCCGAGCCGAAGGCAGAGGGTTTACCCACTGAGCCACTCAGGCACCCCTAAATTTTTTTAATTAACATATAATGTATTATTTGTTTCAGGGGTACAGGTCTGTGAATCATCAGTCTTACACAATTCACAGCACTAACCATAACACATACCCTCCCTAATGTCCATCACCCAGCCGCCCTATCCCTCCCCCCACCCACCCCCTTCCAGCAACCCTCAGTTTGTTTTCTGAGATTAAGAGTCTCTTATGGTTTGTCTCCCTCCCTGGTCCCATCTTGTTTCATTTTTCTCTCCCTTTCCCCACGACCCCCTGCCCTTGATTGCTGAAGCTAGGACTCCCAGCACTATGTTGAATAAAGGTGATGAGAGTGAACATCCTTTTCTTGTCCTTCACCTTAAAGGGAAAGGTCGCAGTTTTCCCCCATTGAGTATAATATTCACTGTGGATTTTTCATATATGACCTTTATTATATTGAAGTATATTCCCTCTATCCTTACTTTGTTGAGGGTTTTTTTTTATCATAAATGGATGTTGTACTTTATCACATGCTTTTTTGTGTGTCTATAGACATAATCAAAAGGTTTTTATCCTTTCTCTTACTGATGTGATATATCATGTTGATTGATTTGTCAATGTTGGATCACCTTTGCAACCCAGGAATAAATCCTGCTTGATCAGAGTGAATGACTTTTTAAATACAGTGTTAGATTTAATTTGCTAATATTTTATTAAGAATTTTTTCCATCCATTTTCTTCTGTGATATTGGCATGTATTTCTCTTTTTTTTTTGTGGAGTCTTTATCTGATTTTGGTGTCAGGGTAATGCTGGCCTCAGAATGTATTTGGAAGTTTTCTTTCATTTTCTATTTTTCTAGAATTGTTTGAGAAGAATATTAACTCTTCTTTCAATGTTTGGTAGAATTTTTCTGTGAAGCCATAAAGTTTGGGCTTTTGTTTGTCGAAGGTGTTTTGATTACTAATTTGATCTCCTTCCTGGTTATCTCTCTGTTCAAGTTTTCTACTTCTTCCTATTTCAGTCTTGGGAGTTTATGTTCTTCCAGGAATTTACCCGTGTTTTTGGGTTGTCTGATGTGTTGGCATATAGCTTTTTATAATATTCTCTTGTGATTGTATTGCTTTTCAGGGGTGGCTGGGTGGCTGAGATGGTTAAGCATCTGCCTTCAGTTCAGGTCATGATCCCAGGATCAGGTCCCACATCAGGCTCCCTGCTCAGTGGAGAGCCTGCTTCTTACCCCTCTCCCTCTGCTGCTCTCCCTGCTTGTGCTTTCTTGTTCTCTCTGTCAAATAAATGAATAAAATCTTGAAAAAAACCCAATTGTATTGTTTTTCATAATATTGTCTTATAATTGTATTTCTCTGGTGTTGGTTGTTATTTCTCCTGTTATTTGTGATTTTGTCTATTTGAGTCTTTTCTTTTTTTTTTTAATAAGTCTGGCTAGAGGTTTATCAATTTTATGGATCTTTTCAAAGGACCAGCTCCTAGTTTCATTGATCTATTCTTCTTCCTCTTTGTTTTTTTTTAATTACTGTATAATTTTTCCTGTTCTAATCTTAATTATTTCCTTTCTTCTGCTGGTTTTATTTGTTCTCCTTTTTCTAGTTTCATTAGTATAAGGTTAGGTTGTTTACTTGAGATTTTTCTTATTTCTTGAGGTAGCCCTGTATTGCTATATACTTCCCCCTTAACTGCTTTTGCTGTATTCTAAAGGTTTAGGATCACTGTTTTTTTTTTCCTTTTCCTTTTTTCTTTTTATTTTTTTCCCCAAATACATTTATTTTATTTTTTCAGTGTTACAAGATTAATTGTTCATGCACCACACCCAGTCCTCCATGCAATACGTGCCCTCCTCAATACCCACCACCAGGCTCAGCCAACCCACCACCCACTCCCCTCCAAAACCCTGTTTGTTGCTTACAGTCCACAGTCTCTCATGGTTCATTGCCCCCTCTGATTTCCCCCCATTCACCCTTCCCTTCCTTCTTACAATGCCCTCCATGATTTTCCTTATGCTCCACGCATAAGTGAGACCATAAGATAATTGACTTTCTCCACTTATTTCACTCCACATAATTTCTTCCAGTTCTGTCCATGTTGATACAAAAGGTGGGTATTTATCCTTTCTGATGGAGGCATAATATTCCATTGTATAGATGTACCACATCTTCCTTATCCATTCATCTACTGAAGGGCATCTTGGTTCTTTCCACAGTTTGGCGATTGTGGCCATTGCTGCTATGAACACTGGGGTACATGTGGCCCTACTTTGTACTGCATCTGCTTCTTTGGAGTAAATGTCCAGTAGTGCAATTGTAAGGTAATAGAGTAGCTCTATTTTTAATTTCTTGAGGAATCTTCACACTGTTTTGCAAAGTGGCTGCACCAACTTGCATTCCCACCAACAGTGGAAGAGGGTTCCCCTTTCTCCACATCCTCTCCAGCATTTGTTGTTTACTGTCTTGTTGATTTTGACCATTCTAACTGGTGTAAGGTGGTATCTCAGTGTGGTTTTGATTTGAATCTCCCTGATGGCTAAAGATGATGAACATTTTTTCATGTGTCTGTTAGCCATTTGTATGTCTTCTTTGGAGAAGTGTCTGTTCCTGTCTTCTGCCCATTTTTTGATGTGATTTTCTGTTTTATGAGTGTTGAGTTTGAGAAATTCTTTATAGATCTTAGATATCAGAACTTTGTGTTTTCATTTTTGTTTTTTTCATGTACTTTTTGATTCCTTCTTTGATTTCTTGATTGACCTCCAGTGTTTAATGTCATATTATTTAACTTATATGTATTTGTGTTCTTTCTATATTTTTTCTTGTGATTGATTTCTACTTTCATAGTGTTGTGATCAGAAAAGATGCATGGTATGACTCTGATCCTTTAGAATTTGTTGAGGCATGTCTTGTGGGCTAAAATGCAATCAATCTATTCTGGAGAATGTCCTGTGTGCACTTGAAAAGAATGTATTCTGCTGTTTTAGGGTGGAGCATCCTGAATATGTCTATTAAAATCATCTGGTCCAATGTGTCATTCAAAGCCACTGTTTTCTAGTTGATTTTCTGTTTCAATGATCTACTCATAGATGTAAGTGGAGTGTTAAAGTCCCCTACTATTATTATATTACCATTTATTAGTTCCTTTATGTTCGTTATTAACTGATTTATGTATTTGGATGCTCCTTTATAGGGTGCATAAATATTTATCATTGTTTTATCTTCTTATTGGATTATCCTCTTTATAATTATATAGTCTAATTTGTGTCTTTTTACAGATTTTGTTTTATAGTGTATGTTGTCTGATATAGGCACTGCTACTCCAGCTTTCTTTTGACATCCATTTGCATGATAAATATTTCTCCACACCCTCACTTTATGTATGTATGTATGTATGTATGTATGTATGTATGTATGTGTGTATTTTTAGTTTCAGGCATACAATGTAGTGATTCAATACTTAAATACAAAATCCAGTGCTTATCAGAAGTGTACTCCTTAATTCTCATCAACTATATAACCCATTCTCCCACCCACCTTCCCTCTGGTAACCATCAGTTTGTTCTCTATAATTAAGAGTCTTTTCGGGCACCTGGGTGGCTCAGTTGGTTGAGCAACTGCCTTCGGCTCAGGTCATGATCCTTGAATTCTGGGATCGAGTCCCACATCGGGCTCCACGGGGAGTCTGCTTCTTCCTCTAACCTTCTCTCCTCTCAAGCTCTCTCTCATTTTCTCTGTCTCTCAAATAAATAAATAAAGTTTGTTTTTTTTTTTTAAAAAGAGTCTTTTCTTGGTTTGCCTCTCTTTATTTTTCCTCTGCTCCTTTGTTTTGTTTCTTAAATTTCACATATGAATGAAATCACATAGTATTTGTCTTCTCTGGATGACTTATTTGGCTTAGAATTTTGCTCTCTAGCTCCATCCATATTGTTGGAAATGACAATATTTCATTTTTTATGGCCGAGTAATATTTATTTATTATTTATTTATTTATTCATCAGTTGGTAGACACTTGGGCTCTTTCCATAGTTTGGATATTGTAGATAATGCTACTATAAACATTGGGGTACATGTATACCTTCAAATTAGTACTTATGTATTCTTTGTATAAATACCTAGTGCAGTTGTTGGATGATAGGGTAGCTCTATTTCTAACTTTTTGAGGAGCCTGTTTTCCAGAGTGACTGTATCTGTTTGCCTTCCCACCAACAGTTCAGGAGGGTTCCCCTTTCTCCACATCCTCGCCAACAGCTGTTATTTCAACATCTCCTGACTTTTAAACTATAGATGTCTTTAGTTCTGAAATGAGTCTCTTGTAAGTAGCATATAGATGGGTCTCTTTTTTAATTATAGCATTTTTAATTAATTTAATAAATTTATTTAATTTTTAATTATAGCATTTAGTTCATTTACATTCAAAGTAATTATTGATAGATATGTATTTATTGCCATTTTGTTAGTTGTTTTCTCATTGTTTTTGTAGTTTTTCTCTGATTCCTTCTTCTCTTTCACTTGATCATGTTTTGCTGGTTTCCTTTAGTGATGAATCCAGGTAAAGAAAACCATTTTTTTAAATCTATTACTGTTTTTTATTTTTGGCTACAGTTCAACTTTATACAGAACATCTCCATATAACAGTCACAGAGTCTTGCTTGCCATTTCTTGTAGGGCTGGTTTAGTGGTCATCAATTCTTTTAACTTTTGTTTGTCTGGGAAACGCTTTATATCTCTTATTCTGAATGATAATCTTGCTGGATAGAGTATTCTTGGCTGCTGTTTTTTCCCTCTCAGCGCATTGAATATATTGTGCCATTCTCTTCTGGCCTGCAAAGTTTCTGCTGAAAAATAATCTGATAGCCAGCCTTGTGAATTGTCCTTTGTATGTAACTGTTTTCTTTTCTCTTGCAAACTCTATAATTATTTATCACTATTTTTTCTTTCTTTCTTTCTTTTTTTAATCATTTTAATTAACATGTGTCTTGGTGTGGACCACTTTTGGTTGAATTTGTTGGGAGAACCTTTGCTTTTTGAATTTGGATCTGTTTCCTTCCCCAGATTTGTGAAGCTTTCAATTATTACATCTTCAAATACATTTTCCTCTCCCCGCTTCTCCTTCAGGGATCCCTGTAGTATAAATGTTATTATGCTTGATGGAATCATTGAGTTCTCTGAGTCTATTCTCATTTGCAGTATTTGTTTGTCTCTCACCTGCTCAGCTTGCTTGCTTTCCATTACTCTATCTTTCAGGTCACTGATACATTACTTTGCTTCCTGTAATTTATTCCATCTATTTTATTTTTAACTTATTAAGTTCTTCATCTTTGATATATTATTTTGTATCTCTTGGTCAAGGTTCTCGCTGGTATCCTCCACTTTTTTCTGAAGTCCAATGAGTATCCTTGTATGATCATTTTTTTAAATTATCTGTCAGACGTATTACTTATTTCTGTTTCACTTAAATCTCCTGGTATGACTTTGTCATGTCTTTCGTTTGGAACATAACTCTCTGTTTCCTCATTTTGTGTATTTCTCTGTGTCTATTTCTGTGTGTTAGGAAAGACAGTTACATTTGCTCTTGAAAGTAGTGGCTGTATGAAGAAGAGGTCCCGTAGTGCCCTGCAGTGCAACGTCCCCTGTTTCCAGAACCTGGCACTTCAAGAGAGTCTCCTATGTGTGTTACCTGGATCATGTTGTTGTGTTTGAGTTGCTTTTTCTTTCAGTCCAGATGTCTACTCTGGCTCTCTGCCTGTTGTGAGCTGTGCTTGCTCTCTGCGGTGTTAGTGAGACCCAGGCAGGCTGGCTCTGAGGGGATGTGACTGCAAGAGGGGCTCAAGGGTGGGACAGTGGTTTTAGCAAAATTTGCACTGAGGTGCTAGTCATAGCCCAAATACCTCAGAGTATAGTGGCTACCCAGCATGGCATCTGTTTTTTGTGGCTACTATTCTTGAGGCAGCTGGAGAGGGCATGTGTGGAGTTAACAAAATTTGCACTGAGCCCAGGGCTGAGGCCAGCAGCCTTGGACTGTGTTGTCCCTCAGGAGAACTATGGACAGGGAAGACTGCTAGCAAGTTAAGTAGCAAGTGTCAGTGCAGTGTCATCTCCCGTTGGTGGATCTGTGTTTATGCTAGATTGTAAGAGAGGAAAATGGCACCTGCCAGGTCTTTTGTTGCTGGAGAAGTCCCTCATCACATTCTGAAATTAGAATAAACTGACCTCCCTCTCATTTGCCTCTCTGTTGTGCAAATTGTAACTTCTATGTTCTCTCTTTGAGAGCTTTCTGTCTCTTTAAGGATGAGGACCCATCTGTTACTCATTCTTCTGGCTCACCCAGTGCTGAGTCATCTGACTTCTGAAGTTCCAGGTTCCAAGTTCTGGTTATACAAGTTCATGGAATTCAGCCTCTCTGGTTTTCAAGGCAGATGTTATGGGGATTCACGCCCCATTACCCCCATGTGGGCCATCTGATGTTTTCCCTTCTCAGAGCCTGCAGCTCCTCTTCTTATGGGCAGCTCTGACCACCATTTCTGCCCTTCCTAACCTCTCTGATGTAGCTTCTTCTCTACATTTAGTCATGGAATTTATTTGGCCAATCTTTGGATCACTCTCTGATTTCTTAATGGGATGAGAGCGATGTCTAGTTATAAACATGGGATGAAGTAAGCTTAGGGTCCTCCTACTCTGTCATCTTCCCCAGCCTGAATTCCATTTATTTTTCTTTAAAAGTCACTGGAATTTCTAGTGATATTACTTCTTTTGTCTCTGATACAATTTGTTTTCTTTTTTTTTCTTAATCATTCCAACTTGGGTTTTATCAAATTAATTGATTTTTTAAAAAACTGTATTTTAATTTTATTGACTCTGGTCACTTGTCCAGTTTATTTTCTTAATTTTATGCATCATTTGGGGTACACTAGTTTTTTCCCCTAGATTTTTAACATGAAAATGCAAATATTTAATTTTAAACCTTCTTTCTTTTTGTGTAAGCCCTTTAAAGCTGTATGTTTTCCTCTAACTGCAGCATCAGTTACATACCATACATTTTGATATTTTATATTTGGTTAAAGTATTTTCATTTTCTTTGTGATTCTTTTTTTTTTTTTGTCTAGTGGGTTGGTTTAGAAGTATGTCAACTGGGGGCGCCTGGGTAGCTCTGTGATTAAGCATCTGCCTTCAGCTCAGGCCTCGATCCCATGATCTTGGGATCAAGCCCCACATCGAGCCCTGCATGGGTCTCCATGCTCCGTGGGAGGCCTTCTTCTCCCTCTCCCACTCCCACTGCTTGTGTTCTCTCTCTCGCTGTCTCTCTCTGTCAAATAAGTAAATAAAATCTTTTAAAAAAATAGAAGAATGTCCATTGATTTTCAAGTATTTGTGGATCATCTAGATGACTTTTTGTTATGAATTTCTGATTTAATATTTATTTTAGATGTACATATTTTGAAATTCATTGTGACTTATTTAATAATAGTAATTGTTTTTATCCTTTTGTTTCCCATTTTTGCTTGATTATTTCCATGCTTTACAAACTTCACAGAGAGAGTATGTGTTGAAGTGTTGTATTTCTTTTTCAATTAGTAATTGAAATGCTCTAATAACTTCTGCAGAGTTACATTTGAATACAGGTTTTATTCATTTTATTTCTAACGAGTATTGCTTCTTCTAAAAAGTTCAGATATTGGACACATGTTTTGCTTATGGATTAAGCAAAAGATGATCTATTCTAGTATTCTCTACCTCACTGTAATGAGAACATTGCATCCTGCTGTCAATGCTTTGCAATTTTGTGGTGAGTGGTGAGAAACTGAGTGTTTGAAATGTGATTAAAACAGCAATGTCCTGATTGAGATCTGTATTTATTGGGATGGAATTTGTATTTAGATTTGAGTGCAAGTTACAGAAATCCCAAAGTAATAATGGCTTAAATCAAGAGAAGTTTATTTTATTTTCAGAAATTAGCATTCTATTAATCGCACGGCATTTCATTGTATAATTTCACATTAATTTCTACACAGTGGCTTTCTTATCGAAGATCATCTCATAGTTCATGATGGAAGCTTTAACTATAACAATTAACCAAAATTATAGTCACCAATAGAATGAAAGCATGGTTGTCAACATTACTTCCTAGAATTTAAACACATGGTTTTGTTTTACGCCAATTATCTGACATTTATAGATGTATAGTCCCAACTTTATGAAATGCTAAGAAATGTAAGGATTGTACAAGGAAGTCTTGTATTCAACTGAAAATCAGAAGCTCTATTATCAAGAAAATGAGAGACTGGAGAATGAGAATGTCCAACAAATGTTTGCAAAGATTCAAGCTGCAAATAAATTCCTAGTGACATTAATTTTAATGTCACTAGGAAGTGTATTTCTTATAAACCAGTTACACATAATAAACATATCTTACATTGCCTAGTTTTAAGTAATATAACGCTGTATCACTTTTTCTTCTTTTGGTTTTTGGTAGTTAGATAGAAATCATCTGAATTATTTGCAATGTATCAATAAATCCATTATTTGTCGTTGTTATAACTGAAGAGTATTTTCAACCAGGATGTGACCTCCAAAAGATAATTGGTAATTCATTAAAAAATCCCTAATTTGTAGAAAAAAAAAATCCCTTATTTGTTCATGATCCTCAAGTAAATAACATTTCCCTGTCCTAACCCAAAGCACTATGTTTTGAGTCTATTGCCTTGAAAATCCAATAACTTCACATTAGGTATATCTGCTCTCAAATTATAAAGCTTTTTGAATATAATCTTTTCATGTGTTAATATTATTCGGAATAATAAAAGTCATAATGTAACAACAACCAAAGAATATACTATTTACAACAGATGGTTTCCACCATACACTCATTTATTTTTAAAAAATCATTAAAATGATTTATCATTTTATGATCTCTAGCATAGTACCCTGTGCTAGAGAACAAAGGGATTGGAATACCTTTTCTCCTGTAGCTTAAAAACTAGTAGGAGAAGATAATGAGCAAATAAATAATATTTTGGTTGTTAATAAATATTTTAAAGAAAAATAAATGTCACTAAAAGATTAAAGAGTAGTAATTTAAAATAAATAATAAAGAGTAAATTTGAAAGAGTAGTATTTTAGATGTGTGCTTAGAAATGTTATCTCTGATTGAATAAAGAATTGAACACTGGACTCCAGTTTAGGCAATATATTTAAGTTAGAGAAACAGCTATCTGAGCTATCAGGTATAGGTGTTATTCAAAATGCAGTACTGAATAAGATTACCAATGAAGAAATATAGACAAAAGAAGCAAAAAATCCAATCTCTTTTGTTAATACAGGCTGTTATAATATTTATGAGTCACAAAAAGAAAAAGAAGCAACAAATGAAATAGATGGAGTACTTTGTGAGGTAGGAGCTATAAGAAGAAATAATTTCATGAATGAGTGTAATATAAGAATCAATAAAATTTTATTATTTAATTCTAACTAAAAATATTTAATATAAGTTCTTGCACAATTGACGTCCTTTGTACAGAAAGGAACAAAATTGAGAGTTTTGACTCTTATGGAATGCGATTAAATAGCTTTATTCCAAGTCTAGGCAATTTATGAAGCAATACGTCCATAAAAATTTGAAGTTTGATGTATGTTTAGTCATTCCAGTGGTGTGAAGATGTTTAGTAACTGCAGCATGGAGGATTTTGCACATTTCATTTCAAAGCCAAAGTCCCAGTGTCTTCAAAATCAGCCACACTTAGATCCATCATACAAAGCTGCAGCTTGTGGCAATGGAGAAGTGGAACAAGGAGAACAATGTGACTGTGGAAGTGCAGAGGTTAGTGCTCATTTGGAAGAATATATAGCTATAGAATTGCATGAAAAATTATAAATTTTTATAGTATGCTGTCATTTTCCCTAATACATCAAACTCACTTTTATATTGTAATAAGCTGATGAGTGCACTTATATATCAGTATATGGATTCAGTGGTTTGTAGATTATCCATACTGGTGATTTTCAAGGACATTAATTCTCTAACTGAGTTGACCTAGGTTTTGCTTTGCCTCTTGAGTGTGTTCTTCCTGAGGACAGGCATACCTCAGAGATATTGTGGGTTTGGTTCCAGACCACCATGATAAGGTGAATATCACAATAAATTTTGATCTCCCAATGCATATAAAAGTTAGATGTTTATACTATCCTATAGTCAATTAAGTGTGAAATAGAATTGTCTAAAAAACAAGGTTTGTATCTTAATTACAAAATACTTTTTTTTTTTTTGCTAAGTACATTTGCTGATTTTTTTTTTTCTAAAAAGTGCTAATTATCATCTGAGCTTTCAGCAAGTCACAATCTTGCCTTAATGCGGATGGCTGCTGACTGATCAGGCTTGTGGTTGTTGAAGATTGGGTGGCTGTGGCAGTTTTCTTAAATAAGACAACAATGAAGCTTCCTACATTGATTGACTCTCATGAACAGTTTCTCTGTAAGCATGTGATGGTGTTTGATGACATTTTATTCACAATAGAACTTTTACATTGGAGTCAATCCTCTCAAACCCTGCTGATGTTTAATCAACTAAATTTATGTAATATTCTAAATCTTTTGTTGTCATTTTAACAGTCTTCACATCATCTTCAGCGGGAGTAGCTTCCATCTCAAGAAACCACTTTCTTTACTTATCCATCGGAAGCAACTCCCTGTCTGTTGAAGTGTTATCATGAGATTTTAGTGATTCAGTCACATCTTCACGCTTTACTTCCAATTCTAGTTTTCTTGATATTCCACCACTTCTATAATTATGTCCTCCACTGAAGTCTTGACCCCCTCAAAGTTTTTTTGTGAGGGTTGGAATCAACTTGTTCCAAACTTCTGTTAATGCTTTCTGAATACTTCACATGGTACCTAGTCTGGTAAGTCCTTTCCACAAAGTTTTCAACTTGTTTTGCTCAGGTCCATTAGAGAAGTCACTATGTAGTGCAATTATTACCTTATGAAATGTCAGTTGAAGTTACTCCTTGATCAATGGACTACAGAATGGATGTTGTGTTAGCAATCATAAAAATAACATTAATATCATTATACATCTCTATCAGAACTTTTGGGTGACTGGGTGCATTGTCAATGAGCAGTAATATTTTAAAAGGATTTGTATTTCTCTGATGCTGAGTGATGTTGAGCATTTTTTCATGTGTCTGTTGGCCATTTGGATGTCCTCTTTACTGAAATGTCTGTTCATATCTTCTGCCCATTTCTTGATTGGATTATTTGTTTTTTGGGTGTTGAGTTTGAGAAATTCTTTATAGATTTTGGATACTAACCTTTTATCTGATATGTCATTTGCGAATATCTTCTCCCATTGTGTCAGTTGTCTTTTGGTTTTGTTGACAGTTTCTTTTGCTGTGCAAAAGCTTTTGATCTTGATGAAGTCCCAGTGGTTCATTTTTGCCCTTGCTTCCCTTGCCTTTGGAGATGTTTGTAGGAAGAAGTTGCTGTAGCTGAGGTTGAAGAGATTGCTGCCTGTGTTCTCCTCCAGGATTTTGATGGATTCTTGTCTCACATTGAGGTCTTTGATCCATTTTGAGTCTATTTTTGTGTGTGGTGTAAGGAAATGGTCCAGTTTCATTCTTTTGCATGTGGCTGTCCAGTTTTCCCAATACCATTTGTTGAAGAGACTGTCTTTTTTCCATTGAATATTCTTTCCTGCTTTGTCGAAGATTAGTGTAAGCCTAATGATTCACAGACATGTATCCTGGGGCAAATAATACATTATATGTTAATAAAAAATTAAAAAAAAAAGGATTCTTTTATTCTGAGCAGTGTGTCTCAACACTGGTCTTAAAATATTCACTAAACCTTGTTGTAAACAGATGTGCTGTCATTCAGACTTTGCATTTATAGGGCACAGGCAGAGTAGATTTATCATAATTTTTAAGGGCCCTAGAAATTTTGAAATGGTAAATTAGTATTAACTTCAGCTAGAAATAACCAGCTGCATTAACCCCGACAGGAGAGTCAGCCTGTCCTTCGAAGTTTTGAAACCAGGCATTACCTTCTCCACCCTATTTATGAAAGTCCTAGGCAACATCTCTCAATGGAAGGCTGTTTTATCTACATTGAAAACCTGTTGTTTAGTGTAGCCGCCTTCATTAATTCTCTTTGTCAGTCTTCAAAATAACGTGTTACAGCTTCTACATCAACATTTGTTACTTAACTTTGCACTCTTATGTGATGGATATAGCTTCTTTCCTTAAATCTCACGAACCAACCACTGCCAGCTTCAGGGTCTTCTGCAGCCTCCTCTCCTCGCTCAGCCTTCATAGAATTGAAAAGCACTAGCTAGGGCTTTGCTCTGGATGAGGCTTTGGAATTTTGTGGTTGGTTTGATTGTCTATCCAGACCACTAAAACTTTCTCCACATCGGCAATTAAGTCCATTTTGATTTCTTATCATGCAGGTATGACTGAAGTAGTATTTTTAATTTCCTTCAATAAATTTTCCTTTGCACTCAAAACTTGTCTAACTTTTTGGTGTAAGAGTCCTGGCTTTTGGCCTATCTCAGCTCTTAACATGCCTTCCTCACAAAGCTTAATAATTTCTAGCTTTTGGCTTAAAGTGAGAAACATGAGACTCTTCCTTTAACTTGAACACTTAGAGGTCATTGTAGGGTTATTAACTGGCCATATTTCAATGTTGTTACGTCTCAGGGAATAGAGAGGCCTGAGAAGAGGGAGACAGAGGAGCATACACAATTAAGTTGATTGTCTTATATGGGCATGGTTCATGACACTCCCCAAAACTGCAATAGTAACATCAAAAATCACTGAAAAAGGAACACCATAGAAAATATAAAATAAAGAAAAAGTTTGAAATACTTCAAGAATTATGAAAATGTGACACAGATACTGTTGGAAACATGACACTGATAGACTTGCTCAATGTAGGGTTGCCACCTTCAGTTTGTACAAAATGTAGTATCTGCAAAGTGCAATGAAGTGAAGCACAATAAACTAAGGTACACCCATGTTTCTTCCAAACCTAAGATAGGCTGGCATTCAGGAAAATAGATATACAAAGTTTTCACAAATCAACAAGAAAATGAGGCATACTTACGGATTTGAATATTTTAATACAGGTCAATATTTAAGTAAGAAATATTTGGACCATCCATAATCAATAAAAGCATGTTTTCTAACCCACAAAAGTCTTAGATAAAGCGGCTGGATTGGAGGGAATTGGAAGAGTTGAGGTAAAAGGAATGCAATAAGGGAGAAAGATGCTAAGACTCATTCATAATGGGCATATGGATGTGAGAAAATCAAGACACTAAAGTTCACTGTTCCCTACAGCAGTAGCTAAAGTCACACATGTGTACCCTCCTCAAAATGAAAGTGAGCTTTTAGATACCTAATTGGATGATGTGTTTTTAAGAAATTATTTGCCAATACCCACTTGTCTTTTCTTGTTTGGGTCTGAATGGAAACTCTGAAAATTTCTAGTAAAAATTCACAGTTGTATATCTTAGGTCTATTAACCATCATATAATTGAACCAGTCCCTGTAATATAACTTTATTCTTTGGAATCCCATAAATATAGCAATAACAATGGCATTGTTCTGGAAAGAACAGAACAGTTTTGGCAGAATAGCTGGAAAATACTGCAAATTTTGTTCACCCTAGTAAGTATTATAAGTAATATGAGTATAATATAAGTAATATGAGCTTTAACTCATATTAAGATTAGTGAAATGCATGATTTATTTTTGTTATTTGTCATTTTCTTATTGAGATTTTTGTCCACTTAACCCTATTCCAAATCCTGGGGAATTTAAAAAGTGTGTGTGTGTGTGTGTGTGTGTGTGTGTGTGTGTGTAAGCGTTGTTTCTCTAATGTCTTATCTGTTGTTTTTTTTAAGCATAATAATTAAATTTTTAAAAACAAAATCACTGGTCATGGATGAATCATAGCATTAATCAAGGCATAATAGGGTATAGATAAGTGATATAAAGCTGATAATTTCAATCTTGCTTAGAAATATCATTTCTAGCTCTTTGTCTTTAGAGGATTAAAAGTAAAGTAAACTTTGGATACCCCATAAAAGTTACAGACTTATTAAAACACAGTAGATTCATAAGAGTTGATTAGGAACTACTGACTATAATGAAATTGATAAACCATAGCTTCTGTTTATCTTATGTTTTGTATTTAACTATCCCTTTGTCTACAACAGCATCAGAGAGCTTGATGTCTTGCTTTTTGTGGACCCCACGGTTTCAGAAAGTCCTACTATCAATACAGGCAAACCTACTCTAGGGATGCACAGTATAACACAGAGTAGTAACTAATAAATATCTGTTATATAAATGAATAAGTGGCTTTATTTTTTATGTTTGCCAACATGTGATTTAGGCATCTAGCTGTATGTTATGTAATATACTGTTATCATTAAAATATCTATCTAATGCAAGTAAAAATTGGAAGATACTTCAGAGCATTTGGTTTGCCTTTCAGGATTGTGAAGCTCTGTCAAACACATGCTGTGATCCTGCCACATGTACACTAAAAGCTGGCTCAGTTTGTGATACTGGTAAATGCTGTACAAATTGTCAAGTAAGAGCCTTTTTAAATTTTCTAATTACCTACCTGAACAAAGTCATCTTCATAATATTTATATGTTCACATTCTGCTTTATTCAATGTCATTTACTCCACCCCATCAGTATTCGGCAAGAGGAACAATATGTAGGCCTCCCAATGATGAATGTGATCTCCCTGAATACTGCAATGGATCATCTGCAACATGTCAAGATAACTTTTTTGTTCAGAATGGGCATCCATGTGGAGAGAATCAATGGGTCTGTCTGAATGGAAGTTGTATAAGTGGGATAAAACAATGTGCAGATATATTTGGTGAAGGTATTTATTATAATTTGATTTCCCATATATGTGTTTTTCTGGAAACCAAAAAAATAGGAATTGATACATAATTGTGATTTAAAAAATAATGTGATTTTTAGTATAAATATCTTAAAGGATTACAGAAAGAAGGAATAACATAAGAAAAAAATCAGACATTGTCTGGAATTAAAATTATTAATTGTTTCCACAAAATAATAAAGGAAAACATTCAAAATCCATGGGATCTTCATTTGATAAGGAAGAAAGCAGACTGAACATAACTTATGCTTTCTCACTCCATATCCACAGTTTTCTTGGTAAATATAAAATAAACACATATGGCTATGGACATTAAAGGCCATAAATGTAAGTTGGCATATGAGTACAATTTAAATCACACATGCAGATACATACAACCAGATACACGCACCTGGGAACTACAAGAATAACTTATGAAAATCCATAAAAGGGATCATGAAGATCCAGTAACTATGAAATCGTTGAAAGACGATGTGCACCAAGGTTGAAAGCAAAAAGAAAAACCATGGCACAAAATATACACAGAAACATTTGCTGAAGTAGATGGAGACAGCAGCATGTTGTGTCTATATCAGGAGAAGCAAGAAGCAATTGACAGAGGAAATATTCAGGATACTCATTAAATAGCCGGGTGGGCCAAACTTTTCTCAATGGTAACAGGTAAATGCCTACTCTAATTTCTGTGTAAAAAGGAGTTGCAAAGTGATTATCAACTCCCCAAATAAACATACAATAACATAGAATGACTTTTGGTTTGAAGAAAGGCAACACAAAGTTAAAAGGAAAGAAACACATAGTGATGAAGTGCTCTCCCAAGGAACTGGGTGATTTGAACCACAAAGGAAATTTTGAAGAAAGAGATCTCTCTCTCTCTCTCCATCTCTCTCTTTGTTATCTATCTATCTATCTATCTATCATCTATCTATCATCTATCCATCATCTGTTATCATCTATTATCTATCTATATCATCTAATATGTCATCTATCATCTTTCTATCATTTATCTATCATCTAGCTCTACCTCTTATCTATATCTATCATCTCTATCTTTTCGTCTATATCATCTACCTATCTATGTATCTACCTATACATACATATAGATAAATAGAAAGAGAGAGAGAGAAAGAGAAAGGAAAAGAAAATCTTGATTTGAAAGGTATACTGGTTAAAATGTAAAAATAAGCATATTGGTTGGATCATTGAAAAAGTAGAACTTCTGTTTAAGCTGGAAGAATTGCAAATTTCACCCAATGATAAATGGTAGATAAAAAAATTAAAAAAATAAAAAATTAAAAAGTATATGAAAACACACATTTGAAATCTTGTAATTTGGTTTCCAAGTTTATTTCTGTAAGAAATGGTTGTGAATGATGTCCAAAAAAAGGGATACTAAGCCAGGAGATAGAAGAATTAAACAAGAAGAAATAATCATCGTAGAAATTAGCAAAATTCATTTTTGACTAACATACATATCTCTTAAAATATACATATTTAAAATACAAAGAATAGTATGAAATGGAGATATTAATATGTCAAAATGTTAATCCCTAGAAGAAGAAGAATAGAAAAAAATAGTATCACTAAGAAAAAAAACAGACCTGAAACAAAACTCAATCATTTCAATAAAATGCAGCACCAAGTGGAATTAAAAATTGGCATAAGTCAAGTATTAATTTTATAATTTAAGATAGCTACAATAAGAATAATAAGGTGAAACTACAAGCTTGTAAAGGAGAAAAACAGAAACAATAAAAATACTTGATTAATTCCAAAGAAGATAAAAACAGAGTTAAAAAAAGGACATAGGCCAATAAATTCTGAGACAGCTTATTTATATTTAAATATTAGCAACTATTTTAAATTATAAGCCTGTATTAAATATTAAATTTAGGGAAAGGATGTAACAAGTAGTGACAGTTAAGAGGATAACTCGAAAAATTAAGATATATTTTATTGTTGATATTTTAAAAAGCATTAGACTCTAATGAAACCAAAGATAGCTAATTGTTTAAATTATAACAGGAGAGAAAGTTTGCATATTTTAGGGGAACCACCGTTAGCCAGTTTTTTTCCTACAGACATTTTGAGGTTTTGAAAGTTGACGATCAGGCTTGGATTAGGAAGAGAACTTCAATTAGGAAAAAAAAAAAAAAAGAATATTGTAGCAGTTGAAATTTAAGGTAATCAAAGACCAGATGGTGGAAGCTTGCCACCAGAAAACCTTAGTCTTCTAAAAGATTTCACTACAATTTGAAGTGCCTATGTTAGTAGGCTAGGAAGCTGTTCTGAGATTCTCTAAATGGTAAGAGATTATCTCAGGCAGATTTACAGTGAAAACAAATATCGACAAGGCTTTCAGTCTCACATGGATCACACCCAAGACAATGACACAGATCCAGAATGAAACTGTACATCAGTCCTGGCCCCTTTGCCTGATTAGATTTCAGAGATCACTACCTCACTAAATCTGCCTACCTCTGGAAAGTGCCATTAAAAGTATAAAATAGAAAATGGAAAGTAGCAATATTTAAAGAGATAAGAACCAATGATTTTCAAAATGAAAGTTAATCCCACAAATTCAAGATGTTCTGAGAATCTTAAGAAGAATGTCTTTTAAGAAAAAACACAAAAAGACCTTATAGCAAAACTACAAAAAATTGAAAAGATGAAAATAAACATCTGGAGTGGGAGAAATAGACACAAAAATTTTTAAAAAGCAAGTGTGAGTCATATTTCTTGTCAATAATTACAGAAGCCAGATGACAAAGTGGAGGGCTAAAAGAAAATAACTGCCCACCCAAAATTCTGTAATGAGCAAAAACACCCTTTAAATCTTTTTAATAAATGTGCTTGAACAAGTGTACATTCACAGGCAAAAGAATGAATTTGAACCCTTATCTCACACCAAACAGAATTAACCTAAAATGTATTATAGACCTAAATGTAAAAGCTAAAGCTATAAAACTTTTAGAAGAAAATATAGGCATAAATCTTAGTGATCTTGGATTATGCAATATTTTCAATATGCTATAATATTAAACTGGATATATGTTAAACAACACACAATCAAAAAGCACAGGTGACTAAAAAAATTATTTTAAAAAATGAATCATTTGGACTTCAAAAACTTAAAGAACTTTTGTTCTTCAAAGAAAATCACCAAGAAAGTGAAAAAAACACCTCAAGGAATGGGAGAATATATTTGGAAACCATATTTTTAATAATGGCCATGTATAGAATACATAAACATTCAATTCAACAGTAAAAAAGACAATGTGGTTTAACAAGGAAAAAATTGAGTAGACATTTCTGAAAAAATAAAGACATAGAAGTGGCAAATCACATGAAAGATGTTCAATCATTAGTCATTAAGGAAATGCAAATTAAGACCACAACATGGTACTTGTTCACAGTCACTAAGATATGGTATAATTAAAGGACAATAGCAATTTTTGTGAGGATATGGCAAGATCTGAACGCATGCTTTGCTAGATAGAAAATGGTACAGTTGCTTTAGAAAGCAATTTGTATGTGATTGTGTGTGGGTTGTTTGACATATATCCAGTTTACTATTATAGCATATTGATGATCACCTTTACTGCCCCCCCACTTAATAATCTCGAATGCACAGCAATGCAGTGTCTGCTAAAAATTAAGTATCGGTTTGGCTGGTTGGTTGGTTGTTTTTAAACCTAAAAGTGTGAATATTTCTTATGCTTTTGGTCATTTTTCTTATGCTATTTTAATTTCTCTCCCTTTATAATTATTTTAATATCTCAAAAACAAGTCATCTTAGTCTTTCGTATCTTCTTCATACATGTTGACGTGGCTTTCCTCCATATGAACTAAAGAACCAGATTAATAAATTAACTCATGCATTACATTTAGTTGAATTAATATCCATGTTATTCTGTGGATGATGTAATGAGTGGTATCTTGTGATTTTGATTTGCGTTTACCAGAAGACTAATGATGAACATTTTTTCAAGTGCTATTGACCATTTGTATGTCTTGTTTGGAGAGATATTTATTTACATCCTTCAGCCATTTATTTTAGGGTTTTTTTTATTATTGAGTTGTAATAGTTCTTTATATAATCTGTATTCAGTTTATTTTTAAATTCATGTTTCGCAAATTTTTATCTCATTGTATATGTCATGTCATCATTTTCCTGATAGCCACCTTTGAAATGCAAAGTTTTAATTCTGATGTTCAAATTATCTATTTTGTGTGTGTGTCTGCTTGTGATTTTGGTGTTATAAACAAGAAAGTATTGCTTAATCCAAGATCCTGACTTACTCTCTCCCCCCCTTTTTTTTTCTTGGGGTTTTTATGTTTTCCTCTGAAATTTGGTTCTAGAATTCATTTTGTTAATTTTGTATATGGTGTGAAAAATGATTCCAACCTAATTCCTTAGCATGTGGATATCCAATTGTTTAAACATCACTGTTGAAAAGATGATTATTCCCCCATTTAATTGACTTGGTATCTCTGCTGAAAAATCACTTGATTGAAAAAGTAAGGGTTTATTTCTGGGCCATCAAGTCTACTCTGTTGATCTACACATGTATATGCTTATGTCAATAGCACACTGTCTTGATTACTGTAGCTTTGTAGTTTAGAAATCAAGGATGTGAACAATCTAATGCTTTTTTTCTTTTTAAAATTGTCTTGGATATCTTAGGTCTCTTGCATTTCTTGAATTTCAAAATGAGTCAATTTCTGCAAAAAAGTGCTGTGGAATTTTGATAGTAATTTTGTGTTGAATTCGTACATCAATTTGAGGTGCAATGTTATATCAACTATATGAAGGTTTCCAATCCATAAACATGGGATATCTTTCCAATATTTGTATATTATTTAGTTAATTTTAATTAAATGTTTTATAGCTTTATAATTATCACTATATAAGCTCTATACTTCTTTTGTTAAATATAAATCTTGATATTATTTTTGATGCTATTATAAATAGGATTTTTAAAAATTTCATTGTTCATTACCAGTGTATAGATATCAATTGATTTTGAATATTGAACCTTTATCCTGCAACCTTACAAAAGATCTTTATTAATTCTAGTAAGTATTTTTAGCAGATTCCTAGAATTTCTATATATCAGAAAATGTCATAGGAAGTGGATATATTTTAATTTCTTAATTTACAATCAATATGTCTTCTGTTTTTTCTTACATACAATCTATATGTCTTCTGTTTTTTCTTACATACAATCTATATGTCTTCTGTTTTTTCTTCTTGGATATTTTTCCTGATTAGTACTTGCAGTACAATATTGAGTGGAAGTACTCAGGGTATATATTTTGGTTTGTTCCCTATCTTAAGGGTTGAGCATTGAGTTTTTCATTATTAAGGATGATGTTAACTATGGTTTTTCATAATTCTCTTTAATAGGTTAAGGAAGTTCCACTTCTGTTACCCATTTTATTAAGGTTTTTTTTTTTAATCAAGAATTAAATGTTAGGTTTTCCTGTCCTTTTCTGTGTTTATTGAAATGATCATTTTTTTTTCTTTTAGTTTATTACAGCACATTACACTAATTAATTTCCAGCCTTGCTTTTCTGGAAAATAATACCACTTGGTCATGGCATATTATCTTTTTTTATATTGATGGATTGTTGGTTTATACTTGAAAATTTTTTCTTTTTTTTATTGTGAAAAAATTTACATGACATAAAATCATTTTACCATTTTTAAATGTATAATTCAACATCATTAATGTATTAATGCATTAATACTTTACAAATATCACCATCATCCATCCCCAGAAATTTTTTCAATTTTCCAAACTGAAACTCCATATCCATTAAAGTTGACTTCACTGATGATTTTCATGTACAAATGTTTTTAAATTTTTGATCTGTATTTTCTTTTGTTGCCTGTGCTTTTGGCATCATATCTAAGAAATGATTGCCAAATCCAATGTCAAAAAACTTTTCTTCTATATTTTCTTCTAAGAATTTTATAGTTTTTAGCATAAGACATAGAGAAGTTGAATCACTATGTTGTATACCTGCAACTAGTGTAACACTGTGTGTCAACTATACACAAATAAAAAAAGATTTTAAAGTTTTTATTTAAATTCCAGTTACTTAACATACAGTGTAATATTAGTTTCAGGTATACAATTTAGTGATTCAACACTTAACATACAACACGCAGTGCTTATCTAAACAAGTGTTCTCCTTAATAATCTCCATCATTTTTCAAAAGAGCTTTATAATTGTAGCTCTTACATTTATGTATCTAATCCATTTTTTGTTAATTTTAGAATATCATGTAAGTAAGTGTTTCACTTGATTCTTTTGCATGTGTATATCCAGCTTTCTTAATACAATTGTTGAAAAGACTATCCTTTCCAACTGAATGATTTGGGTACCCATCTCAAAAATTATTAGAAATATATGGTAGGAAATACATCTAGGGTCTCTGTACTATTAGTGTATATATATCTGTCTCTGTGCTAGGATGCCAATATATGTTGTTTTGAATACTGTAGTTTTTGTGTTAAGTTTTGAAATCAGGAAGTATGAGACCTCCAAGTTTGTTATCCATTTTCAAGATTGTTTTTTCTATTTGAGGCCCTTGAGATTCCATACAGATTTTAGGATGAATTTTTTTATTTCTGCAGAGATGTGTTTGTATTTTGATAAGTTTTGCTTTGGAGTTTTAGATCACTTTAGGTGATATTGCCATCTTAACATTTTGTCTTCCGAGCCATAAACATGGGATAACCTTCCATTTTTTGGTGTGTTTCCTTTAACTTTCTTTAGCAACATCTTGTGGGTTTCATTTTTACAAATTTTATTTCTCTAGTTAATTTTACTTATAAGTATTTTTCCTTTTTGATACATTGATAAATAAAAATAGTTTACTTAATTTCCTTTGGGACTTTCCATTGCTGATGTATAAAAATACAATTGATTTTCATGTGTTAATTTTTATCCCAAAACTTTGCTGAATTTATTAGGGGTGTGTGTGTGTGTGTGTGTGTAAAATCCTTAGGGTCTTCTATATATATGAAATCATGGCAATTGTGAACAGAAATAATTTTACTTTTCCTATTCCAATTAAGGCACCTGTTATTTCTTCCCCCCCCAAATACGTTTATTTCTTCAATCTTACAAGATTAATTGTTCATGAAACACACTCAGTGCACCTGTTATTTCTTTTACTTGCCTCTTGCTCTAGACTAGGACTTCTACTACATTAAAAAAGGGACAAAATGTTACATCTCTGCATTGCTCCTTGTTAAAGGAAAAGGTTTCAATTTTTCACCATTGAGTATTATGTTAATTGTGCTTTTTATAGATGGTCTTTGTTATATTGAAGGACTTTCCTTCTACTTCTAGTTAGTTAAATGTTTTTATCATTAAAATGTATTGAATTTTTAATATGCTTTTTTTTTGCATCAATTGACATGATCATGCATTTTCCCCCCTTTATTCTGCTATTTTGGTGTTTAACATTGACTTTTTTGTGTATTGAATCATCCTTGTATTCCAGGAAAACATCTCACTTGGTAAATGAAGTATAATGCTCTTATTCTTTATTTAAAAAGTTTTTTTTTTTTAAAAAAATTTATTTATTTGAGAGAGCACACAAGCAGGGGGATTTGGCAGAGGAAGAGGGAGAAGCAAGCTCCCTGACATGGGGCTTGGTCCCAAGGCCCTAGCATCATGACCTGAGCCAAAGGCAGATGCTTAACCAACTGAGCCACCCAGGTACTCTGAAGTATAATGCTTTTAATATGCTTTAGAATTCAGTTTACTAGCATTTTGTTGAGGTTTTCAAGTCACGGTCTGTAAAAAATTAATCTGTAGATTTTTTTAAATTAACATATAATGTATTATTTGCCCCAGGGTACGTATCTGTGAATCATCAGGCTTACACATTTCACAGCAATTACCATAGCTCATACCCTCCCCAATGTCCATAACCTAGCCACTCTACTCCTACACCTTCACCCCCCAGCCACCCTCAGTTTGTTTCATTAGTTTAGGAGTCTCTTGTGGTTTGTCTCCTTCCTGATCCCATCTTGTTTCATTTCCCTCCCACACCCTCTATGACAGATTCTTTGCCTCTTTGGTTTGGTAATCTGTAGATTCTTTAAAAAACATTTTTATTAAAAAAAACATTTTTATTTAAATTTCAGTTAACACACAGTATAATATATTAGTTTCAAGTGTGTACAATATGATGACTCAACATTTCCATGCAACAACCAGTGCTCATCACAAGTGTGCTCCCTAATCCCTACCACCTATTTAACCTCTCCACCTACCCACCTCCCCTCTGGTAGCCATCAGTTTGTTTTCCATGGTTATGAGTTGGCTTCTCTGTTTTCCTCTCTTCCCCCTCCCCATGTTCATT
>CM052800.1:149496792-149511816 GCA_028533885.1 Nasua narica | reverse complement strand
TTTCACTCCGCATAATCTCTTCTAGTCCTGTCCATGTTGATACAAAAGTTGGATATTCATCCTTTCTGATGGAGGCATAATATTCCATTGTATAGATGTACCACATCTTCCTTATCCACTCATCTGTTGAAGGGCATTTTGGTTCTTTCCACAGTTTGGCTATTGTGGCCATTGCAGCTATGAACATTGGGGTACATGTGGCCCTTCTTTGTACTACATCAGCTTCTTTGGGGTAAACACCGAGTAGTGCAATTGCAAGGTCATAGGGTAGCTGTATATTTATTGTTCTAATATTTTTTCTTTTTTGAAATGGCCCAAGTTGTTTTAATAAGTCACACTGAATGATGCAAAAGTGACACTGTGACTTTAATAAGTCACAGTGAATGATGCAAAAGAACAATATCTTACTCATATTTTGGGAAAGAATCTATAATGTATTAATTGTCTGGAAATTTTGCAGTATTTACCAATGAAGTCACCTGCACTCAGCCTTTTCATTGCAGGAAATTTCCTGATTAATAATTCAAATTCATCAGCTTTGTTGAGTTTTTTAAAGAACAAAATTTTGGTTTCACTGATTTTCTCTGTCATTTGTCTATTTCCTATTTTATGGTTTTCTGCTATAATCACTATTATTTCCTTCCTTCTGTTTGCTTTTAGAATTCTTTTTTTAGTATCTTAAGATGGAATTCTAGGTTATTAACTTGAAATATTCTCTTCTATTTTCAACATTAACTGATATCAGTTTCTAAATGCTGTTTTCAGTATTTCCCATAAATTTTTGTATGTCGTGTTTTTATTCCTATTAATTTTAAAGTATTTTCTAATTTCCCTTGAAGTTTGTTTCTTTGGCACTTTGGTTATTTAGGAGTGTGTTTTTAAATTCTCCTGTTTGTACATTCCCTAATGTACTTTTATTATTGATTTTTAATTGAATTCCATGGTATTCAGAGAATATAATTCAAATGATTTCAGTCCTTTTCAATTTCTTTAATTATCTTGGCCTCACATCTATATGGAGAAGAATATGCATCTTGTTATTGTTGGATAGAGTATTCTACAGATACCTGTTAGGTCTAGTTCATTTGTAGTGTTCTAATTTTATATTTCCCTGCTGATATGTTTGTTCTGTCTGTTACTGAAAATTGACAAAAATCAGGTATTATTTTTGTTTATTCCTTCTGCCAGTTTTGTAGATTTTGGAGCTTTGTTCTTAGGGAAAATGTTTATAACTGTAAAATTTTCTCCACAGATTGACTCTCTTATCATTGTAAAAATTCTTTGGTTGTCTTCAGTAACTTTTTTTTTTACTGTATTTTTGTGATGTTGGTATAGGCACTCCAGCTTTCTCTGTGTTACTGCTCTGGATTTTATATTCCCTCGTGATTGTGGATTACTGTGCCAAGAGTGGCATCTGTGCCTCAACCTCTCCTACTAAATTCTAAGAGGTTTTTTTCTCCTTTGCTCAGTGTGTGGGAGTTGCTCACTTAGTTTTAGTGTTTTTGACATGAAGGTTTTCCATATGGAGCTGAAGATTTGGTGTGCCCATGGAGGAGGGGAGTTCAGAATCTTCCTATGTTGCCATCTTGAATTAGAAACTTTATCCCCATTAACATTTTAAAGATGATACTCTATTGTCATATGGTTTCCATATTTTCTAAAGAAAGTCTGTCTAATTGTGTCTCTTTTGTCTTTGAGCCATCAAGATTTTCCCTGCGTTTTTTTTTTTTTTTAAATCAGTCTTCATATCATGTTTGGATGTGTGTGCTTAATTCTTCTTAATGTTCTATGAGTTTCTTGGAACTCTGGTGTAAATACTACACTATTATACAGATTTTCTTAAAATTTCAATTTATATTTAATTATCTGTCCATAAAATTACTTCAATATATTTATTGTTGATACTTTTCTTGCATATTTATATCCTTTGTAATTAATTTTCATATATATGTATCATTGTTCTCTTTTCAACTATTTTAATGTAGGTAGATATCTTTATGTTATTTTTTTTTCCTAAATGATAAAAACACATTTCTAGTTAAATATTTTTCATTTTCTTCAATTCTTGCCTTTTCGAATCCCTGGTTTCAGTCTAAAATGCTTTTTGCAGGGCACCTGGGTGGCTCAGTGGGTTAAAGCCTCTGCCTTTGGCTCAGGTCATGATCTCAGGGTCCTGGGATCGAGCCCCGCATCGGGCTCTCTGCTCAGCAGGGAGCCTGCTTCCCCCTCTCTCTCTGCCTGCATCTCTGCCTGCTTGTGATCTCTCTCTCTTTGTCAAATAAACAAATAAAATCTTTTAAAAAAATAAATAAAATGCTTTTTGCATAGATATTATTATTATCTATCTTTTTCTTCTGTTAAGTGTATGAAATTAAATCAGAAACTGATATGTATTAAGCTTTGGTTAGAGTTTAAATAAAGTTCAGTCTATCTAGTTCACTATTGTTTCTATGGCATAACTCTTCAGGGTTTTCAACTGAGAGTTGTTATATTTACTGAGACTCCTTATCTTTACAGATATGTAACCATAACACAGAAACGGGAGAAAAATCCACACTGCTTTATGGAAGTCATCTCCTTATATTTTATTTTGTTATTTTAAAATTTTTTATTTAAAATCAATTAATTAATATATAGTGTATTACTAGTTTCGGAGGTAGAGTTTAGTGATTCAAAAGTTGTATGTAACACCCAGTGCTCATTATATCAAGTGCCCTCCTTAATGCCCATCACTCGGTTACCCCATCCCCCACCAATCTCCCCTCCAGCAACCCTCAGTTTGTTTCTTATAGTTAAGAATCTCTTATGGTTTAATCTGCTGCTCTTCACATGTTTAGAAGCAGGAAAAAGCTTTGAGGGGAGAATAAACTGTTGAGACCCCTTGGATCTTTAATATTATTACTATAGCTATAAAGATCTTTCAACTTTGGCCTATTTTTATGTCCACCATCAATGGCCTGCTTCACTAGCTAAGCAAATAATTTTGACTTCTCACCCATAACCAGGTTTGCAAATGACCTCTGGGATAAAATAAACTTATTTTCAGCTCACAAGAGACTGTAGAAATTTCAGCTGAGATCCTAACATGTCCATTGTGGGTCCTCTTAGGTGTGGCATTTTTCTTCAGCACCACAATGCAGTGGTTAAATCTTCCTATCAGAGGTTGTTGGGTTAATCTTTCAACTACAGTAGAACTATTGGAGGTTATAATAAATAAACTGCTCTTTAAGTAGGTTAGCTCTTATGAGAATTGAACATATCATGTGCATGGATGGATTGGATAGTGAATGTAAAAATTATGACTCCTCAAGATTTTTTGGTCTGAGGAAAATATGATGAGAAAATAAGATATTAATTTCATAGTTTGTCTTGAAAAGACATTTATGCAAAATAGGTTCTTGACCTTTAGGTCAATTTTTAGTTTCTTATACATCTACAGATATCTAGACTTACTAAAAATTAGCAAAATAAACTGCATACCATGATTAAATTTAAGATATCATTTTGATTAGTAGACGAGACAGTTTTCAATTTTTAAATATTTAATTGAAATGATTTTGTATAATCATATCTAGTTTTATTTTCAACATATTATGATCATATTTTCTACAATATATTTTGAACAATTTCAGAATTTCAAATATATTAATAAATTATTTTAAATTAATATACACTCAATATAACTAACCGCACATTTTTTTCAGATACAAGTTTTGCTCCTGAAGACTGTTATACTTATCTTAATACTAAGGCTGATCAATCTGGGAACTGTGGTTCAAGTCCTTCAGGATACATACAGTGTAAAACTAAGTATGCTTTAAGAAATCTATCTGAGAAACTCTATTTATTGCTTTACATTAGAAAATATCACAAGATAATCAAGCTTATGAGTAATCAGAATATTACTTGATCATAAAGTAAGACTATAAATTATAAATGTCTTTAATACAGAATATTTATACTATTCTTTCTCATATACTCACTTATTCCTTGTACTTTTACACAGTGTTTAATTTATATAGGTACATTAGAAACATTAAGTGGACTGATCATATTTATTTTGCATACCATCATTTTAATTTTACAAAGGATGAGCATTTTTATAGTGATGAAATGAAAGTTCATGAGTTTTTCCTATCTAGTAAATAAAGCACTGTGTTTAAAACATGTGCTTTATAGCCATACATCTTTATTTCAAATCCAATCCCACCGCTTACCTACTTGTGTGATATGTGCCTCATTTTTCTGATATGTAAAATATGAATATTAAATCCACTGACACCATTGGGCTAATGCCAGTGTGGAATTTAGATATTCTATTGAGAATATTTAGAGTGAGACTGACACATAGTATGTATCATAGGATAATTAATTATTAAATATTATAATTCATATATTAGAACATTATTGTTATAATATTTTATTTTGACATGATTTCAAAATTGGTTTCATAGTAAAAGTAAAAATTCTGTAAAATACTTCTAGTTTGCATGAATAGTACAGATTCTCCATATATATTTATCCAGCTTAACCAATTATTTACATTTTGCCCATTTGTTTTATTTATCCTTCTGTTTTTTCCAAGTTTCCTCTCCTGTTCTCAAAATGATTTTCCTAAACCATTTGAAAGAATATTGAAAACTATCCTCCTTTACCTCCAAATAAATCATGTGTCTTTCCTGAGAATAAAGATATTTTCTTACATAACTATATTGTAGCTATAAAACATGGTTCTTATTAAAACTTCTTTGTCACAGTGAAATATTTAGAGTTATTTTGCCTTTTTCAGAAACAAATCCAGTCATATATTTGCATTTAGTCATAATGTATTTTTAAGCTTTAATGTAGAAAGTTTTTTTGTTTTGATTTATTCTTTTCCATGGGTCTTTTTTTTTAATGCTATGGAGTAATTGTTTTAGAGATTTCCCTCAATTTCATTTTGATGGATATTTTTCATAATTATATTTAAATTAAGCTTAGGCATCTTACTATTGAAGTGATGTATGCCTTAGTGCAATTTTTAAAGGGTATGTGGCATTTTTTCTCAATCTTGGATATTTTAGGTTAAATTATATTGAGAGCATGAACATACTCTGTTCCCTTTCAAACTTGGACCCATTAGAATTAAAATCCATTGATGATAAAATACATTGACTCTGCCTTTAAGCTAGAAATGTACTGTAGGAAGTATTCCCTTCACTATATCTGTTTGTTTGTTTATGCACTTATTTATATCAGTTCAGACTCAGTAATTGTTATTTTATCCAGTAGTATAGAACACCTATAGTAGTATAAAACATGTTACTGTTATTACTTATGCTGATTCTTTTTCAAATTGTATCGGTTTGGCTGCTGAGAGTCTCTTATTTGGCCACAGTGTTTTTATTTTCAAAAGTGTATATGAGTCTTCAAGAACTTCCAAATTTTTCTAGCACAAAATGTTCTAGGCTCCTGTTTTACTTGTCTTACCCTTACTCTGGATTTAGCTATTTATCCAAGTAGTCCACATACCTTTTAGTAGAGAATAATATTTAAAAAATAAATATCTGGACACCAGGCGTGCTTATTTCCACTGTCTTTCATTATCTCTAAGCTCTGTTAGCCAATAGAGCTAGAACATACATGTACTATATGCACATACATCTATCACACAATTACTTATATGTTCATGTATATCTCTGTATTTAAAACATGACCTTAAAGTAATAATTTTTTTAAGATTTTATTTATTTATTTGACACAGAGAGAGAGATCACAAGTAGGCAGAGAGGCAGGCAGAGAGAGAGAGGGGAAGCAGACTCCCCGCTGAGCAGAGAGCCTGATGTAGGGCTCGATCCCAGGCAGGACCCCAAGATCATGACCTGAGCTGAAGGCACAGGCTTTAACACACTGAGCCATCCAGGTGCCCCAATAATTTTTTTTTATTAAACACCACAAATTACTTATAATCTTATATATGAATAAGGGAGACTGGAGAGAAGTTAAAGTTGTAATTGAAATTGAGCAACCAGTCACTCGGATTAGCTAGATAAGAGGGATGTTTGGTAATTTTGTTGTTTGGATGATGTTTATACCTTGCCTTTCTATTTTGAAGACATATTTTTCACCTAAATATGTTTATTTTATTTTTTCAGTGTTACAAAATTTATTGTTCATGCTCCACACCCAGTGCTCCAAGCAATACTTGCCCTCCTCAATACCCACCACCAGGCTCACCCAACCCCCCCACCCCCGCCCCTCCAAACCCCTCAGTTTGTTGCTCAGAGTCCACAGTATCTCATGGTTCATCGCTACCTCTGATTTCCCCCTATTCACCCTTGTTCAAGACATATTTTATGGAAAAGATTTGTCTTTTTCTTGATCCATGATGGATCAAGAAAATTGCTTATATTTAGCAGTTAAGCATGATGATCTAGCTATAAGTGCTCAGTTTATAACAACTCTAATGCCTTGCTGTTAATAGTTACACCTACATGTCAAGAGATGTTTTCTCTTTTTCATTTTCCTTTTTTTGCCCAAAAGCAGAAAAAGTCAGGCCATAGAAAATTGCTCTAAGATATCTCTATTTTCATCATTGCTAAGATTTTGCTGGTTAGGAAGTTATTTTGAGAACATGGTGTATATATTTGGTTTCGTCTTTGTCTTCCCTGCCACTTTTGGTGCAGGACAATTTGTTGAATCCTCTGGTATATCAGTGGGTGTGTGGAATTTGAGACCTCCAAAACTATTCATAAACCAAATAAAAAATTTATGGTATAACATATACTATAAATAGATGCTCACATTATCCATCAGAAATAATTTTCAGGACATCCATTTTGTTAAAATACTGCATATACCTTAAATAACATAAATAGTGATAACTCTACAGTATATAATTCATTTACTATTGTTAATCTAACTTAAGCTCTTAAAATCTTACTTTTTTAAGTTTTTATTTAAACTCCAGTTAACATACAGTATATTAGTTTTAGGTATACAATTTAGTGATTCAACCTTATATACAATACTTCATGCTCATCACAACAAATGCCCTCCTTAATCCTCATCACCTGTTTAACCCATCTCCCTCCTCCCACCTCCTCTCTGGTAACCATCAGTTTGTTCTCTATAATTAAGAGTCTGTTTCTTGGTTTTCCTCTCTCTTTTCCCCTATACTTGTATGGTTTGTTTCTTAATTTGCATATATGTGTGAAATCATATGGTATTTGTCTTTTGCTGATTGACTTATTTCACTTAGCCCAATACTCTAGCTTGATCCACATCATTGCAAATGACAAGATTTCATTCTTTCTTATGGCTGAGTAATATTTTCCATTATATAGATAGATAGATAGATAGATAAATATCTAGATATATATATATATATCTCACTTCTTCTTTACCCATTCATCGGTCAATGGATACTTGTACCATTTCCGTGGTTTGGCTATTGTAGGTAATGCCACTGACAACATTGGGGTTCAGGTATCCCTTCGAATCAGTATTTTTGTATCCTTTGGGTAAATACCAAGTAGTGCAGTTGCTGGATCATAGGGTAATGCCATTGTTAACTTTTTGAGGAACTTTCACACTGTTTTCCAGAGTGTTTATACCAGTTTGCATTCCCACCAACAGTGCAAGAGTTTCCCACTCCTACATATCCTCACCAAAACCTATTGTTTTTGTATTACTGACCTTAGCCATTCTGACACGAGGTGACATTTCACTGTAGTTTTGATTTGCATTTCCTTGATGATCAGTGATGTGGAGCATCTTTTCACATGTCTATTAGCCATCTGTATATCTTCTTTTTTTTTTGTATATCTTCTTTGAAAAAATGTCTATTCACATTTTCTGCCCATTTTTTAACTGGATTATTTGTTTTTTGAGTGTTGAGTTATATCAGTCCTTTATATATTCTGGATACTAACCCTTTATGGATATATCATTTGCAAATATCTCCCATTCTGAAGATTGTCTTTTAGTTTTGTTGATGGTTTCCTTTGCTGCGCAGAAGCCCCCATAGTTTTGTTTTTTTTGTTTGTTTGTTTCTTTGTTTTTTTGTTTGCTTTTGTTCCCCTTGTCTCAGGAGACAAATGTAGTTAGAAGGTTAGAAGTTGCTGTAGCCAGTGTCAAAGAGGTTACTGCCTATTTTCTTCTCAGGATTTTGATATTCCTGTCTCACATTTAGGTTTTTCATCCACTTTGAATTTTTGTGTATTGTGTAAGAAAGTGGTCCATTTTCATTTTTCTGCATGTTGCTGTCCAGTTTTCCCAACACCATTCCTTAACGAAACTGTCTTTTTCCCATTGGATATTCCTTCCTATTTTATTGAAGATTAATTGACCATATAGTTGTGGATTCATTTCTGGGTTTTCTATTCTGTTCTGTTGGTTTATGTATGTATTTTTGTGCCAGTACCATATTGTTTTGATTACTACAGCTTTGTAATATAACTTGAAGTCCGGAATTGTGATGCTTCCAGCTTTTGTTTTCTCTTTGAAGTTTGTGTAGACTATTAGGGGTCTTTGGTGATTCCATACAAATTTTAGGATTGTTTGTTCTAGTTCTGTGAAAAATGCTGGTGGTATTTTTATAGGGATTGCAATTGAATGTGTAGATTGCTTTAGGTATTATGGACATTTTAACAATACTTGTTCTTCCGATCAATGAGCATGGAATGATTTTCCGTTTTTTTGTGTCATCTTCAATTTCTTTCATCAGCGTTTTATAGTTTTGGAGTACAGATCTTTTACCTCTTTGTTTAGGTTTACTCCTAGATATGTTATTGTTTTTGGTGCAATTGTATATGGGATTGATTCCTTAATTTCTCTTTTTGCTACTTCATTATTTTTGTATAGAAATGTGACAGATTTCTGTACATTGATTTTGTATCCTGTGATTCTACTGAATTTTTGTATCAGTACTATCAATTTTTTGGAGTCTCAGATCTTTTCTATACATTATCATGTCATCCGCTAGTTAAAGTTTTATTTCTTCCTTACTGATTTAGATGCCTTTTCTTTGCTTTTCTTTCTCTTTTCTTCTCTTCTTTTTCCTCCTCTTCCTCCTCCTCTTCCTCCTCCTCCTCCTTCTCCTCCTTCTCCTCCTCCTTCTTTTTTGTCCTCGTCCTCTCCTTCTCCTGAAGAAAAGCTCTCAATTTTTCCCCATTGAGGATGATATTAGCTGTGGGTTTTTCATAAATGACCTTAATTATGTTGAGGTATGTTCCCTCTAATCCTACTTTGTTGTGGGTTTTTATCATGAATGGATGTTGTAGTTTGTTGAATGCTTTTTTTCTGCATCTACTGACATGATCATATGGTCCTTTTCTTTTATTAATGTGGTGGTTTACATTGATTGATTTCTCATTTTCTATAAATATTTGTGTAGAATTATGTTTTCTTTGTTCAGTTCATAGAATTTATCACTAGAGCCATCTGGCTTTTGGCTTTTCTTTGTAATTGGGGAGCACATTTACATTCTAGGCAAATATAAAGTTTTCACTTCCCATCAGTACTTCTTAAGTCCCTCTAGCATATGCAATGTAGCCTCCCTGTCAGCTAGAAATGTGATATAAGGAGAGTTTATCACTACCCTTCATGGAGCTATTATTTCTAGGATCATGCCTTTAATTTCTGTTTGATCTGTCACTAACCCTAATTGGGACCTCAACCTTGGGCTCATGGTGCTGCTGGGTTTACATTCTTTTCTGACCTTATTTGCTACTTTTATTCAAAGCGTTGATGGGTGAGATTTTTTAGTCCTCTTCACCAAATCTAGAACCACTCCGCTGACATTTAATTTAAAGGTTTTCATGGCCACCCTTGCCCTGGTAAATAACAGCATCATCTGGGAGAGGGCATAGGAGCAGACTCAGCAAAAAAGACCATACCTCCCACTATTCTTGATTTTATGGTAGCTTTGCATTAATAATTCTCACTTTTTGTTTTTTTTTGTTTTGATCAGTTTGTATAGCCCTGAAATGGTTGTTTCGACTAGTTTGACCAGTTTTTTATTTGTTTTGGAGGTAGATGATTTAAATATATCTTCTCCCTCTCTCTTATAGCCCCCTCATTTAGATTTATCAGCACAGTGTTCTTGGTTCTGTATCTAACTTATCACAAAATCTAGCACTGACCTATGATAAATACTGTCATCTAACTAGGAATAAAAAGAGACTTCCTCAATCTGATAAAGTTATTTACATTTTGTACTTCTGCAAAGTTCTATTTAGGATAAGTTCCTTTCAGTGTGAAGAACTTGGTTTATATTTTTTTTTAGTTAAGGACTGCTCGTCCCTAAAACAGATTTTCTTAATTATCGTCTGAAAATGCCATATTTCATTTTGAAAGATATTTTCTCTGCGTATAGAGTGGGAAGACAATTTGTTTCTTTTATGAATCTCTCAGTAATCTTCTGGTTATTGTTTTTCTTGGAAAGTCAATCTTAAATTTTATTATTGGTCTTTTGCTTTTAATGCTTTTTATATTCTCATTACTATATCACTTTTTCTGTGTTACAGAAAAAGCATTATCTTTTACAGCATTATCTTTATGATATATCTTTCATGGTCTTAATATTTATTGTATAATGCTTTTTGACTGTGGATCTCAATGTCTTGTCTATTTGGAACCCACAATTCTGAGAGTAGGTATTATGTTTGAACAATGAAAAGAAAATCCAATGAGACTGGTAATTAGATGAACTTTACCAATTTTTAAAAATGGAGTAAGTTTGGAATTATTTATCTTTAAAAATAAAAAAAGAGTGAAGGAATTATTACCAAAAAAGTGATCAGGCTAACTGTGACATAGTTAAAAATTATTAAAATATTGTTATTTTTAACAATGCAGGCAAGCAAGAGAGAGAGAGGAAAACCAAGAAACAGACTCAATTATAGAGAACAAGCTGATGGTTACCAGAGGGGAGGTGGGAAGAGGGAGATGGGTTAAACAGGTGATGGGGATTAAGGAGGGCATTTGTTGTGATGAGCATGAGGTATTGTATTTTATATAAGGTTGAATCACTAAATTGTATACCTAAAACTAATATACTGTATGTTAACTGGGGTTTAAATAAAAACTTAAAAAAGTAAGATTTTAAGAGCTTAAGTTAGATTAACAAAAGTAAGTGAATTATATACTGTAGAGTTATCACTATTTATGTTATTTTACAATTAATGGCATGCCTCTTTTGCAAGCCTTAAATGCTTTACCCAAATCTTTTTGTTTTATAAATGATATTGTAATATTTCTTTTTATTGAAGTCTAATGATTTCACTTATTCATAAATTTTAGGGATCTGCTGTGTGGAAAATTAATATGTCAATATAGAAGAGAAGAAATAATTAAAATTCCAAATGCCACTGCTATTTATGCCAATATAAATGGACATCTCTGTGTTGCTTTGGATTTTCCACATGATTATAGAGATGGTGAAATAATGTGGGTAAAAGAAGGAACTGTTTGTGGTGTTAATAAGGTATGTGGACTTTTGTTCCCAAATAAATTCCCAATATTTACTTTATTTTATTCCTAATATTTTAACCTCTATTTTCAATTGCATGTTCAATATTTTTCTCATAATTTAATTGCACATTTGACTTCAAAAAGAAAAAAGAAAACTTTAAAAATAAGAAAAAAATTTACATCTTCATTCACACACAGATTATTTTTCTATGAACATTTTATTGGCTATTTCATACTTTTTTCATGGAAATTACGTATATTCGTTGAATTTTGAATCATACTGTTCATTCACCGTGTTTTATTAATTTGTCTCATATTACATGGATATACTAATACAATGAGTTATCTTTTCCTATAATTACTTTAAAATAGCTGTTAAAATAATATACACTCATTTCTGTGATGAAAATAATAAAGATAAACACACTAAAGCAAAAATCTTTCAAAGGCACATACCCGAGATGTAACTTTTCTCCATTTTTATTAATCTTCCAACAACCCTTTATTTATACACCCATATACACAAATATAGAATATTTATTATACTAACTATATTATATATATATATAATTCTTGAATTTTTATTGAAGTATAGTTGACATACTTTGTTGACATCGTTACATTAGTTTCAGGTATATTACAGTGATTTGGAAAGCCTATACATTAAGCTATGCTCACAAAAAGGGTAGCTGCCATCTATCACCACTCATGTTTCTCTCACTGTCTTTCACCCATTTGGCCATCTCCTCTCTACCCTGACATGGCAACCATCAATTTGTTCTCTGTATTTATGGGTCTGGTTCTGCTGTTTGTTTATTCATTTATTTTGTTTTTTACATTCCATATATCAGTGAAATCATATGGTATTTGTTTTTCTCTGCCTGACTTCTTTCACTTAGCATAATACCCTCTAAGTCCATTCATGTTGTCACAAAAGGCAAGATCTCATTCTCTTTTATGGATGACTAATATTCTATTCTCTCCCTCTCTTTCTGTATATATATAATCTCACATCTTCTGTATCTATTCATTCATTCATGGATAAACACTAGAGTTGTTTCAACATCTTAACTATTATAAATGATGCTGCAATAAACATTGGGATAGGGATGCATACATCTTTTTGAATTAGTGTTTTCATTTTGTTTGGGTAAATACCCAGTAGTGGAATTTCCTGATCATATGGTATTTCTATTTTTAACTTTTTGAGGAACATCCATAGTATTTTTCACAGTGACTGCACCAGTTTACATTCCCACCAATAGTGCATGAGGGTTCCCTTTTCTCCACATTCTTGCCAACACTTGCTATTTCTTACCTTTTTGATACTAGCCAGTCTGCCAGGTGTGAGATGATATCTCATTATGGTTTTGATTTGCATTTCCCTTGGATTAGTGATGTTGGGCATCTTTTCATGTGTCCCCTGGTCATCTGTACAGACTCCTAAATACAGAGAACAAAACTGATGGTTGTTGCCAGAGGGGAGATGGTTTGGGGATGTGTGAAAGAGATAAAGTAGATTAAGAGATATAAACTTCCAGTTACAAAATAAATGTCATGGAGATAAAAAGTACAGGATGGGGTGGGGGAAGGTTCCTGAATGTCTCAGTTTATTGAACGTTGGACGCTTGATTTCAGCTCAGGTCATGATCTCATGGGTGGTGAGACTGAGCCTCACATTGGGCTCCATGCTCAGCAGGGAATCGGCTTGAAGATTGTCTCCCTCTGCCACTCCCCCAACTCCTGCACCCACACTCCCTCCCTCTAATTCAAACAAATAAATAAATCTTTTTTTAAAGTATACCATAGGGAATATATTTAATAGTACCGTAATAACATTGTATGGTGACAGTTTTATATTTATTATGGTGAGCATTGAATAATACATAGAACTATCAAATCAATATGTTGTACACCTGAAACTAATAAAACATTGTATGTTAATTATACTTCAACAAAGATATATATATATATATGTATTATTTTATCTGATAATTATGGAAATATATGCCATACAAGTCCTATTACAACCTCTCTTTACTAGTGTTTCTTGTATATTTTTTTCTTCCCAAATATGTTTATTTTATCTTTTCAGTGTTACAAGATTAATTGTTCATGCACCACACCCAGTGCTCTATGCAGTACGTGCCCTTCTCAATACCCACCACCAGGCTCGCCCAACCCCTCACCCCCTCCCCTCCAATACCCTCAGTTTGTTGCTCAGAGTCCACAGTCTCTCATGGTTCTTTTAAAAATTGGGATGTGGTGCACCTGGGTGGCTCAGTTGGTTAAGCATCTACCTTTGGCTCAAGGGGTGATCACAGGGATCGAGCCCTACATCAGGCTCCCTACTCAGCAGAGAATCTGCTTCTCCCTCTCTCTCTGACTCTCCTTCCCTGTTGTTCTCTCTCTCTCTCTCACTCTTAAAAAAAAATTAGGATGTAAAAAATGTATCCAAAAATTTTCACCCCAAATTCTCATAACTCATTTTTAAAACTTTGTAATGTTTTAATTTAATGAAATTTATCTTTGAAAATATTTCCCAAATTATTGCCTAAAGTTTCTTGAATTTTTAACTCCCCATTATTTCTAAACAGTCAAACATAGGCTATATGAAATAGGAATTGTATGAGAAACAAGACCCACTTAGAATGGCTTAAGCTGTTGATGATTTATTCTTTCCCATTGTGTTAAAAAAATGTGGAATTTGTTTATCCAGAGAAGTTAAGGCATTCCACGTTATCAGTGATCTAGATTCAATCTAATTTTCAGCTATAGATCCTGTATAGTAATACTCTGCTTTGAAGATGATTGATGGAACTCCAACTATCTCCACATTTTAAGGAGGATTTTTTTGAAAGAGCTAAAGGGAAAAAAGAATGCATGCCATTTTTATTCACCACAGTTAGTGAACAAGATAAGGGATAAACTGGTAGTCACTACTCTGCTACAGTATTCATGACCAAGGTGATGCTTTATCAAATAAGACATCTATGTCAGCAGTTTTTTTTTTCTCCCCAAATTTGTTTATTTTAATTTTTCAGTGTTACAAGATTGATTGTTCATGCACCACACCCAGTGCTCCATGCAGTACGTGCCCCTCTCGATACCCACCACCAGGCTCACCCCCCCTCCCCTCCAAAACCCTCAGTTTGTTGCTCAGAGTCCACAGTCTCTCCTGGTTCAACACCCCCTCCGATTTCCCCCCATTCGCCCTTCCCTTCCTTCTCACGATACCCTCCATGATTTTCTTTATGCTCCACACGTAAGCGAGACCATAAGATAATTGCCTCTCTCCGCTTGACTTATTTCACTCCGCATAATCTCTTCTAGTGCTGTCCATGTTGATACAAAAGTTGGACATTCATCCTTTCTGATGGATGCATAATATTCCATTGTATAAATGTACCACATCTGCCTTATCCATTCATCTGTTGAAGGGCATTTTGGTTCTTTCCACAGTTTGGCGATTGTGGCCATTGCGGCTATGAACATTGGGGTACATGTGGCCCTTCTTTGTACTGCATCTGCTTCTTTGGGGTAAACACCGAGTAGTGCAATTGCAGGGTC
>CM052800.1:149474267-149496292 GCA_028533885.1 Nasua narica | reverse complement strand
AAAGAATTTGAAATAGAGAGATGAACATAAAGGGAAGGTGGGCCAATGCCTTATAGTGCTATTTGGTAGAGTAAATGGGTATATACTTAGAGTATCAATGTGTGCACATGTGTGGGTTGAGGCCGGGTCTCCTAGAGAAGAGAAGGATTAGGTAGCCGGAAACTATAAGGAGAGAGTGAGGACACTGCTGGATGCTCAAGAGGAAGGGTGTGGGGAAGTATTTGAAGTCCGTGCAATCACAGGAGCTAAAAATCTTTTCTCCCACAATGGTTGGCAATTCAAGAAGGGGGACTAACAAAGTAAATGGTGCAGAAGGTCAAGGAAGGAAGCCATTACAGGATAGCAACAAGGGTATTAGAAATCTAGTCTGGGAGGATGTCAGGACAGAATGTCACACAATGTGGCCCCACTCTCTGATTCATTGATTTTTTTTCTGGATAAGCCAAGGCTAGAAAATTCCAGTTTTGTGCCCTTCTCTAAAAGTAGCCAGAGCGACCTAAAAAAAAAAAAAGAAAAAAAAAAAAAGAATGTACTTTCATTTTTCTTGTAATGGTAGTTGATTTAAGATCTATTTTAACAGCCATTTCCATTCCCTCTTGTTACTATTTACATGGAATATATTTTTTCATCCCTTCAGTTTCAACATATTTGTCATTTGTTATCAAGTGTGTTCTTTCAGAAAGGGTCTCTTTTAGCATATAGTTGAAAAATGTTATCCGTTCTGCCAATCCATGGTATTTGGGAAATTTAATCCATTAATATTAATGTAATTACTGATAGAGAAGGACTTGCTTTTGTCATTTTATTATTATTTTTTTTAAATTTCTTATAGCTTTTTTGTATCTCATTTACCCAATATCACTTTCAGTTTTGTTTAGTTCATGTTTTGTAGTGACACATTTTGATTCTCTTCTCATTTTCTTTTGTGTGTATTCTACAGATATTTTCTTTGTTGTTACCATGGGATTACATATAACATCCTAAAGTTATAATAATCTAATTTGAATTGATACCAAATTAACTTCAAGTACACACAAACCTCCACTCTTGAACAGCTTTGCTTTCCACACTTGCATCAAAAATTACATTTTATATACTGTGTGTCCATTAACATAAATTTATTATTATTTAATTGTATGCACTTATATTTTAAATCTCACAGTTTTCGAAATTGAGTTATAAATGAAAATTACAATAATGCCAATTTTTATACTTTCACCATTTATTTAACTTTCCCAGAGATCTTTATTTCTCTATGTAAATTCTAGTTACAGAGCAGCAAACTTTTATTTATCCTGAAGGATTCCCTTCAGTATTTTCTTGTTGGCTAGGTCTTAATGGTATTCCCTCAACTTTTACAAATTTGTTTCTTTTTAATTTGAGAATGTATTAATTTCCCCATCAAATTCAGGACAGTTTTGTTGGATATAGAATTCTCAGTTGTCAGGACTTTTTTTTCCATTTAGTAATTCCAACATATCAGCCCATTACCTTTTGGCCTCAAAGGTTTTCACTGAAGAATCTGCTTTGATCTTGTTAAGGATTCCTTATACATGGTGATTCATTTTTCACTAGCTGTTTTTAAGATTCCCTTTTTTTCTTTGTCATTTGAGTTTTATTGTAATGTGTTTTGGTGTGAGTCTGTTTCCATTTGTCTTATTCCAACTATTGTATTATTGGTCTCCTAAAATTTGTAGATCCATATGATTCTTTAAACATGGGGAATTTTCAGCCATCATTTCTTCAAATAACCTCCCTGCCCCCCTTGTTTTCTCATCTACTTCAGGGACTCCCATAATATGTATTTTGATTTGTCTGATGGTATTTTATAAGTCCCCTTGGCTTTGTTCATTTTTCTTTGTCCTTTTTTTCTTTCTGCATCTAAGACTCCAAAATTTAAAATACCCTGTCTTCAAATCACTGATTCTTTCTTCTGTCAACCAAAATGTTGTTCAACCTGTATAGTGAATTTTTAAATTTAAATTTAAATTTTTATATTTAAATTTAGTTTCGATTTATAAATTTAGTTTATATGTTTCAGCATTATAATTTTTGGGTTGCTATTTATAATTGCTATCTTAGCAATTATAAATTGATATAAACAGAATATCTCTGTTGATATTCTCATATTGTTCATATATAATTTTTCCGACTTTCATTCTTAATCCAAGAACATTCTATCACTTCTTCTATACTATCTTTCAGTGTAGAGTCATTTTAAAAATTATTTCTTTTCCTATAAGTACTTTGTCTTTCATTTCTATTCTTTTTAAAAAAGATTTAATTTATTTATTCGTTCATTCATTCATTCATTCATTCATGCGGAGGGGCACAGAGAGAGAGAAACTCAAGCAGACTCCACGCTGAGTGTGAAGCCTGATGCAGGGCTTGATCTCATTACCCTGAGCAGACCTGATCTGAAACCAAGAGTCAGACACTTAACAAACTGTGCTACTCAAAGCACCCTTCATTTGTATTCTTGACTAAGTCCTGTTCAACATCCAGACTTGATGAGGAGGTTAAAATTGTTCTCACATATCAGATAAATTACCTGTACTTTATTCTTTCATTAAACTATTTTTTATTACAGTATTTGTGACATATTTATCTTCACTTTTATTTATTTCATGTCTGTAACTTTTATCCCAGTATAAGAAGGGAGAATACTTTTGTTGTTTTCTTTACTATCAGATAATCAGAGTCTTATCTAGTGCTGGAAACATAGTAGCACTATAAATTAATCACTTGGTGCATTAACACTTATTGCTAAATTAATGTCTCTTATGTCAGAATAATATAGAATTCTTTTAGTGAAATGTCAAATATAGATGTTATTTCAGTTAATTTACCTTGGCTTATTTTCATTTTAGGTTTGCAGGAATAAAGAATGTGTAGATGCTGCATACTTGGATTATGATTGTACTCCAAGAAAATGCAATGAACAGGGTGTAAGTACCAGTAATATGACGTGAGAATATGTCATTGAGAATAATCCTATAAAGCAAACACATAACAACACACACACACACGCACACACACACACACATTTATATACTCCTAAACCACATAAGAAGATTGGCCTTATTTTACCTAAGTATTAATTAATTAATTAATTAATTAATTTTAAAATTTTTTCTAAGTATTATTTTAAAGTTCTACTGGAACACAAATAATTATAGCGCCCTATCTCATAAGGTGATATTTCTCTTGGTTTCAGATATGCAATAATAAAAAGAACTGTCATTGTAATCCCACATACTTACCTCCCAATTGTCAACATACTTTTGAAGAATGGATGGGTGGGAGTATTGACAGTGGCAATTTTCCAATTGTATCTGGCGTTCTCAATTCTGGTAAGTATTAATAGCAAATTGAAAACATAACTAAAACAATATTTTAATTTATTAAATTTAATAAAATAACATTTTATTTTTTGTCTACCAATCCAAATTATGTATGGACATCAAATAACAAGACATATAAAGTTAGTTTATGTTTTACTCTACAGAGTAATATAACATATGTAACATACATTATAAATAAGATATATCAGTAAAGGCCCAGGTAGTAAAATAGAAATCACTTTAGCCCTTCACACCCAAGAAATTCACTATAAGGCAATAGCTAACACATAATGGCAGAGTTGAAAACCAGTCAGAGGATCTTGAGGCAACACAGGAATCCACTACCACATCTTAGTTCTAGAAGGACAATGGAAAGAGGTGATATTACTAAAACCAGGATCTGAGGCACCTTCATGACATGTGACTATGGTTAGGGCTACATGTGAAGATCTAAATCATAGGGAGAGGCACTGCTCAGCATGAGGCAGAGCTATAGAGCCCATGCAGCCACTATGGGAGATGCTGCAGAGGCAAGGGGATAAATACCATGAATATTTCATTATTCTGACTCTCCAAATGTTTTCCAGTTATTCCTATTGGCCAAATATAACTAGAAGTCTGAAGTAGTTTCCTACAACTTTTTTTTTTTTTTTTTGGCCAAAGAGAGATGGGATTTAGAGTAATCCAGCATATCCAACAATGCTTAGGGCCAGACTTTATATAAAAACTTAAATTTAGGATAATTAAAACAGATTTTGGGCACACACATATCATTTCAGTTTGGCCATAGCAATGTAATTGATTAATAGAATGTATAGAAGAGAGATTCTGACTGGGTCTTTTGGTCTTTTAGCATACTAATTCTTGCAACTCTCATTATTGAACACTCATTCTGTTGAAAATCATTTTCCCATTTTCAAATTTGATTACATTGAGACAAAATGCAAATTCCCCAAATTCATGACACACACACAAAATGAACAAAATTAAGTGATTGTTTTAAATTACTATATTTGGGGATGCCTGGGTGGTTCAGTTCGTTAAGTGTCTGCCTTTGACTCAGGTCATGATAGAGTCCCTCATAGGGTTCCTTGCTCAGGGGGAGCCCACTTCTCTGCCTGCTTCTCCCTTTGCCTGCCACTCCCCCTGCTTGTGCTCTCTCTCTCTCTCTGACAATAGAGGTAGATAGATAGAATCTATCTATAGATTAGATAGATAAGATAAATAAAGATAAGATAAATAGATAAAATCTTAAAAATATAAATTACTACATTTGGAAGAAGTTTCCTGCGCATCTTACATTTTTCTCTCTGTATATTTTATATATATGAAAACATCTTTCTGTGTGTGTGTGTGTGTGTGTGTGTGTGTGTGTAGTAGAAAACAATTTGATAATAAGATGGTATATTTATATAACAAGAATCTAAAACGTGGCATTAGCTTTGGAACTGAATAGTACACAGAAAGTAGAAAGACCTCTAGGAAACTGTTGAAGACTTTCAGTATAATGTTAAAATTGTCTTGCAAATATTGTTGGTGAGCAATCCAAAGACAGCTTAAAAACAAGTAATTAGATGTTGGAGAAATAGGGACGTTTATTATTAAATGGTAAGTTGTTTGTCATCACTGCTGCCTGTGGTAATATAGAAAATAAAATTAATTGGTTCTGGTCAGCAAGATTTCCAAGTAGATTGTAAAGATTTCCAGTATGTGATTTAAGTAACCTATGATGAAACATGAGAAGACAGTAATAATTAATGAAAAATATTTCAATTTTCAAGTAAAATGTAGATCAAGAAAAGACTTAGGATTTGGATTTTTTTTGGCTTCATTTTGGTTTAGTTTGAAAATAAAATATTCTTCCTTGGGTTTCCTTTTTTTGTTGTTGTTGACTGTTTCCTTTGCTGTACAGAAGTTTTTATCTTGATGAAATCCCAAAAGTTCATTTCGCTTTTGTTTCCTTTGCCTTTGGAGACATGTCCTGAAAGAAGTTGCTGTGGCCGATGTTAAAGAGGTTACTACCTATGTTCTCCTCTAAGATTTTGATAGATTCCTGCCTCACGTTGAGGTCTTTCATTCATTTCGAGTTTATCTGTGTGTATGGTGTAAGAGAATGGTCAAGTTTCATTCTTCTATACATAGCTGTCCAGTTTTCCCAACACCATTTATTGAAGAGACTGTCTTTTTTCCACTGGATATTTTTGCCTGTTTTGTCAAAGATGATTTGACCATAGAGTTGTGGGTCCATCTATGGGATCTCTATTCTGTTCCACTGGTCTATGTGGCTGTTTTTGTGCCAGTACCATGCTGTCTTGGTGATCACCGCTTTGTAGTAAAGCTTGAAATCAGGCAACATGATGCGCCCCCAGCTTTGTTTTTCTTTTTCAACATTTCCTTAGCAATTCGGGGTCTTTTCTGGTTCCATACATATTTTAGGATTGTTTGTCGTAGCACTTCGAGAAATGCCGGTGGAATTTTGATCAGAATGGCATTGAAAGTATAGATTGCTCTGGGCAGTATAGACATTTTAACAGTGTTTATTCTTCTGATCCATGAGCAAGGAATGCTTTTCCACCTTTTTGTGTCTTCAATTTCTTTCATGAGTGTTCTGTAGCTCCTCAAGAATAGATCCTTTACTTCTTTGGTTAGGTTTATTCCCAGAGGGGAGTGGGGCTTGGGTGAGCCTGGTGGTGGGTATTGAGAAGGGCACATATTGCATGGAACACTGGGTGTGGTGCATGAACAATGAATCTTGGAACACTGAAAAAATAAAAATTAAAAAAAAGAAAACATTCTTACCCCTGGACTTTCTTCCAGCGAAACATTCTTATTGTAAGAAATGGCTAAAAACTAAATTTGAGATATTGAACAATAAAATTTGACCTCCATTAAAGATTAAGCATGTGACCGTAAGACCCCTTTTAAAATTATTTATTTTTTTAATATTTACATTTATACATTTTTTAAAGATTTTATTTATTTGTCAGAGAGAGAAGGCACAAGCAGGGGGAGCAGCAGGCAGAGAGAGAAGCAGGCCTCCTGCTGAGCAAGGAGTCTGATGTGGGACTAAATCCCAGGACCCTGGGATCATGACCTGAGCTAAAGGCAGATGCTTGACCTACTGAGAGACCTAGGTGTCCCTGTAAGACCCCCCTTTTTTTTAAAACCTCAGGAGAGTAGTGATGCATTTTATACATCTTAATCTATGCAAAAGGTCTTCTAAGTGTTGTAGTAGAATGCTTCTAAAAACTCTCAAACAATAAGACTATGAAGAATCTTAAATCAGTTATCCCATAGCAGTCTCACCAAGGTCCTATATAGAAAAAGGCTTATCCCAAAAAGATTTGTGGACATGGCCTTTGATTAATGGGGTATATTTTTTATTTGACATACAAAAAACCCACACATTTTAAAGGATTTGTATCAACTCAGACTAAAAGTGATCAAAATAGTACATAAGCTATTTGAGTACTAATTAGGTATGGGCAAGAATCAAGGCTGATAAAGCTATTCAGTTGTTAAAAAATGGTTATTCCTTTTGGAAAAGGAATTATAAATCAAAGGATATAACCAAGACACCAGAATTAAAACTTCTTTGATCTGTGGGTTTATAATTTTTAAATATAACTACCAACAAAATTCAACATCCCTCCACACATAGATATAGATAGTTTCACAGGTCAAATCCAGCAAATTTTTGTGAGGAAGAAATATCATTTTAAAAACTGGTGGGGGGAATCTGGGTGGCTCAGTTGGTTAAGCTACCTTCAACTCAGGTTGCGATCTCAGGGTTCTGGGATCACCCACATAAGGCTACCTGCTCAGCGGGAAGGCTGCTTCTCCCTCTCCCTCTGCTCACCCCCCCACCCACTCATTCTCTCTCTCTCAAATAATTAAAATCTTTAAAAAAATTAAAAAATTAAAAACAGGTGGGGGGACTTCTTCACCTAATTGTATGAGGAAAATATAACCCAATACCAAATCCAGACCAGAAGGTTAACATAGAAAAATTACAGAACAATGTCTTTTATAAACATAGATGTAAACATTCTTAACAAAATATTAGCTCATGTTCTATACCTATCCATATTAAAAGGACAGTAATCTAGATTAGTTGGGGTTTATCTTAGAAATGCTATTCTCCTTAATCACTTAACAGTCAATCAGTGCAACCAAATCAACAAAATTATTTTTTAAAAGTATATGATTTTCTCGCTTGATGCATAAAAATCATTTAACAAAAAAATTCAACATCTGTTTATGAATTATTTTAAAGCAGCAAACTAACAGAAGTAAACTTGATTAATCTGATAAAAATTAAAAGAAAACATAGATAATATAGCTTATGATGAAATACATTGTTTTTCCAAAAAAAAAAAAAGTTGGAAGGCAACAAATTATATTCTCACTATGCTTATTCAACATATTCCCATAAATCCTCGCCAGCTCAATAACAAAAAAGAAGAAATCAGGAACATGAAGATTATTAGAAAGGATGAAATAAGACTAAGATGTTTTTAAGTACATAGAAAATCCTAAGGAATCTGAAAAAACACTTCTAGAAATAATATTTTTTGAAAAGTCAAAGGAAATTTTCAGTCAGTAATATCCAAGATATATAAAGAACTTATCAAATTCAACACCCAAAAGCCAAATAATCCAGTTAAGAAATAGGCAGAAGACATGAATAGACATTTTTCCAAAGAAGCCATACAGAATGCCAACAGACATGAAAATATGCTCTATATCACTTATGATCAGGGAAATACAAATCAAACTACAATGAGATATCACATCACACCCATCAGAATGTCTAAAAGTAGCAACATAGGAAACAACAGATGTTGGTGAAGATGTGGAGAAAGGAAAACCCTTTTACACTGTTGGTGGGAATGCAAACTGGTGCAGCCACTCTGGAAAACAGTATGGAGGTTCTTCAAAAAGTTCAAACTATAAAAAAAAAAAAAGTTCAAACTATAACTACGCTATGACCCAGCAATTGCACTACGAGGTATTTACCCAAAGTTCACTAACACTGATTTGAAGGGACACATAGACCCTGAGATTTATAGCAGAATTATCTACAAAAATATAATTATCTATAAAAATTATGGAAAGAGCCCTAGTGTCCATCAATTTATAAATGAATAAAGAAGATGTGAGATTAGATAGATGGATGATAGATAGATGATACATAGATAGATGATAGATGATGATAGATATAAATATAGATAGAAGATGTGAGATTAGATAGATGATAGCTACCTAGATGGATACAGATAGATGATAGATGATAATAGATAGATAGAGATATAGATAGATAATGAAATATGACTCAGCCCTAAAAAAGAATGAAATCTTGCCATTTGTAATGATGTGGATGGAGGATGGAACTAGAGTGTGTAATGCTAAGTGAAATAAATTAAAGAAAGACAAATATCTTATGATTTTACTCATATGCCGAATTTAAGAAACAAAACAGATGAATATAGAGGAAGGGGGAAAATAGAAGGAGGAAATCCTAAGAGACTTTTTTTAAAGAGATTTTTAATTATAGAGAAAAAAACAGGGTTGCTGGAGGGAAGGTGGGCAGAGGATGGTCTAAATGGGTCATGGGTAGTAAGGATGGCACTTTGGTTGAGCACTGGGTATTATAGGTAATTGACTAATCACTAAATTCTACTCCTGAAACCTCCATTACACTATATGTTAACTAACTAGACTTTCAATAAAAACTTGAAACAAACAAAAACAAAAGTATTGCTATATAATAGCAGCAATAAATAGAAATCAACTTAAAATTAGAACCATTTACAAAACTATTAAAATATAAATTTTAGGAATAAATTTAACAAAGTATGTCTAATACCTTTACACTGAAATTAAAACAGAAAAGCAAACAGATGTTAAACAAAACAAAATAAGTGTGAAAATATGCCATGTTTACCTGTTGGAAGATTTATTATTGCTAATATGTCAATTCTAACAAAATTTATAGATTAAAAAAACCTAATCATAAAAGCATGCAACTTTTTATATATTAACAACTTGGTTCTAAAATATTTGCAAAAGAGAGGCACCTGGGTGGCTCAGTGGGTTAAAGCCTCTGCCTTCCTTCGGCCCAGGGTCCTGGGATTGAGCTCTCTGCTAGGCAGGGAACCTGCTTCCTCCTCTATTTCTCTGCTCCTCTGCCTACCTGTTATCTCTCTCTGTCAAATAAATAAATAAAATCTTTAAAAATAAAATAAAATAAAATTTGCAAAAGTGCTCAGAATAGCAAAAAAAAAAAAAAATTCCAGAAAAAAGAACAAGGAGGACATCTTTGTTCATTTGCCTTAGACTGCGTTTACTATAGCATAGATTATAGAGTAAGACAGTGTGACATTGGTAAATATATCCATTGTTATATGGTTAATCAATTTTTCAAGGAAAATACGGATAGTTCAATGAAGGAAGAAATCAGTTCAAAACATTGTGCTATAACAATTGAATATCCAAATAAGATCAAATGACCCTTAAAATTTCAAATTATTTAACAGTTTATAAGAAATAAATCATAAATCTGAACATATAAATGAAAACTATATATCTTCCTGAAAGAAGTAGAGAAATGTCCATATGACCTTCGAATAAGCAATAATTTCTTAGATAAGACATGAAAATACATACTGGTGCAATAAATGAAAGGCAGTTTGGACCTCATGAAAATTTTATAACATGTACAGTATTTCTTACTAAAAATAGGGTATAGAGAAAAAGTGTTCTTTATAGTTCTTTTCATCTATATTATCAAATTGTTCTGAAAAGAAACTATGAAATAAAAAGTTCTCAGTAATGAAGCAAAGGACTATTATGGAAGTTAGAAATATTTTGGAGGCCACTTATCCTGTCAACTTATCTACTTTGTTTAAAAACATGTTAATTACAAAATTGTAAAAGAGTTAAAAATTTTTATGCTAATAGTCATACTAAAATATAGAAATCTCTTTATTTTGTTCCTGGTAATTGCTCTTAAATCACTGATGTTTTCTCTCCTAGAAAGAAGCTACATTGAGAATATTTACCATTCCAAACCTACAAGATGGCCATTTTTCTTACTTATTCCTTTTTTCATTATTCTCTGTGTACTGATTATCACACTGGTAAAAGTTTACTTCCAAAGAAAAAAATGGAGAACTGAGGAGTATACAAGTGATGAGTATATTGATTTCATATTTCATATGATTTCATTTTAAGATTTATTACTTTTATAATTTGTTGGCATATATATGATTTAATAAATATCATGATGTAACTAATTCAGAATTAAAAATTAAAATTTATATTAAAATATAATACTTAATATATCAATAATTACTATAATGGATAACAAACAGAATTTTTCCAAAAGTCAGCAATTTTATTTTATATTTTTATATTATAAAATTTTATAATTTTATATTATAACAACTAATTCTGTTTGGGCAAAATTCAGTGGAAATGATTTATAGTTAATGTTTATCAACCTCCTTTTATTTTTTATCTTAACTATTAAATATATATAAACATTATTACTTTAATATTTATATATTCAAAGTATTTTATGAATATTATTTTATTAAAAGAAAGCAGAGAAATCTAAAAAAAGTCTTTTAGGCAGTTAAATAAATTGAGAGGCAACTAGAGATAGAAAAGTTTAAAAATCAGTAAGTAATAGACTGAAAAATCTAGATTATAGGCAAAGCTAATCTTCAGAAAAAATAGAATAGTTTTTCATTAGTTTTCATAAAAAGACCTTAGAAATATCTGAAAATTTGCTTCAAAATAAAAATAATATTAAAATCAATTTACTTTTCTTCAGGGAAACTGCTAAAAAATATTTTCTGTCTCTGAATTTTATATCTGTGCTATTCATTTTATTTAACATAAGTAAATTTTATTAAATATTAAAGTTGATGTGATAATATCAAAAAGGAATACATTTCATAGAAATGATTTGAAAAATTTATGTAAAATTGCTGAAATAATATGTGTGTGAAATAGTTAACATAATTCAACATTAAAGGAATATTCATATGTTGGATGACTTTACCGTGGAAAGACTGATAATAAATATATTTGAGGGGAAAAGCTAGTAAAATTAGTAGAAATAAATATGGCAGAAGATGAATCACAAGAAATCTTAAACTATTTAGCTACTTTTTACAAATATGAAAATTATGAAATCATTTTTGGTAAACTTGTAATATTATGTTTTTTCTCATGTTAGTATTGATTATTAGTTGAGAGGGTTCTCAGTGGCAAGATAATCTCAAGTAGTGGCTTATTATCTCTGAGATCTGAGATCTCAGAGTCTCAGATCCTAAATAGGAAATCAAAGCTGTTTCAATATTGATAGTGATTACAGAGTTTTTGTAGAATATAGAAAATATAATTTTAAGTGATTATATTTATTTTGAAACATATAGGCAACTTGAAAGTGAGAGTGAACCTAAAGAGTAGCCAGGAAAACAGAATACATCATATCACAGTGAGTATTAAATAGTTTAGGGGTAGAGACAGAGAAATAGGGAAATTTAATGTATTAATAAATGTAAAGAATATAAATGTATATTAATGGTGATAGTCATATAGCTACATATAATAAAATTGAATTGGAAAATATTTTTCAATATTGAAAACTAGATCCTAGACACAGTAAACTATAAATGACTTTTCAATTTGCCATTTAAAAACTTGGCAGTGTGATTTTTAAATTTTTTCTAATAATGTTTAATCCTTTAGCATTTGTGTGTTCAGAAGTTGGTTACAAATAAATAACATGATAGAACTCTATGTTATAATTAGAGTAACCTCATGCTTTTTGTTGAATTTGTCATTTTTAACTTGATTGGGTCAAACAGGTAACTTTTTCCCTTTTATTTATACTTCCAGAGGAATTATCTTCAATGGACAGGAGAAATGGAAAAAACAAAAACAAAAACAAAACTGCATGCAATGCCTGATTATCTGGGATTCAAAAATCTGCATACTATAGTTATAATAGACAAGAAAACATAGAAGATTTCTAATATAAATATAATAGACATTTATATTTATATATTAAATTCCTCAGATGAATTATTTGTAAGAAATTCATGCTTATGAGTTTTTATATTACATATTTCTTATTTTAAAGTTGTCTCATACTAATTGTTAGTATGCACTGTTATCAGTATGAATGAGATAAAGAAACTTTGTAATATAATAAATCTAATACCATGACTAAAGCTCACTGTTATATTTTAAATTATGATGCTATGTAGTTATGTTATAGTCAGGTCTGTTACCAATCAAAAAACAATAATCCTAAGATTTGGAAAAAATTTCCAATTATATTCTGCCTACAAAAACACAACTCAGTTATGTAAAGGTTCAAGGTAAAGGATGGAAAGATATATACCAGGAAACTTTATACAAAAACTTTATACAAAAGAAAGCTTGATAGACTTTAACACTGAAAACATTCAATAGAGATTAAAATATATCATAATGCAAAGAGTTATTTTTTTAAGATTTTTTTTTATTTGACACAAGTAGGCAGAGAGAGATCACAAGTAGGCAGACAGGCAGGCAGAGAGAAAGGGGGAAGCAGCTCCCTGCCAAGCAGAGAGCCCAATATGGGGCTCGAACCCAGGACCCTGGATCACAACCCGAGCCGAAGGCAGAGGCTTTAACCCACTGAACCACTCAAGTGCCCGCAAAGAGTTATTTTTTCTTAATATTTTATTTATTTGAGAGAGAGAGAGCATGGGGGGAGGGCAAAAGAATAGGGAGAAGCAGACTCCCTGCTAAGCAGGGAAACTGACATGGAACTCAATTTCAGGACCATGGGGTCATGACCTGAGTCAAAGGCAGATGCTTAACTGACTGAACAACCTAGATCCCCACAAAGGGTTATTCTTAAAAGAAAATTACAATAATATAAATGCATTGGTCAGGGTTCTCCAGAGAAACAGAACCAATAGGATATCAGTGCTTGATAGATGATAGAGAGATGATATATGTGATAGATGATAGATAGATGATGATAGATAGATAATAGAGAGTTGATAGATGATAGGTATATAGATAGATAAATGAGAAGATTTGTTATAGGAATTGGCTCATATGTTTATGGGGGCCAAGACGTCCCATGATCTGCCACGTGGAAGCTGGAGAACCAGGAAAGCTGGTGGTATAACTTGGTATGGATCAAAGCCCTGAGACATGGAAAGCCAATAGTGTAAGTTTAGGTCTGAATTCAAAATCTGAGAACTAGGAGTGCCAATGGGTGTCCAAGGGCAGGAGAAGGTGGATGTCTTAGCTCAAGCAGAGAGCAGCTTCGCCTTTATTCCACCTGTTTTTTGTTTTTGTTTTTTACCTATTCAGGTCCTCAACAGATACAACATTGGTGAGGGTAATTCTTCTTCACTCAATCTTCTGATTAAAATACTAATCTCTTCCAGAGACACACAGACACAACCAGAAATATTAATTTATCAGATTTCTGGTGATGCAGAAGTTGACATATAAAATTAACCATCACAATCTACCCCTGCTCAACTTGCACTCATACACTTATTCTTCAAATAAATGTTAATAAACTCTGTTTAATGTGTTACAAGTATCCTGAATACAAACAAAAAATGCATTAATCCCTTCCCCAGAAAAGGAAATAAAATCCATAAGTGATGTTTACTCTTCTCTTGATATTTTTTAACTTAAATACTATGATGTAAAATCGATCATACTTAAAAAAACTGATATAAAGTCAGGGAATAAGAGAGGAAAGAAAATAAAGCTATTTTCTCAAGATACGTATGTATACACACAAATGTATTTATAACAAAATGAGGAAATACTCATGACATTGCAGTCTTCATTTTTATAACTGGTCATTTTGTTGTAGCTGGTATTTATAACCACCTTCTTCTACTATCCATTTTATTTTCCTTGTGACCTTAGCAAGCACCTGGGCTGGTTTGGTGATCCGAACCTTCACTTCTGAAGGGTCTGGACCATTAGTAGTCCTGTCATTACAGTTTTCTATTGACTTTAATTACAAGGCATGATAATACTAAGACACCCTAAAAAATCTTCCCATTTCTTTCTCAAGGAATCATTGTTATATTTTCTGGTGAAAGCATTCCTCCCTCTGGGACTAAGAGCTCTAGGTCAGCATACCATGAAGTCAGAAGCAAAAATTTGGGGTGGTTCCCTTGGGGTAAGAATAAGTGTTTCCACTCTTATTTCCACCCTTCAATTCCAGGACCCATGAATCCTGGTTATACGAGAAATAGCCCCATATACTGAACACTGATTCAGAGCATATACAGTCTTATAGATAACTTTATCCTAGTCTCAAAAGATATTGCCCCCCTAGATGATGCTGTAATTAAGTGTTCAAAAGGCCATTCCACCATTCTGTCAAGCTACTGCTTCAGGACAGTGGAGAACCAGTGAATTCCATGAGCCTAGGATCATTGCCACACTTCCTTTGCTTTGAGTTAATTCTTTGGCCAGAAGAAATGCTGAGTAGAATAACAATGGTGGGTAAGGCAGTCTACAAGTTCACGGAGGATAGTTTTGGCAGAAGCATTGTATGTAGGGAAGGCAAATCAAAATCCAGAGCAAGTGTCTGTTCCAATGAGGAAAAACATTGCCTTTTCCATGGTGGACGTGGTCCAACATAATCAACCTGCCACCAGGTATTTGATCATTCTAGGAAGTAGTGCCACACCTGAAGCTCAGCATTGTTCTGTGCTGCTGGCCAATCAGGCATTTAGCAGTGACTGTAACAATTTGGGTTTGATGAGTGGAAGTCCATGTTGCTGAGCCAAATCATATGAGTCCTTTGTGTAAGAACAGGTGTGACTAAGGAAATAGGTTGACTAGTATCCACAGAATAAGTAATCCACTCCAACTGATTATTAAAATTTTCCTTTGCTGAAGTCCCCCTTTAGTGAGCAACCACATGGGACACAAATATCTTCACATTTTTTTGCCCAAAGAGGTCTACCCACATATTTTTTCCCCAGATCTTTCACCAATTTTCCATTCACATTCCTTCCATGTCCCTGGCTATCCAACCAAACCACTGGCTACAGCCCATGAATCAATATATAATTACATGTCTGGCTATTTCTCCTTCCAAGCAAAGTTCACAACCAGGTACAGTGCTGAAGTTCTTTCCCTTGAGAGGGTTTCCTTTTACTACTGTCTTTTAGGAATGTCCAAGAGAAAGGCTGTAGTACTGCAACTCTCTACTTTCTGGTGGTTCTTGCATACTGTGCTGAATTATCAGCAACTTAGGTGATTATCAGCAAATCACCAAGTCTTCTCTTCCTCTGTCAACGATGGTAAGGAAATCCCTATAAGGCCATAAGTGCAAGTTGGGAGAGACAAGGCAGTGTAACAGGAGAGGGGACCACGGGCATTTACGCCACTTCTTCATGTAACTTACTTCTGCTTTCAGGCCTGCTTGGGCCTGATCACATATTTACCATTTCCATTTGATGGTGGAATGCTGCTGTGAATGCTTAATTTTGTGGCTTAGTGGGTCAGAAAACACCCAGTTCATGAAAGGCAGCTGAAGTTATATGGTAACTTCGTGGCCCATGGTCAAGCATTCAGCCTCCATAAAGACCCAGTATCAGGCCAAGAGTTGTTCCTGAAAATGAAAGTAGTTATTTGCAGATTATGGTAAGGTCTTCCTCCAAAATGCTATATATACCTGTATTGTGGTACATTTATGGGGCCTACCAAAGGCTCCAAATAGCATCCCTATCTGCCACTAACACTTCAGGCATATTTATACACATACACTGTACTACATAAATATACTATACTTCAGAAAAAAATGCATGATATAGAGACCTTGTTTAGATAGAATCTAAACCATCTGAAAACATTAAGGAAAAATTAAAAACTAGCCTATTAAGTTTTTAAAAAGGAATTAAAGGTAATAATAAAGAAGCAAAAATGAGAAACAAAAAGTAGATAATACTAAAAATAAAAAAGCAAAGCCAAAGTGATTTCCTTGGTCACTACAGATAACAGATTTAAATATTTACATAAAGTAGAATTATTTTTATAAAAAGATTTTTTAAATGTGACCCAAGATGAATTTAAATATCTACATAGAATATAGTTAATAAAGCAATCACAATAAAAAGATGTCTCATAAAGAAAATCCTAGGTCTTCATGACTTCCTCATTAAAATCTAGCAAACGCTTAAGATAAATCATGAGTCTTAAACACACCAGCTCCTTTCAGGAGCCAGAAAAATGGATAAAAACACAGCAAGGACTATTCACTATTACAGACAAGGGAAATCTTATAATATGCTACAACATAGATGAACCTTGAGGACATTGTGCTAAATGAAGTAAGCCAGTCATGTAAAGATAAATATGCACAATTCCACTTTTGTATGAAGAATCTAAAGTAATCAAACCCTTAGAAAGAGAATTTAGATCTTCGAATTTTCTTTGGTTACATATTTTAGAATATCTAGAAATAATTTTGTATAGAATTTTGTATAATTGTAAATGGGATTGATTCCTTGATTTCTATTTTTGCTGCTTTATTATTGGTGTATACAAAAGCAACAGATTTTTGTACATTGATTTTGTATCCTGTTACTTTACTGAACTTGAGTATCAGTTCTAGCAATTTTTTTGGTGGTTATATAGAGAATCTAGCAATTTTTTGGGTTTTATTCATAAAGTATGTGGTTTTCAAACAGTGAGTGATTTCTTCCTTGCTGATTTGGATACTTCTTATTTCTTCTTGTCTGATTGCTGAGGCTAGGATCTAGTAATATGTTAAATAACAGTGGTGGACATCCCTGTCTTGTTCCTGACCATAAAGGAAAAATTTTCAGTTTTTTCCCAATGAAGATGATATCTGTGGATTTTTCATATATGACCTTTATTATGTTGAGGTATGTTCCTTCTAAACATACTTTGTTGAGGATTTTTTTTTTCAAGAATCGATGTTGCCAAATGCTTTTCCTGTATATATTGAGAGGATCACATGGTTCTTATCCTTTCTTTTATTGTGGTATATCATGTTTATTGATATTGAATCATCCTTGAAACCCAGAAATAAATCCCATTTGATTGTGATGAATAATTCCCTTAATATATTGTTGGATTTGATTTGCTACTATTTTATTGAGAATTTTTGCATCCATGTTCATCAGAAATATTGGCCTGTAGTTCTCTTTTCTAGTGGAGTCTTTGGTTTTCAATTAGGGTAATGGTGGCTTCATACAACAGGTTGGAAGTTTTCCTTCCATTTCTATTTTTTGGAATAGTTTGAGAAGAATTGGTATTGATTCTTCTTTATATATTTGGTAGAATTTCCCTCAGGAGCTACCTGGCCTTGGACTTTTCTTTGTTGGAAGATTTTTGAATATTCGGTTTCATTGCTGATTATTCATCTGTTCAAGTTTTCTCTTCTTATTTCAGTTTTGATAGTTTGTATGTTTCTGGGAATATCCATTTCTTCCAAATCATCCAATTTTTTGGCATAAAATTTTTCATAATATTCTTACAATTGTTTACATTTCTGTGGTGTTGGTTACTTCTTTCTCATTTGTGACTTTACTTATTTAGGTCTTCTCTTTCTCTCTCTCTCTCTCTCTCTCCGATAAATCTGGCTAGGGGTTTATCAATTTTATTAATTTTTTCAAAAACCAGCTCCCAGTTTCACTGATCTCTTCTACTGGTTTGTTTTGTTTTGCTTTGCTTTGCTTTGTTTCTATGTCATTTATTGCTGCTCTGATCTTTATTCTTTTCTTCTACTGGCTGTAGGCTTCATTTGTTGTTGTTCTTCTAGCTGCTTTAGGTGTAAAGTTTGTTGCTCACTTGAAATTTTTCTTGCATCTTGATGTAGGCCTGTATTGCTATATATTGCCCTCTTATGACAACTTTCGCTGCATCCCAAAGGATGTAAACCATTGTGCTTTCGTTATCATTTGTCTCCATGTATTTATTTATTTATTCATTCTTTAATTTTCTGGTTCACCCATTCATTCTTTAGTAGAATGTTCTTTAACCTCCACGTATTTGGGGGTATTTCTAAATTTTTTCTTGTTGTTGACTTGAAGTTTTATAGTGTTGTGGTTGGAAAATATGTATGGCATTATCTCAAACCTTTTGTACTTATTGATTTGTGACCTAGTATAAGAGATCTGTACTGTGAAAACTATAAAACATCAATGAAAGAAATTGAAGATGACACAAAGAAATTGAAAACCATTCCCTGCTCATGGATTATAAAAACAAATATTGTTAAAATATATATATTACCGTAAGTAATCTATACATTTAATGCCATCCTATCAAAATACCAACAACATTTTTCATAGAGCTAGATCAATCTTTCCCCACTTACTGGGAGCCAGATGCAGGGCTCGATCAAGACCCTGAGATCACGACCTGAGCTGAAAGCTTAACCAACCGAGCTGCTCAGGCACCCCTGGATCAGACAATCTTAAAATCTGTATGGAATCACAAAAGACCCTGAATAGCCAAAGTAACATTGAAAAACAAAAGCAATGCCAGAGGCATCACAATTCCAGATTTCAAGTAATATTACAAAGTTATAGTGATCCAAACAGTATAGTGATGGCATAAAAATGAACATATAAATCAATGGAACAGAATAGAAAACCCAGAAATGAACCCACAACTATATAGTAAATATTTGATAATGAAGGAAAGAATATCCAATGGGACAAAGTCTCTTCAACAAGTTGTGTTGGGAAAATTGGATAGTGACATGCAAAAGAATGAAACCTGGTCACTTTCTTACACCAGACACAAAAATAAATTCAAAATGGGTGAACGATCTGACTGTGAGACATGAAACTATTAAATCAGAGGAGAAAACAGGCAGCAAGCTCTTTGATATATGCTGGAGCAATTTCTTTCTGTGTATGTTTCCTGAAACAAGGGAAACACAAGCAAAAATAAACAACTGGAACTTCATCAAAATAAAAAGTTTCTGTGCAGTGAGGGAAATGACCAACAAAACTATAAGTTAGCCTACAGAACAGGAGAAAATATTTATAAATGACTTATCTGATAAAGGGTTACATCCAAAAAATATAAAGAACTTATCAAACTCAATACCCCAAAATGAATAATACAATGAAAAAATGGACAAAAGATATGAATAGATATTTTTCCTAAGAAGACATACAGATGGCCAACAGACACATGAAGAGATGTTCAACATCACTGATCATCAGGGAAATACAAATCAAAATTACAATGGAATATCACCTTACACCTGTCAGAATGGCTAACATTAATGACATAAGAAAGGACAGAGATGCTGATGAGGATTCAGAGAAAGAGGAAGCTTCTTACAGTTGTTGGTGGGAATGCCACTCTGGAAAACAGTATGGAGGTTCCTCAAAAAGTTAAAAATAGAACTACCCTACAATCCAACAATTGCACTACTAGGTATTTACTCAAAGGATACAAAAAAAAAAAAATAATACTGATTCAAAGGGATACATACACCCCAATGTTTATAGTAGCATTATCGACAATAGCCAAATTATGGAAAGAGCCCAAATGCCCATCAAGTGATGAATGAATAAAGAAAAGTTGTATATATATAACAATGGAATTATTCAGCCATAAAGCAATGCAACCTTGCCATTTGCAATGATGTGGATGGAGGTAGAGAGTATCGTGTTAAGCAAAAAAAGTCAGAGAAAGACAAAAACCATATAATTTCCCTTATATGTAGAATTTAAGAAAGAAAACATATGAGCACAGAAGAAAAAAGAAAGATAGGAGGCACCTGAGTGGCTCAGCCAGTTAAGCATCCAACTTTTAATTTCAGCCTAGGTCATGATCTCTGGGTGGTGAGACTGAGCCCCATGTAAGACTCCATGCTGAGCAGAGTGCCTGTTTAAGATTCTCTCTCTCCTTCTCCCTCTGTCCCTCTCCTTCCACTTGAGTAATCTTTATAATTAGCAAATAAATAAATAATATTTTTTTTTAAAGAAAGGCCAATACAGACTCTTAACTATAGAGAACAAACTGATGGTTAACAGAATTGGGTAGGGGGTTAGATTAAATGGGTCATGGGTATTAAGGAGTGTGCTTGTTGTGAGGACAAGTGGGTGTTTCATGTAAGTAATGAATCGCTAAATTCTACGCCTGAAACTAATATTACAGTGTATGTTAACTAACTGGAATTTTTGTGTGGTGCATGAACAATTAATCTTGTAACACTGAAAAAATAAACATATTTGGGGAAAAAAGTAAAATAAAACAAATGCTAAATAAAAACTTACAAACATTAAGGAAGCTTGTTGACTCACAAAAGTTAAAACATTTTTTTAAGATTTTTATTTATTTATGTTTGTGAGAAAGAGTGAACATGAATGGAGGACAGGGGCAGAGGGAGAAGCAGACTCCTTGCTGAGCAGGAAGACTGATGTGGGACTTGATCTCAGGATCCTGGGATCATGTCCTGAGCCAAAGGCAGATGCTTGATTGACTAAGCTACCCAAGCACTTTAAAACTTTTTTTTAGTGTCACTCCTTTGTATCTCTAAACTTAGATTTCATGGAAATTACTTGATCAACACTGATAAAATTATGATGCATTTCTGAGGAAACATTTTTAACTACAATTGGTCAATTCTGGTTTTTACAGGACTTTTTAAATATTCTTAAAACGTGATCCAAACAAAAAAAAATGTAAGCAAACTAGCAATATTATGTAAATAGGAAGTAATCATAATAATCAGATTATATGCACCTCTCTATATTATTAATTATGCTATTACCTTTTATTGTAAGCTAAATGTTTGCCCTGCCTACTGGGATGTTGTGAGATCACAAGAAAGTCAGAAAAAGACAAATACCATATGATATCACTCATATGTGAAATTGAAGAAACATAACAAATGAGCAAACAGGAAAAAAAAAAAGAGCAGCAGATCATAAAACAGACTCTCAACTCTAGAGAACAAACTGATGGATGGTTACCAGAGGGAACGCTGGTGGGAGGATGAGTGAAATAGGTGATAGGAGTCAAGGAGAGTGCTCGGTGTGATGAGCACTGGGTGTTTTATGTAAGTGTTGAATCACTCACCATAATGTACACCCAAAACTTCTGTCACACTGTATATTAAATTACTGAAATTTAAATAAAAACTAAAAAAAAACAAAAAACCAAAACCCAAAATCCAAACCAATAACCCAAACCCAAACCAAACCAAACTAAGAGTTTGGTTTTTGGTTTGCCTTTCTCTCTTTTCTCTTTTTTTCCCTTTGCTCATTGGTTTTGTTTCTTAAATTCCACAAAGTGTACTATTTACATTATTAAAAAAAATATACCAAATACCTAGGAGATAAACATTTTTAAAAACTTTCATACTTTGGGGCGCCTGGGTGGCTCAGTGGGTTAAAGCCTCTGCCTTCTCTGCCTTCTGCCTGGGGTCCTGGGATCCGAGCACCAAATCAGGCTCTCTGCTCGGCGGGGAGCCTGCTTCCTCCCTGTCTCAATGCCTGCCTCTCTGCCTACTTGTGATCTCTCTCTCTCTGTCAAATAAATAAATAAAATCTTTAAAAAAAAAACAAAAGTGAAAATGAACTTTTGGGACTTCATCAAGATAAAAAGCTTCTGCACAGCAAAGGAAACAGT
>CM052800.1:149435230-149473767 GCA_028533885.1 Nasua narica | reverse complement strand
CTGGGGGTGGGGGGAGGAGGAATGGAGAGTTACTACTTAATGAGTACAGATTTTCTATTTAGGAAGATAGAAACGTTGCAAATGTAAAGGTAAATAATGTAAAATGTAAAGTGACGGTTGTACAAGATTGTGAATATACTTAATGCCACTGAATTGTTTACTTAAAAATGATCAAATGGTAAAAAAAAATAAAAAATAAAAATAAAAGTAACATCTATCACAAAAAATAAAAATAAATAAAAAAGAAGAAAAAAAACAACAAAAAAACACAAAACTTCACACCTCTACAAGAAAACTACAAATTACTATTAAGAGAAATTAAAGGTGACCTGAATACATGAAGACATAAACAATGTTCATGAATTGGAAAGGAAAACAAAACAATGTTCATGAATTGCAAGATTTAATATTGCTTTAAATCTTAATATTCCCTAATTTTTAAAACAGATTTTGAGGTGCTATCATGTATTCTATAAAGATTTTGAATGTTTTATCTTCCTGGTTAACATCTCTTCTATATTTAATAAATGGCACTGTTCATATTTGTGCTCATATTTGATTTGAAGACAAAATTTCTCAAAGTGGCTGAGCTTCAGCAGATTTCTTCCAGAGTATGAATATAGATCTTTTTCCTGCTTATGTATTTTCATATTTAAAATATTTCTTAGTCATGTTTTAGGATTCAACCTGCTAATCTTAATATTTTATGGACTATTTCATCTACTTGTATTCAGTTTATGTGCTGACAATATTTACTCTTTCAATTGCTCTTCCCAATATTAGTTTTTTTCCTACAATAATTTTTCTAGTGGAAGAACTCACTCAAATTCTTCTTTTAGTGTCAATGTGCTGGTAAAACAATCTGTATTTTCATTTGTTTGAAAATATCTTTTTTTTTGCACCTTCAATTTTAAAAAGTATTGTAGTGGAATTTTAGGTTGCATTTAGTGCATTTTAGGTCATAATTTTCATTTAGCACTCTACAGATGTTATTGTATAGCTTTCTGACCTATAATGGAGGGAAATAAAACATCTGTGGATTTTTTTATTGCTCCTGTAATAGCCTTAGCCTCCTGACACCCTTCACATACTATAAAAATTAGATATATAGCCATTTGCCCAATTAATTTATTATCCAAGAGGATACTAAAATTTCTCTTATATTTCAGAGACAGTCAAATAATGGCAACTTGGACTAGGTCCTTAGCTTAAGTCTAAAGATTCCAGGAAGCATTATCTCTCTAGGTATTCACATGTCACACGCCTGAAATGCCAGAACGTGGAGATGGTTCTAGATCATAAAAACCACCATGTATGAGAGTATGGGGCTTCTAGAGAGATTTGATTTATGGAATGGAATGGAATAAGAAGGAGACCCTTTCTGGAGGGGAAGAAGATAGCTACAAAGAAAAGTCAGTTTTTCTTATTCCTCTTCTAGGGAGTGTCCAGACACTTGTGTAGGAAAAATATTTGACATCTTTCATTGTGTCAACCCAAGGGTAAGGCCTGGGGCAAAGAGGGGCCAAAAATGAACTTATTTAATATGAAAAATTCATAAGAAAACTTCCTGATCTAGAACACTTTGTGTGTACAGTATATATATGATTAATATGTTAATATTAAAAACCCCAAAATATATTGGTTGAGTAGTTAATTCTCAGTTTCTTTAATGTTCCTTTGAAACTAATGCTCCCTTGTTCTGTGGCTTCAAGAATTCCTTTTTAAAAATTTTTTACTTAGATTTCTGTTAGTCAACATAGAGTGTGCTATTAGTTCCAGGTGAAGAATTCCTATTCACCATAGATTTTCAGTACTCTTACTATAAAATGATTAGGTTGGTTTTTATAGTATTCATACTGCCTGGTGTTTACAAAACTTGTTGAATCTTTGAGTTTCTTATAAGATTTGAGAAATTGATAGTAATTACCTTTTCATTTTTGTTTCTACTGCATATTCTCTCTTTTCGTTCTGAGACTCTTATTTTCCACATACCTCTAATCTATGCTTCCACATTTTATTCCGACAGTTTCAAATTGAATATTTCTATTTACCTATGCTACAGTTTCCTTGTGCTATATTCTGCTGTGTCTTATCTGATATTAAATCACCTAATACATTCTTTAATAATTTTTTTAAAGATTTTATTTGACTGACAGAGATAGCAAGAGAGAGAGCACAAGGTGAGGGAGTGGTTGCAGAGGGAGAGGGAGAAGCAGGTTCCCCACTAAGCAAGGAGCCCTATGTGGGGCTCTATCCCAGGTCCCTGGGATCATGATCTGAGCCAAAGGCAGATGCTTATTAACCAACTGAGCTACCCAGGCGCCCTCATATAATACATTCCTATTTCAGATATAACATCATTCAGTCTATGAATTCAAATTAGGTTGTACTAAATTCCACTCCTCTGGTGAATTTCCAAATTTTTTATCTCCATTTTATCAAATACCTTAATCAAAATGAACACCAAGTGCTTATATAATAACTTTCATGTCTCAATCATCTTTGGTAATGTTTTTTTAACGTCTATTTCTTATTTTAGTGTTTTTGCTTAGATCTTATCTTTTGACATATCTAGAAATTTATTACCATTATAGTTTTATTACTTTTGAATGTTTGACATTGGTCATAAAAATGTAGAGGCTCAAAATAATATTAAGGTTTTTTAAAGGATGGCTTGCCATTTCTCTGCCTGGTAATGATTTTAGGCAATTACTTACTCAGTAAGGCCCAGATTACTTTTTATGCTCTTGAGCCTCCAAGATATTCAACTAAATGTTTGTGGTCTCCTAACCCTATTCTTTGTTTTATGAAAATGCAAAAAGCTCTATTCTAGTTTTCAGTATATTTTCTCCTAGGTCTCCTAACCCATATTGCAAAAGAATTGGCAAATGTCCAAAGACAGAATGCAGCTGAATTCTTGTCTCTGTTACTTTTCTGCACCCCATAGTGTGCTACTGCAGAGAAAAGCATGGATTTTCAGCATCTCATCGATTCCTGGAATCTATAAATGCTGAGATTGAAGCACCCAAAAGAAGTCAGCTCAAATGTGTCATTATCCCGTCTCCAGTGTCTTTTTAAAAAAGATTTTATTAATTTCTGAGAGAGAGAGAGAGAGAGAGAAAGCATAGAAGGAGAGTATGAGGGAGAATCAGACTCTCCACTGAGTAGAGAGCCTGACGTGGAGCTGGATCTCAGGACCCTGAGATCATGACCTGGCTGAAGGCAGATGCTAAACCAACTGAGCCACCCAGGTGACTCCCCTCTCCAAAGTCTTAAGCATCTATTTATCATTGTTCAGTAACTCTAGCCTGCTTTCAAGCATATGAAATTTGCTTTTTTTCTGGTTTTTCTAGTTATTTCATCCAGAAGCAGAAGTTCTTTTTGCCAAATCATATACAAATTTGACTCAATGTCAATACAATCTCAACAGACAGTTTTATTAAAATGAAAATTCAGGTAGCCAAGTATAACCAAGTCACTCACTTAAGAAGATTGTGAATTTTGAGGACTTAATTTGCCAGACACCAATATTTATGCTATCAAGAGAGAGCTATATTTCAATACTAAATAACCAAGCCAACAAAGTGTATATAATGAACACTTGGTTAATGAGACCATTGATAAAATATAGCATTGGGAAAAGAAAGTTTTTTTCTATCAATGTGGATGGTTCAATTGGCTATAAATATGAAAAGAAAATCTTCCTCATGTCCTGGTACTTGCTTTCTAGTATTTAGAAACAGTAAATTCAGATGAATCTATATAATAATATTATAGACTATAAAACAACATGAATGTAAAATGCAAAATAATTAGACTTCTAGAAGATAACAGGAGAATGCATTATGACTGGATCTGGCAGTTTCTTGAGTATCCTACAATAAACTCAAACAAATTTTTAATAAAATTGTAACTCTGGATATATTCTCCTCATCCAAAGATGCTGTTGAGAAAGTAAAGCAGCAAGTCACAGAGTAGGAGAAATATTTGCAACACATAAATCTCACAATGGCTCATATGCAGTATGTGTAACGAATAACTAAATACTACTAAGAACAATTTAGGCAATCCAAGTATGGAAATAGGCCTGAAATGGAAAAGCAAATATAATAAAGATGATTTCCTGACTTTGGGTTGCAGTTGTAAAGTAATTTGTATGAGACCGATTCTCCCAGAAATAATAATCTCTGAAGAAAAAAATATACATATCTCACAAAAATAATAAACTCATAATTCATCTTAATGAATGCATAAAAAGCATTTGATAAATTTATAAACTATGGTTTTAAAAACAAATACAAGGAAATTCACTTAATCTGTTGATGGACCCCTATAAAATTGGATAAACCATCATATTTAATGGTGAAAATTTGAAAAACTACTGAGACTAGAAATGAGTTAAAAATATCTGTTATAAACACTTCTTATTAACACTATACAAAAGGTCAAAAGCAGTACATTAAGCCTAGAGATAGAAATTCTAAGGCATAAAGATTAGAACAAAATAAGCATTTCATTATTTGCAAAATTTATGAATGTCCATACAAAAAAACTGAAAGAATCTATGGAAACATTTTTAGAAATCATTAAATGAATAAGTGAATTTAGGTATATTGTTGGATACGAGATTTTACCAGTTTTTTTCTGATGCATAACAAACTAGTTCAACATTTAGTGGCTTAAAAAAAAAAAACCCTATTAAGTTTTCTTTGTCCTGTCAAATGCTCACATATTTATTGTCCCTTTGTCTGAAAAGTATAAAAACCACTTGCCTTGGTCATTTCTTTGGGTCTCAATTTCATTACTGGACCTCTAGGTGCATGTAATAAAACTTTGGGTTTTTCTATCCTGTTTAAAAAAAAAAAAAACCCAAGTAATTGTTTAGCTCTCAATTCTACAGATTCTTACTTCAGGCTGAACTGATTTATACTACTCTTCTGGTTTTGTTTGGGCTTGACTCTGCTAAGTTGGTTTGCTCACCTATCTGAGGAATTCTGTTAGGCTTGTTATTTTTAGATAATGTAGTATATGCCCAGTGGTCCTAAACCCATTCTTGCACCTCATCCACTGTAAAATGAGTGTACTGGTCTAATATAGTATTGTCTAAAAACTATTGTTAGTCAATCAGGTATTTCGGAATACCTATAGTGGTGCTAGCAGAGGCATTGCTATCCAGGAAAGCAAACTCTTGTTTGTGATAGGTATCAATTCCTTCAAGGCAAAAAGTTGTTAACCTTTCTCCCTTAAGCCTAAAAGAAAAAAAGGGACATAAATAACCAACTAATCAAGTTGCTGGTTGGTTTCAAGAGATAGTACTATACTAAGGCCTCACCATTGACATCTAGCTACGCTGGAATTTAGGAGAGGCAATAGTTGAACACCATATGGATAGAACTCTGTGCTCTTGGGACTTATTCTCAGGCTTAATTTATGTATCCATAGCCATTCCATGTCTAAGCAGGGCTGTTGGGCTTATTCTTAGCCTTCATTCCTGAATCCATGGCCATTCTATGTTTAAGTACCAAGGTCAAATCCTGACTGATATCCTCTGGATTGGTCATCCACTACAACTAGTAGTTGAGTGCCTCCTTTGTGGTGTATGTTCACTGGTGCAACTTAACAGATGGACATAAGGCCACTCAAATCTTTGAGGCCTCCTTTTATATAATCTAATATCGATCTCTCCAAGTCCCTGAGATATTTAGAGATATTTGCCACTGTTTAGGAGTCTATGTATGTACATAATTATATGAAGGCATTTTCCCCCCTTCATACAAAGTTATAAAGAACTTTACTATTCAGTTTGCCAGCTTGAAGGATTTTACCTCACCACGTTGCTCAGAACCACTCTTTATATGAAGTTTGAATGTGGCAACATTTTTAGTTGAAACAAAGATATCAGTCTGTAACAGTCTGTCTCCTATCATAAGACAAAAAACACACCAATAATTTAAACAGAGGAATTTTAATACAAAAAATTATTAACTAGCAAAAAGTGATTATTAAAAAGGATAAAGATGAAGTGAAAAGAACACAGTTATAACAATCTAGAGAGCATCTACTAACAATAGGGCTGAAAAATAGTAGCCACAGAAGGAAAATATTTAGAAAGGCTGAAATTCAGACCTCATTGGTATGTGGTTGCAACTCACTGATGTTGGAGAGGATCACTCTATTGCCCTAGACCGGAGCGGGTCCACAGTTAGCTGACAGATATTTACAAAGAAGAAACCACAAGATATTACTGGTGAGCAAGAAGCCTCTAAGCAGCACACCAGAAGACTAACCAGGTAGCTGTAATCTTGTGTTGCCAAGCAGGGAGTCTTGTCTTGTCTTATTGGGGTATCAGCAGGCCAAGGCTGCCGAGCAGGAAGCCACCCAATCAGATTTAAGAAAAACTCACCAGACACTGAGCAACACTGAGTAACCCACATACCACAGGCAACCATGCTGTGGGAATAGGAAGAAAAGAACACTGGGACCAGAAAGAGAAGCTGTTCCTTTTCTAGTTCTTCTCCTCTGACTTTTATAGTAAATATCAAACATTCTGCTAGCTGGTTATTTATATTGTCCAGATTCAGTATCACAAAGCAAGAGTAAGAAAGGCAGATGTGAGGCTGAGAGACAATAATTTGATAACTAGCATCATCTACCACTTTGGCAATTCAGCCTCTACGTGCATCTTTCTCCACACTTGAGTTCCATAAGACAACAAAACAGCTATCTGACTTTACCTAATAAAATACAACTATCCTTCATACAAGTATATTTCTCTTTCTAAAAAAAGAGAGGAAACGACATATCCACAATCATATGTATCACTGGCTATAAATTACTTCTAAAATATTGAGTCACAATATTTGTTCACTATTGTCTTTAAATACTAAATTTAAAGTTAACCACTAATTTTTAAAAAGATTTTATTATTTATTTGACAGAAAGAGATCACAAGTAGGCAGAGAGGCAGGCAGAGAGAGAGAGGGGGAAGCAGGCTCCCCGCTGAGCAGAGAGTCCATGCAGGGCTTGATCCCAGAACCCTGAGATCATGACCTAAGCCGAAGACAGAGGCTTAACCCACTGAGCCACCCAGGCGCCCTCCACTAAATTTATATAAAATAATAATGGGAAGAAAATAAATGTGTAAAATTAATTCATGACAAGCAAAGATAAAATATGTAAATCTACTATAGCTATCATTTCTGTAATTAATCATATGGCCACAGTTGATTATCTATAATTTCCTTCTTCCACTACCAATTCTATATCTTTTTTACACCCAGAGAATTGACTCTTTGGAAATCTTAACTGGTAAAGTAACCCAAAATTCTAAGATATCTAAATTCCCAATATATCTGTATTTTTAAAATTTTTTATTTTTTTAAAGATTTTATTTATTTGAGATGGAACAAGAGAGAGTGAGAGAGAGAACAAATGGGGTGAATAAGCAGCTGCTTGGTCCCAGGACCCTGAGATCATCATGACCTGAGCTAAAGGCAGACACTGGGCCACCCAGGTGTACCAGCTCTGCATTCTTTATTGCTGTAGTTTTCCTGTAATCTTTACAATTGGATACAAAAGAATAAGTGGCAAGCCCAAATAATTTCTTGGTTTTTCAGGATTTTTTTCAACATTATCCCATGTGCCTTCATTGTATAACAGCGTTCAATTTACCCTTGGTAATCATAATCAGGATCAATTGATACACTACATACAGTAACAGATTTTTCTGCATTTTCAATGGCATTAGAAGCCTGAAGTGACAAAATGACAGACTCATCTTCCAATTCAATGGAAGCAATGTTATGTCCCCTAGTGGAAACTAAGATACAAAAAAACCAATGTTTTAGTGATAGAAAATAGTCATTTTATGAGCAGGTTAGTAGATAAAAATGTAAAAGGAACAACTTTACTTTCTAATCTTTATTTCCCAGGCCCACTTATTATGCTTATGAGGATACAGCACAACACAATGACCACTTTTTTACAAAAATTTTTATTAAATAAGTTCTACACCCAACATGGGGCTTGAACTCATGACCCTGAGATCAAGAGTCATATGCTCTACTGACTGAGCCAACCACCCCCAGAATGACCTCTGATTTTAAGAATATACTGCATCCTGGTTCCAGTCCAAGATGATGATGTAGGAAGACCTCTAAATCACCCTTTCCATGGAACAACCCACATTACACCTATATATAGAACAATTCTTCCTGAAGAACTGAGGGCCAACTAAACAGCTTCTGTACAACAAAAGACAGAGAAAACAGCAAAAGAGAATAGCAAGAGAGGAAAAGACATGTTAACAAGGGGAACTCTCACCCTCAGTGGTGTGAACTGCAGTGGGAAGGTATAATACCAAGGGACAGATTCTTCTGTCTTTGGGCACAGGAGAGAAGGTACAGTTTTAAAGAACTAGCATATAAAAGGGATGACACTAGAACCCTGCCAAACAGCTACAGAGTGCAGGAATGCTCCCTGAGTCAGAGGGAAATACAAATAAGGATTTCTTATTGCATGCATTTGAGAAACTTTGCCATCATTGCTGTTTGTCTCGATCTTCCGTGGCACTGTAATTCGTAGAAGTTATGTTTCAGCATCTACAGTAAGGGAAACATGTGTGAACATTTCCCAGATGTTTGGAAGCATCCTTATTCTTCGCGTGTCCTGTCACATCCCATCACTTTTTGAACTTCCAAGCCCAACACAGACACACAGACACACAGACACACAGACACACAGACACACACACACACACACACACACACACACAGTACCTCCACCATCCATACACTTTGGGGCAGGACCCAACCACCATCCAGAGACTTTGGGACTTGGTGACCTCAGCCCCAGCAGGTGAAGAAGTGCTGCTCTTAAGGCCCCACCTCCCAGAAGATGTGCGCCCTCTCCTCAAAGTTCAGGGTCAGGGAAGTGAGGGGCGACTGTCCCAGTCCTGCTCCAAGCCCTCCAAGCAGCGGGCCCAGGAGGATCCTGACTCTAAGCGGGCTCTGACAAGACACTGGGCTCCCCCCAGCCAGACCCCGGGTTCTGGAGCAAAGTTCTGGGGCCGGCCGCGCCCAGGGGCTCTGCGGACAGGTGGCCTTTTATGGGGCAGGGTCCTTCACTCACGGTGGCTCTCGGAGGTCAGTGGGCCCAGGCCTGAGAGGATCAGCAGCGGGGTGGCCGGCCTTGCCACCATGATGGCTGTTGGCTGCGGAACGGTGGCCGCTCCCGCCGGGCCCTGCGCTTGGGGCGGGTTGGGCTGGGGCCTGCTTGGTCTGTGGGGAGCGGGAGGAGGGGGCACAGCTGCTCCGCCCACCCTGCCCCTCTGCGGACCCGCAGGCGCAGTCGCAGTCCCAGTCCCAGGCGCCCACCCACCGCTCGATGCGCGTAGGGAGGCACAGGCCAACCTGTCCTGCTGCCCTCGTGGGCTTGGACTTTATTTTCCAAACCAGGGACATCGGGAACGCATTCAGGGATGACGTAAGGGTTATAAAGTGCGTTTTCTCCTCTGGTAATGGGCCATTTGCTGGTGAAATGCTTGACAACGTTAATAGTCCACGTCATAGTTTTCTGGCACAATGGCTGAATTACTGTGTTGAAGGAAAACAGAAAATGGAAATTCACAATATGTTTGGCAGCAGACAGTTGCCTGTTTTAACCATACCTATTGCTGGATTTATAATTTTAAGTCTCAGGTCAAAACACACATAAAAAGAAAACACTAAAAATACAAAAATCCATTCTATTATAGATAAATTTATTTCTTACAAAACTAAGGAATCCAAATAAAACATTAAACAAATGTAAATTTATTATTTAGTATTGATTTATAATTTAATCATGAGGCAAAGTAGTTACGGCTATGAAATGACAGAAAAATAAAATGTTTATTCAATTTTGAACACTTTTGTTTCTTAGAAAAAAAATCTATGTTTAGGAGACTAAGTGGTTCTTTGGCCATTTTCTAATCAGGTGCTTGTTTTTGTTGATGAGTCTCAGGAGTTCTCCATATAGTCTAGATATTAATCCCTTATCAGATACATGCTTTCCAAATATTTCCTCCCATTTTGGGGGGGTGCCTTTTACTCATTGTTATTCTGGGTATATATCCAAAATAACTGAAAGCAGGGTCCAGAAGAGAGATTCATATGCTAATGTTCATTGCAGCATTATTACAGTGACTAACAGGTGGAAGCACCCCAAGTGTCAATGATAGATGAACAAATAAGCAAAATATGGTAGGTACATACAATGGAAAATTTCAGTTTTTTTAAAAGGAAGGAAATTCTGCAATATGCTACAACATGGGTGAACCTTGAAGACATTATGCTAAGTAAAATAGGCCAGTAACAAAAGACAAATACTGTATGACTCCACTTACATGAGGTACCTGGAGTAGTCAAATTCCTAGAGACAGAAAGCAGAATTATTGATGCCAGGGTTTGGGAGAGGGAGAAATGGGGACTCATTTAATGGATATAGAGTTCCAGTTTTGCAAAATGAAGAATTCAGGTGATGCTTGGTAGTGATGTTTGCACAACAATGTGAATATACTCTATAGCAATGAACTATAAATGGTTAAGATGGTAAATTTTTATGTTAGGTGTAGTTTACTACAATAAAAAATTAATTTTGAAAAAAAATCTGAAATTAGGCAAGTAATCAATCTGTATATTAAACCATGAAATGATAGTTCTTTCCAAGTTAACTTTGTTGCCTTTCGATGTGTGAACTCCATGTTAATTGGGGAAAATTTTTCACTTGTTTAAAACAGAATTACCTAATTTCAATTTCATAAGGACTATTTTTTACAAGTAATTCTTAAGTTTTCCTTCCATGTAACTTGTGCTTATATATCTTAAAATAAATACCTATAGACAAATTCAAATATTGATTGCTATTCCTGTTTGTAAACAGAAACTCAAAAATAGTTTTTTTAAAAAAATTTAATTCTAATACTTCTTTCTAAATATTTGTTTCAGTAGGAAATAATATAATATTTAATCCTAAAATATCCATGCCTGTTTATTTTGCTTGAGTATTCATTTCTTGGGTCACCTGTGTGGCTCAGTCGGTTAAGCATCTGACTCTTGATTTAGTTCAGGTCATGATCTCAGAGTCATGAGATGGAGCCCCATGTCAGGTTCCATGCAGAGCCTGGAGCCTGCTTAAGATTCTTTCTCTCTCCTCTCTCTGCCTCTCTCTGCCACTAGTGCTCTCTCTCTCTCTCTTTCTTAAAAAAAAAAAAATTATCTATATATCCAAACAGGTCAGAGGCTGAAGGAAGCCATATTTGCATAAGAGATGCCATAGCTAGCAATTATAAATTCATTGTTAGCATGATATACAAAGTTCTCTGGGAATATAGTTAATTTTTTTCTTTACATATATCAAATGTAGCTACAGAAAGGATGTTACATTTGAGTTTTGAACCATAACTGGATGAGTAAATGACTTGTATAAAGTCAGTAAATTTTCTCCTAAGAGGAATATTAAATCACCCAAAATCTTTAAGTGTGAATGAATGCTATTTCATCTCAAAAAAATAACTTATCATAGTCCTAGAGATGGTGAGCTAGAAATAATGAGGACTGGAAACAGTAAATCTAATTAGAAGAATTTTGCATAGTTTAGGCCAGAAATGTCAATATCCTCATGGTTAAGCCATGAGAGGGGGGAAAATAGAAATATGAGAGGCATTTTGGAAAAGTAAAAATACAATCTCTATCAACACACCCAAAATCCTCTTCACAAATGTAGAAAGGAACAAATTTCCTTTTTATTATTGAATACGTGATAAACCTAACTGAGGTGTGCTAAGGAGATTGCAAAAACAGAAAGAAATCTTACCCTTTTATATAATCAGACAGATACAGTCCATGCCATACATGTTAACTTTCTTTATCCAAAGTACAAACTTCCAATTTCTTTAGAACAACCAAGAAGTTACAACTTGGAACCAGACAACGAGGTTAAACTCCCAAGGAGCCAGGGAGAGAGGAAGCTATCTTCCTTAATATTTATATTTGAAATAGATGCCTGCCTACAAAGTCCTTAAGGAAAATATTCCTGGAATGTGAAGCTGAAAAATTTTATTTAACTTTCAGAAAGAATTACATACATCCCAAAGAGACAGAGAATGGATTAACAATTACAGTTTTCTAAAGGAAATAAGAAAAGGAAAGGAAGTGTGTGTGTGTGTGTGTGTGTGTGTGTGTGTGTGTGTGTGTTAGTTTCTTTCAAGTGTGGTGCCAGGGAAAACTAATGTTTCATTTTGTAGATTTGTATTTACACTTAAAACATATAGGGAACAAAATAGGCATGTTGACTAATTTGATATGAAGCTTGATGAATTGTTAAGGCAACTATGCAACTCAGATGGTAGTACCACCGATTTTAAGAGAAACAAATTTGTGCAGGAGTTGGGAGATAATCAATTGGGTTGAAGACTTGTTGAATTTGAGGTCTTTGTGGACTAGCAATAGGTTGTTGGAGAGAAATTTTGATCCTTACAATTTGAATTAAACACTTCAAGAGGCAATTTGAAGGAAAGAGAGTGAATTAGACAACTTAAGAAAAATATATAGAAAGAAAAGTGGATGTCCAAAAGGAATTTGTGGATCATACAGATGATTTCAGTGATTAAGTGAACAGCAATCAAGAGAGAAAATGAAACTAATAAAGAGTAAAAATTAAGGCAGGTTAGTTTAGAATGTTGATATCGTGATTTTTGTTAAATGCTTTTCTTGCATTTGTTGAGTTGATCTTTTAAAAATCCAGCCTAAATTGATTGAAAATTAAGGTAAACCAACTTTGTATTCCCTGGATAAATCACATTTGATCATGATATATTATCCTTTTTATATAACATTGGATTCAGTTTGTTAAAATTTTGTTAAAATTTCCATCCCCTTTCAAGAGGGATACAAATTGATAGCATCTTTCTTATGTTGTTACTTATTTGTCTTCCTCAGCCCTAGAGAGGGGAGTTCATGCCCTCTCTATCTGGGAAGCCATTCTAAAAGAGTGAACAATCTCCTGTCATATGTCCCAGGCATCCCTCAGATCTCTGCCTTCACCCCGTGTGTGTCCTGCCCGTCTGGTCTCCTGGTAGTACAGTGCACCTGTGTTCTATCCCAGGCAGGCAGGCTGAGTTTTAAAACTTCCAATTTTAAGGCCCTGGTGTGGCACAAGTCCATGCTGGTCTTCTGGGGGAAGGTCTCACTGCTTTGGGACTGACATAGGTTTGCCCTACAACAGCAGTTGCACCAAACTGCAGTAGTGTGGAGTTTGGAGTCAAGTGCAGCAAAGAGCCAGTGTGCGGGTTAACCACCCTCAGCAGATGTCTGTGTACCTGTGCTGATGGGCAGGGGAGGGTAATGGCTCCCACCAGCTCTTTGGTTCCTGGAGAGGAAATGCACCTCTCCCAGATGCACAGGGAGCTGTATGTCCCAGGGGATCCTCAGATGGCACTATTTTTTCCTGGGCCATCTGCCCTTCTTCTCCACAGGAGCACTGCAACACCCTCGGGGCTCCATACCAGCCTCACCATGAACCTCTAAAACTCCAGTCTGTGGAGTTTTAGAAGTCCAAAACCCTTTAGTGGGTTATTTAGATTTTTTGCACTATCTTACACAATACCCTAAAATTAACTCAAAATGGATTAAAGACTTTAATGTAAGCCAGAAACTGTAAAACTCCAGAAGAAAAACAAAGGCAGTTAACTTTCTTGACATTGATTTTGGTAATGATTTTTTGAATCTGACCCCAAAAGGAAAGGCAATAAAAGTAAAAATAAACAACTGGCATTTCATCCAACTAAAAAACTTCTAAACAGCAAAGAAAACCATCAACAACTTGAAAAGGCAACCTACTGAATGGGATAAAATATTCGCAATTCATATATCAGATAAGAGGTTAAGATTCCAAATATAAAAAGAATTAGTATGACTCAAGAGTGAAAAAAAGAAACAATTTAATTGAAAAATGTGCACAAAATCTAAATAAATTTTTTTCCAAATAAGATTTATGGATGGCCAATAGATATATGAAAAGATACTCAACACCCATTAATTATCAGGGAAATGCAAATCAAAACTACAATGAAACTTTAGAATTGATATTATCAAAAGGACAACAAATAACAAGTGTTGGCAAGGATGTGGAACAAAAGGTACCTTGACACACTATTAGTGGCAATGTAAATTGGTGCTGCCTTTATGGAAAACATCACGTCTTTTTCTCAAAAAATTAAAAATTGAACTACCAAATGATCCAACAATCTCACTTCTGGCTATTTATCTGAAGAAAACAAAAACACTAATTCAGAAAGAGTTAGCACCCATGTTCATTGCAACATTTTTATACTGGCCAATATATGGAAACAACCTAAGTGTTCATCAATGGATGAATAGATAAAGAAAAGAAAATATATAAAGAATATATAAAGTATATATATATAGAAAGGATGTATATATATATATATATATATATATATATATATATATATACAAAAAAATTCCAGCCATAAAAAGGAGTGAAACACATATGGATATTGAATCACTATAGGAAGTGAAATAAGTCAGGCAGAGAAAGATAAATACTGTATGCTCTCACTTGCTTATATGTGGAATCTAAGTAAAATAAATGACGACAACAAAAAGAAAGCAGTTCATAGAAACAAAGGAAATTTTGCCATTGCCTGATGCTGAGGTTAGGGACTGGGTAACAGGAGAAGGTAGTGAAAAGGTTCAAACTTCCAGTTATAAATAAATACATCACAGGGTTGTAATGTACAACATAGTGACTGTAGTTAACAATACTGTATGACATATTTTAAAGTTCCAAAAAATCTAGATCTTAAAAGTTCTCATCACAAGAACAGAATTAATTTTATGTGTCTGCATGATGCATATTAATTAGACTTACTCTTGCAATCATTTTGCAATATATATAGATATAAAATCATTAAGTTGTACATCTAAAACTAATATAATGCTGTATCATACCTCAATTTAGAAAAGGATAACAAAAATACTGAAATTATAAAAAAATAAACAAATGGAAATTGTGGAATTGAAAGAACAATAAAATAAAAAAGTCAAAAGAAAGGCTCAGCAGATTTGAGTTTGTAGATGCTTTAGCTAACTTGGACATAGATCCATACTGATAAGTATTTAGAAGAAAAGAGGAAAAATTTTTAAAAAATGAAAAGAGCTTCACATATACATAGACACCATGAAGTACACTGGCATATAACTAACAGATTGTAAAAAGAATAGAGAGACATGGGAGAAAAAAGCACATATCTGAAGATAAGTGGCTGATAATTTCCCAAATATGAAGTAATACATTAAATATCAAGAATTTCAATGAATTCCAAGTAGGATAAACACAGAGATTCATACCCAGACATACCCGATAGTCAAAATTTGAAAGACATGGACATAAAAATAATCTGGAAAGTGGTAAGAATAAACAACTTGTCACCTACAAAGAAATTTCATTAAGAATAGCATCTTCTCATCAGAAACAATAGGAGCAGGAAAGACAATCTGATGGTATATGAAAATATTGAATGAAATAAATCTGTCAACTAAGACTTATATCCAGCAAGACTATGTTTCCATGATAATAGTCATAAAGATATTCCTAGATTTACAAAAATCTAGCAAAGAGATTTTCTCTTCTTGGGAGAATTTGTTACTAGTAGACATCCCTTACAAGAAATAACAAAAGCCATTCTTCAGACCGAGGCAAATTACACAAGGTAGTAATTCTAATCCATATAATGAGGCAAAGAGCATGAGTTAAAGACAGCTTTTTAGGTGACTATAAAAAACGGTATATACAAACTTTCAGTTTTTAGTTTGGCATGTAATGAATTTGTCATTTAATCACCCCAACTAACTACAAGTAAAAGGCAGAACAAACTGAAAATTAACAACTGAGGGAACCTATTGCTAATAGACCTGCCTTGCAATTAAGAAAAGAATTTCAGGAAAGCAGAGAACGGTCAACAGAGTGAAATATTCTGACAAAACAAGTGAAATGTTAAAAAATGCTTGTCAGTTTTGACAACTAAGAGTTTTGGTAACTCCATCAAAAACAATGCAGAGGCAGTGGTGAGTGTAAAAATTAAGAAAGCTTTAACTAGATTTTTAAGAAGAAAAAAGAGGTTAGACACAAAATCAGAAATGAAATATAAGAATTTACTACTGTCCTACAGATACTAAAATAATTATAAGAAAATATACTATGAACAACTTTATGTAGCAAAATATTGTATTTCGATGAAATAATATTCCCAGAAGACACAAATTTCCAAAGCTGACTCAAGAAAGCACATAAAATATGACTAGATTACAACAAATAAAGACATCAAAATAATAATTAAAACTCTTCCTATAAAGACACCCCAGAACTGGATATTGTTACTGGTGATATCTTATATTTTAATTTGTTGGTGGAGATGTGAGTGTTCACTTTGATGTTTTTAAAATTGTGCATATTGTGTTGTGTGCTTCTTGTATGTTTTCACCAGCTCACACACATATTAAATGTATCAATGCAAGTCAACAATTATCCCTTTATGTGATGAAAAATCATTTGCTATTTTTAGAACTTATTCCTGTTTAATGTGTTCCAGGATAAATATAAACAATAGTTAAAGCTATCAATTCTTTAATTACTTTATAAATTCAATAAGAATCCAGAAAGAAGGGGCGCCTGGGTGGCTCAGTGGGTTAAAGCCTCTGCCTTCGGCTCAGGTTGTGATTTCAGGGTCCTGGGATTGAGGCCCACATCGGGCTCTCTGCTCTCTTGCTTCCCCCTCTCTCTGCCTGCCTCTATGCCTAACTTATGGTTTCTCTTCCTCTGTCAAATAAATAAATAAAATCTTAAAAAAAAGAATCCAGAGAGAATATTCATGCATGAATAAAAAAGTATTAGTAGGGGCGCCTCAGTGGCTCAGTTAAGCATCTGTGTTCAGCTCAGGTCATGATCCCAGAGTCCCGAGATGGAGCCTACTTCTCTCTCTGCCCCTCACCCTGCTCATGATCTCTCTCTCTCTCTCTCTTCTTCTCTCTCAAATAAATAAAATCCTTAAAGAAAAAAGCATTAGTAAAGTATATGTGTATATGTGTGTATACAACTTCTGTAAAAGATAAAATATAAACAAACAGGGGGAAGAGGTCGAATGATATGAAAAGTAATTTATGTGTATAGAAAAACAGTATGGTCCAGAAGAAAATAAAGATTTGCAGGGTTACTAGTAATTAAATATATATATGAAACACAATATTAGACACAATTATCATTTCCTATCTCACACACAGTAAAATTGAATCCCTTCTTGTTATGAAATCTTGGTCTTACGTTTGGGTTTGAATTGGTCTCCCAGCCCAGCTTACATGTCATCCCACATTCCCAGTTGTTTAAGTCCCCAGAAATACTAAAGCTATTCCTAGAATTCTTCCTTAACTTTTCCAGCCTTGCTGGAGCTTTCCTCATCTTTTGATAACCACTATGCTGTCTTCTAGTTTTTATCAGTGTTTAACTTAACATTTTCTTATATGTTATTTTATTCATTTCAATGACTATTTTTATGAAGAACAGAATGACAAGTGATCCAGATTACCATATTTTGTTAGAAGATCCAATATTTTACCTATTAATTTTGCATAAGTTCACTCAAATCAAAGACTGAGTGTGTCATGGAGAGCAAGGACTTAAAGGTCATTCTTGCAGAGGCCATCCGAAACAGAACAAAAAGATGAATAAAAAGTTACTTTGGAAAAGTAATGAAGAAAATAAACAAAAGAGAAAAAACAGGTAATTCAACTCTCTTATATTCATTGTTTAGTCAAGGTTGAGGTGACTGTATTCCAGAGTCAAGATTTTCTTACCTGTAGCATAAGATATCAATAAATTGATTAAGGCAGCTCTGAAAATAAGACTCTATAAGGATCAAGCCTGGGTTGCTATCCTAAGGGAACACCTGATGATTCCAGGACAGATGGTTCTATGCTAGATATTCCAAAGTTAGTTGAACTTCAAAGTCCTTTATAAAATTGAGAAGGTAATACATAAAAGAAATGAATATTTATTTATAAGATGAAATACTTTTATTTCCAGCTGGTTAAAATAATGTTTTCAATGGTTCCAACTATATATTACTCATAGAATACATAAGATGAAAGACCTAAAGACCAGGCCTGCTAAAATTAAAGGGATATTTATTGAGTCTGGGGCAGCAGAAATTTTTGGATTGTAGAGATGTGTTGAGCACGCACATTACTCAGATCCCCTCAATATCATTACCTGTGAGGCCTTTCTCTGATTTCTTTCTTTTTTTCTCTGCAGAGAATCATGATAGGCCAATTAAGTCACTTTCTCTTTCAGTGAGTATGACCCATCACTACCCTGAACAATATTACATGCACGATGTGTACAGATAAAAATATCTTCATAAAACAGACCAGTAATTTAGACTTCAAAGAAAATATTACTACTTGGAAGTTGAAATCGTCATTTGTGATGTTACATTTAAGGATTTAAATGAGGGTTTCTTACTTTCAATGAGTCAACTGTTTGGTCACCAGAAGAGAAGAATGACAAATGTAGGAATAGCAACATCTAAACACTCTAAATACTCGTGAGGAAAACAATTCTAGAACAGCCAAAATTTTGACTTGCTGCAATATGCTAGTAACAATCTACTGGAAAACAAAATTATAAAAATGCCATTTATACTAGATTAAAAATAGTGCATACTTAGGAATGAGTATCACTAAGCATTATAGAACTATGAATGTATTTCACTGGTCAATGAGCAATACAATTTAAGATCATAAATTATTTGCATAGTCATATTTACCCTTCATACTCTGCATTCTCTCTGTTGCATGATTTTCTCATTTCATTTCGTTTCATGATCATAATGGTGAATATTATGATAAAGGGCAGAACAATGTAGAAACTCAGAATAAGCCAGTTCTGCTGTGCATTGGAGTCTTCTTTAATGAAAATTATATCTAGAAATGACACATAGAAATCAGTGGATATTCACTTCACTAAAATATTAAAATAAATATATTTCTTTCACTTTAACCTTTTTATATAAATATTATTTAATACATTGTCAACTCTTACGGGGGAAAATAAAAGGACATTTAAGCTCATAACTCCTAACTACAATGGTACTTTTGTCACATTCCATATATCTCTTATGCACATTTGTTTAATTATTATGATAACTGTAAACATGTTTTGAGTACTGCTTACTATATTCAGCATATTTATGATATTAATGTTTTTAAAAATTAACATATTAATAGGAATTGAGTTAAAAAATTTAGAAAGGAATATTCTGTGAAAACCCCCTTCCCTCACCCTTGCCAAGTCAGTTTTTCTTCTTGAAGAAAATCATCTTTAAATGACTCATGTTTTATGCATCTAAATAAAATCCATATATATACTTATTCTTGTATCTGTGTCTAATACTTATATATAATGTGTGCATGTGTGTTTTTTTTCATCTCACTGACATTCTGTAACATGTTATGCCCTTCTTTTTAAAATTTCTTTGAAGTTTTTAAAAAATTTAATTCTAGTATACTGAGAATACAGTGGTATATTCTTTTCAAGTTTACAATTGAGTGATTCAACAATTCCATTTATTACTCAGTGCTCATCAACATAAGTGTACTCTTAATCCCCTTTCCCTGTTTCATCCATTCCTCTGCCCACCTCTATGGGTACTAAGGTTTTTTTTTTCCCTAGATTTATCCTTTCACATTTTATTTTTTTAAATTTAGTTTCATTTAATTTCAATTCTAGTATCATTAATATACAGTGTAGATGAATTGATAAAGAAGATGTGCATCTGAAGCTAATATTACACTGCATGTTAACTAACTGGAATTCAAATAAAAAACTTGAAAAAGAAAAAAAAAGATGTGGTATATTTGTGTATATATATATATTTGCAATGGAGTATTATTCAGCCATAAAAAGAATGAAATCTTGCCATTTGCAATGACATGGATGGAACTAGAGACTATAATGCTACATGAAATAAGTCAGTAAGAGAAAAACAAACATCTTCCATTATTTCTTACACTTAAAAATTAAAAGTTTTATATGATTCAGAAAATTACACAATATATAAATATATTAGTAATGAATTAGCAAAAATTATTCAGATCTCAAAACATATCTTGCCAGAATCCAAGAGAATCCTCACGATTAACGATTTTTAATCATCGTTTCTTTATAAGCTTATAAATATTTTGATTTCTTCTATTATTGTTGTTTATTTAGTGAATTTTTGCTGAAGTATAACATGTAAACAGAGATGGATGTATGCCATAATTATAGCTCAAAGAATTTTCTAAATTAAACACATTCATGTAACCAACACCAAATCCAGGAAGCATAATGTTACCAGTATCTCAGAACTCCCAACCTAATTTCTTCCAGTCATTATCCTTCCAAAAGATAATTAATACTTTGGTCTCTAAGAGCATGAGTCAATTTTTTTTTCAGATTTTAAAACCTTATGTAAATAGAATTATGTTGGATACACTTTTGTTCCCATTTTTTTCCCATTATTACCTAATTTGGGAATTCATTCACATTGTTGTTTACAGTTGTAAAATGTTCATTCACACCACTGTATGCTATATATTTGCATAGAAATAACAACCATTAATGCACTCTATTCTTTATGGGTATTTGGGTAATTTGCATTTGTGAGTATAATGAATACTGCTTTATGAATATTCTACTACTTGTTTTTTAATTAACATATGTACACATACTTCTTAATAGATAGATGCCCTTTGAGTAGCAATGCTTATTCATAGCATATACCTATTTTAAACATTAGTAAATTTTCCAATGATTTTCCAAAATGGTTGTAACAATTATATTCCTATTAGCAGTGGATAGGAGTCTTGGATACTTCATATAGATGGTATTTCTTTTTTATTATAGTTATTCTTTATATACAATAAGATGCAAATATTTGAACTGTATATCTGGATAAGATTTGATAAATGTATATCCCAATTAGACAAACATTTTAAAGATTGTTTTGACATCTGTGGCTGTCCTCCATTTAGTATAAAATTCTTAAAATTTTTTATTTGGTAAGTAAATAAAATGAGTTTAGCTAGTGCCTGAGTTTTGACAACAAAATGGTTTGAATATCCTCACTTGTCATTTAAATTTTGTTACTTTAACATCTTGGAGGTATTTCTGACATATAATAAATACATATATTTAAAATTTATGATTTGACAAGTTTTGTTATATGTATACATTTATAAAATCATCACCTCAATCAAAATAATTAATATATCCATCATCCACAAAAGTTTCCTCTTGCTTCTTTATAATCTCATCATGCTACCACTCCCCCACATAGGCAGGCACTGATTTATCTGCATTCCCCTACTATAAATAGTTTGCATGTTAAACAATTTAATATAAAGTTAGATAGTATCCTTTTTAATCTTTCCTTTCTCACACAGGGTAATGTCGAAATTTATCCACATTGGTACATGTAACTATATGTTCATTCCTTTTTGTTGTTCAATAGTAATCTATTGTTTGGATATACAATACTTTGTTTATTAACCACCTGTTGATTTATATTGGGGTTATTTCCAGATTTTATTTACTACAAATAAAGCTGTTATAAACATTTATATACAAAGATTTGTATTTGCATAAGCATTCTATTTCTTGGGTAAATCATGAAATGACTGGATTATATGGTAAGTGAATGCTTACCTTCTTAAACTGTGAAACTGTAATTTTACATTACAATAGCAGTATATGGGACACTATCTTCACACCATGGTTAGTTGTTTAAATTTAACCAATTTTATAGATATGTAATGGTATCTAATTTTGAGTTAATTTGCATTTTCCCAATGAAAAATGAAGTTGGATATTTTTACATGTGCTTATTTGTCATCTATATACCTTCTTTGATGAAATTTCAATTCAAATATTTTATCCATTTTTTGTAGAGTTGTTTGCTTTTTATTGTTTCAAGGATTCTTTATGTATCCTTAATATAATTTTTTTTGTATATTCTAAATACAAATACTTTATCAGTGCACCTGAAGTTACCCCCTCCAGCTGTGCACCTGTATGCCTCTTAGGCCAAGGCCCATCACTGCCTCCCCTGAAGTATGCACACCTGGAGATAGATTGTGAAACCATGAGAGCAAACACACCCAGAGCCACTACAACTTCCCATGACCCATAGCTGGCACTGGCCCTTGCTTCTTACCCTGGCCCTGATCATATGTGTGTCTCCAACTGATCTCTGCCATTACATAGGCACTTGCAGTTGGGTCCTACAGTAAAATATGTGCACACCACTTGGTCTAGCCACCAACACTGCTTAAACTTGTTTCTAACTGTTGGTCCTAGAAGATCCACTTAGGAACCAAACAACCCTTGCAGCACCTATAGACCTCTTAAGGTGCTCACAAGGATCATACAAGTGTTGATAAGGTAGACCCCAGTAACCTGAGCCAAAAAGACATTACATCTCCCTGGACCCTGTGCTACTGGGTGCTGCAGCACTTAGTACTCTGCATGACTAGACTCAGAATCACAACATGATCAGGTGTGCTCCATTCATAGGTGAAAGGCTTCCCTTTTCAAAATTAGTCCATAAAGGCTGGAAGAGGTAACCACATCTTCAAATGTATAGACATCCATGCAAGGATGTCTGAAGAATGTCTGAAGAATCAGGAAAAATCTCCAACAAAAGAATACAGTAAACCTCCAATAACTGTCCCAAAAGAAATAGTGATCAAATAATTGCTCAACAAAGAATTCAAAGTATTCTTTGAATTCTGCTCTACAGAATCTCAGCAAGCTACAAGAGAATACAGATAAATAATTTAATGATAGCAGGAATAAATATAAGAACAAAATGAGAAGCTCAACAAAGAAAAGGAAAACAAAAAAAAACCTAGAAATGTCATAGCTGAAGTATATAATGACTGGTTAAAGAATTCAATAGAAAGCTTCAACAGCAAACCTGAATAAGCTGAAGAGAGAAAGAGTGACCTAGAAGAAAGATCAGTTGAAATTATTTAATCAGAAGTGCAAAAAGAAAAAAAAAAGAAGGAAGAATCAAGAAAGCCTATGGGAATTATGGAACAATATGAAAAGATATAATGTACACATTGGATTCCTGGAAGAAGAAGAGGGGAGAAAGGAACGGAAAGCTTATTTAAAGAGAGAATGGTTGAGAAGTTCTTAAGACTGGGGAGAGATTTGGACATCCAAGTTTATAAAGCAAATAGGTCACCTCAAAATTTCATCCAAAATGTTCTTCTCCAAAACAATTAATAACAAAACTGTCTAAAACTAAAGAGAGAATTTTAAAAGCAAGAGAAAAAATATCTCTCAGACAAGAAAATCCTTATAAGGCTATCAGTGGGTTTCTCAGCAGATACCTCATAGGCCGGGAGAGAATGAGGTGACATATTGAAAATACTAAAAGTAAGAAACTGCCAACTAAGAATACTTTAACCAGGAAAGTTGTCCTTGTGAATTGAAGATATAATAAAGATTTTCCCCTAATAAACAAAAGCTGCAGGAATTTGTCACCACTAAACCTGCCCTATAAGAAATGCTGAAAAGTTTTCTTCAAGCTGAAATGAAATGCTAATTAGTAACATATAAACATATGAAAATACACAACACATTGGCAAAGATAAGTATGCAGTCAGATTCAGAATACCCTACTAATATGCTAACTACTTAACTCTAGAATAAAGGTTAAAGGACAGAAAGTATTAAAAATAGTTATAGTTTCACCAATTTTTAATAGATATGAATAAAAAGATATAAATTTTGAAATGAAAAACATAAAGGGAATAAAAGAATATTAGTTTTTATATGATTAAGGTTAAACTGCTTTCAGAATATACATATATAAATTGTTTTATGTTTTTTTATGTTTTATGTTTTATAATGTAAACCTCATGAGAACCACAAAGAAAAAATCCTCAATAGAAACAAAAAAGATAAAGAGAAGAAAACCATCAATATATAAAGGATGGCATCAAAAACAGTATAAAAGAAAAATAGAACTGTAAAACAGACAGAAAATAAGATGACATCAATAAGTCCTTATTTATCAATAATTACTCTTAATGTTAATGGATAGGCCAATTTAAACACATAGAGTGGGGCATCTGGGTGGTTTAGTCATTTAAGCATTTGACTCTTGACCTGACTCCATTCAGGTCATGATCTCAGGGTCATGAGATCAAACCCCACGTCAGACTCTGAACTCAGTGGGGAGTCTGCTCCAGATTCTCTCCCTCTCCCTTTGCTCCTTCTCACACTCACATTCTCTCTCTCTCTCTAATAAATAAATATTTTAAAAAGTATAAATAAATCAAAGGCATAGAGTGGCTTAATGGATAAAAAAATAAGACTCAGCTATATGCTGGCTGCAAAAGACTCACTTCAGCTTCAATGACATATGTAGATTCAAAGTAAGGAGATGGCAAAAGATAGTCCCTGTAAGTGGAAACTAAAAGAGCAGAAGTAGCTATACTGAAATCAGACAAAGTAGACTTTAAGCCAAAATAGTAGTAAGAAACATAGAAGGTTATTATATAATGATAGGGGACCAATTAATCAAGAAGATATGATAATTATAAGTATTTATGCATGCACCCAAAATCAGAACACTTGAATATATATTAAGCAAATAGTAACAAGTGTGAAGGAAGAAAAAGAAAACAATACAATAATAGTAGAGAACCACAATAATCTTTTTAGCAAAGAATAGATCATTCAGATAATCAACAAGGAAACTGAACTGAATCACTCTGTAGACTAAATGGAACTAACAGACACATACAGAAATTTCTTCCATCCAAAAGCAACAGAGTGCATATTCATATGTACATATTCTCCAGAGTAGATCATATGATAGGTCACAAAACATGTCTTAGCAAGTTTAAGAAGAATAAAATCATCCTTATCCATTTGCCTTTTATTTAAATTCTAGTTAACATACTGTGTCATATTAGTTTCATTTGTACAATATAGTGATTCAGCACTTCCATACAATAGCCAATGCTCATCTCAGCAAGTACACTCCTTAACCACCATCACCTATTTTACCCATCCCCCCGCCAACCTCCCCTCTGGTGAACATCAGTCTTTTCTTGATAGTGAAGAGTCTGTTTCTTGATTTGCCTCCTCCTCTCTTCCCCTAGATCCTTTACTTATTTTGTTTTGTTTTTTAAATTCCACATATGAGTGAAATCATATGGTATTTGCCTTTCTCTCACTGACTTATTTCATTTAGCATAATACTCTGCAGCTCTACCTGTGTCATTGCAAATGGCAAGATTTCATTCTTCTTTATGGCTGAGTAATATTCCATTGTTGATATATACCACATGTGTCTACAGATGGACATTTAAGTGGCTTCCATTACCTTGGCTATTGTAAATAATGCTGAAATTAAACATAGGGGTGCATACATCTTTTTGAATTATCATTTTCAATTTCTTTGGGTAAATATCAAGTAGTGGGATTATTGGATCCTTTGGTACTCCTATTTTTAAAATTTTGAGAAACTTCCATAATGCTTCCCACACTGGCTGTACCAACTTACATTTCCACCAACAGTGTACAAAAGTTCCTTAATTATACCAAGTTTCTTTTCCAATCACAATAGTATGAAATTAGAACTTAATGGAAGGAAATATGGAAATAAACTACCTAATTTTATACCTCATGGAACTAGGAAAAAAATACAACTAAGCTCAAAGTTAGTAGAAGGAAGGAAATAACCAACATCATAGCAGAAGTAAATGAAATAGAGACAAGAAAAACAACAGAAAAAAGTTAATGCTGCTAAGACTTGACTTATTAAAAATATTAAAAAAGGTAAATCTTTAACTGTACTAACTCAAGAAAAGAGAAAGAAATTTAAAAAATCAGAAATGAAAGAGGAGACATTATAACAGATTCCACAGAAATGCAAAGAATCATGAGAAACTACTATGAATAAGTATAGCCAAACAAATTGCATTACCTAGATGCAACAGATAAATTCCTATAATTGTATAATCTATCAAGACTGAAACATGAAAAAGAGAAAATCTGAACAAACCAACAAAAGTATGGAGTGGAATCATTAATCGAAGTCTCCCAAAACAGAAAATCCCCAAACCAGATTGTTCTGGTGAATGCTAACAAATATTTAAAGAAAGATTAACAGCAATCTTTCTCAAATGCTTCTAAAAATTGAAAAGACACTCTCAAACTCATTCTGCAAGAGCAGCATTACCCTGATACCAAAATCAGATAAGGATACCACAAGAAAAGAAAATTACAAGCAAATATCTGTAATAAATATAGATGCAAAAGCTCTTAACAAAATATTACAAAACCAAATTCAACAACACATTAAAAAGATAATTCATCATGAGAAAGTAGGATTTATCTCTAATATGATAGAGATATCATCATATATAAATAAATAAATGTGAAACACTACACAAATTGAAAGGTAAAAAGATAGGAATCATATGATCATCTCAATAAATGCACAAAAAGCACTTGACAAAATATAACATCTTTTCCTGATAAAAACTCTCAACAAACTTATTATGATACCCCATCATAATAAAGGCCATATATGAGTCCACAGCTAATATACTCAATGGTAAGATTTTGAAGGATTTTCATATGAGATGAAAAATAAGACAAGGGTGCCACTCTTGTTCAACATAGTACTGGAATTCCATTTATAGTAATCAGGTAACATAAAGATATAAATAGTACCCAAATCAGTAATGAAGAAGAAAAATTATCTTTGCAGATAATATGAACCTATATATAGAAAATACTAAAGACAGTACCAAAAAATTTACCTCGTAAATTCAATTAAGTTGCAAGATTCCAAATCAACATCCAGAAAGCAGTTGCATTTCTTACATGTACAACAGAACATCTGAGAGAAAAAACAACAACAACAACAACAACAACAACAACAACAACAACAAAATTCCATTCACGATAACATAAAAAAATTAAAATATTTAGGAATAAATTTAACCAATGAGTTGAAAGATCTGTACACTGAAAATGATAAAACTTTGATGAAAGAAACTGAAGACACAAACAAATGGTAATGTATCCCATGTTCATGGATTAAAAGAATTAATATTAAAATGTCTATATGACTCAAAGTCATCCATAGGTTTGGAATCCCTACCAAAGTTCCACAAAATAGAAAAAACAATTCTAAAGTTTGTATGGAGTCACAGAAGACCCTGAAAAGCCAAAGTGATCCAGATAAAGAAGACCAAAAGCTGGAGGCATCACACTTTCTGATTTTAAACTATATTACAAGGCTATAGTAATCAAAACAGTTTAGTACTGCCATAAAAATAGACATGTAGAAAAATGGAGCAGAGCCCAGAAATAAACCCTTGCATTTATGGTCAAGTAATACTTGAGAAGAGACCCAAGAATATTCAATGAGGAAAGGATAGTCTCCTCAATATATCATGTAGGGGAAAACTGGATAACCACATGCAAATAAATTTAATTAATTAATTAAATTTTGCTACTCTGTGGTATCTGTTGTAGTGTCTCCTCTTTCATTTCTGATTTTATTTAATTTCTTTTTTCTTGAGTTAGTACAGTTAAGGGTTTGCCTTTTTAAAATATTTTTAAAGAATATATTTTTAAAAATGTAGTCTCTACATTTGTGGGAAACTTGTTAAGCCTCAGGCCTAACCTCCAGGCTAACTAAATAGACCTTTTCATAGGAAGACTGGGGTTGTATTTCAGTCTGCTGTTTATGCACTATCTATCTTAGTGATGGTGGTCTGCCAAAAACTATTTCTGATTGTTATAGTCCCATGAAGTTCTGGAATGCTAGCACTGTTGGCCACCCATCTAGATCATCAAGTGGCATCTACTGTGTGAACTATGTGTACCCACTCACTTTAGCAACACAGCTGGAGAGTATATGGGGTGGAGCATGCTTACCAGCTTCAGAAAAGCATCAAGAAAATGTTTTGATTACACAAGCCCATGGGCTTCAGCAATGCAGCAGGAGAGTGCCTCATTTGTGTATGTGCTGGGTTTAGTCTGGGAACAGGAGAATGCTGATCATGATCACACCCTTTAGCCCCAGCCAGGGGTTGGTAGAATGTCACAATTGCCTATTCTTGCAGACTTATGCAAGGGAATGGAAGAACTCCCAACTGTTAGTATTTGACTATCACAGCCAGAGAGTGGGGGAGCACTGCAACCACTCACACTTTAGGACTCAAAGGTGCCATGCCTGCCACTCTTGTCAGCCCAGTGATATGGCAGGAGGGTGCTGCATCTGAACTCACTGGCCTGTATTAGCAAGCTATGTGGAGAATGCAATACTGGCATCTATTAATGCTTCTGTCTTTGTTGAATGTCTCAGCTGTTCCCTGCTCCTTGAGGTAATGTCGCCAGAAAGCCAAGGAAATTCTTACATAATCTAAGTGCTTTGCAAACTGAGCTTTTTTTTCTTCTTTTTTAACCAGGTCTTGCAGTGACCACTCATGAGCTCCCCCAAAGAAGAATCTCAGTTTCCTACAGCACTTTGGGACTCTGAGATGTCACTCCCACTGCTTTTTTCTAAGCCAGGTCTTTTGGGAACTCATCTCTGTTTTCAGATCCCAGGGGCTACATGGGGCATTAACACTTCCCTCCTCTGGGAGAAGTGCCTGTCTCATAAGTTCTCTCTCTATTGGGTAACTCTGCACAAGGGTGTGTGTGTGTGTGTGTGTGTGTGTGTGTGTGTGTGTGCATGCACGCGTGTATGTGTGTGTTTGCAAGACCATGTTTAGGCCTCTCTTACCCTCCTCAGTGTGGTCCTTTTGCTCTTTGTTGTAGAGAGCCCTTTAGTTTTCAGATCTTTTTCAGAGGAAATGGTTCATCTGTAACTGTAGATTTGATGTGTCCATGGGAGAAGGTGAGTTGAGTTCTGAGTATTCCTACACCACTATCCCGGAAAGGCTGAGCCATTGTTTTTAAATTGAATGTTTACTTGATAGCTACTTAAAGTATCATTATTAGATTTATATTTACATTTAGCTATTTTATTTACCTAATGTTCTTTTCCTTTATTTAGACTTCATCTTACTAATTGGTGGAAATGTATACCTTGTACAATTTTAACTCTTATTTTTCTCTAAAAATTTTGAATTGTTTTCCTAGTGTTTACTCTGAAATTACAATACAAGCAAAAGGTATTGCAGGTTCAGTTCCATACCACCACAATAAAGCAAATATCACAAAAAAGGAAGTTAACTTAGTCTTCCAGTTTCCCTGTGTATATAAAAGTTATGTTTGCAGTATATTGTAGTCTATTGAGTGTGCATTATCATTACAAAAACACTGTAAATACCTTAATGTAAAAACACACTGTTGCTAAAAGATGTTAAGCATCATTTGAGCTTTCAGCGAGTCATAATATTTTTGCAGGTGGAGAATTTTGCCTCAATGTTGATGGCTGCCCACTGATCAGGGTGGTGGTTGCTGAAGGCTGAGATGGCTGTGGCATTTTGTTAAAATAAGACAACAATGAAATTTGTTGCATTCATTGACTTTTCCTTTCATGAATAATTTCTTTGTAGCATGTGATGCTGTTTGATAGCATTTTTACCTATAGTAAAATATAAAATTATCCCCTTTTAAAATTGAAACGCTGCTTTATGAACCAAGTTTATATAATATTCCAAATTCTTTGCTGTCATTTCAACAATCTTCGCAGTACCTTCACCAGGAGTAGATTCTTTCTCAAGAAACCATTTTCTTTGCTCATCCATAAGAAGCAACTCCTAATCTGTTAGTTTTATCATGAGATTGCAGTGATTCAGTCACATCTTCAGGTACCTCTTCTAATCTAATTTTCTTGCTATTTAACCATATCTGCAGTTACTTCTTCCTCCAGTCTGGAATCACTCAAAGACATCCATAAGTTTTGGAATCAATATGTTCCAAACTCCTGTTAATGTTGATATTTTGGCCTCTTCCCATGAATCACAAATGCTCTTAATTGCATTTAAAATGGTGAATCCTTTCCAGAAGGTATTCAATTTCCTTTGCCCAAATCTGTCAGAGGAATCACTATCTATGGCTGCCATAGATTTATGAAATGGATTTCCCAAGTAATAGGACTTGAAAATTAAAATTACTCCTTCATCTATGGGCTTCAGAATGAATGCTTTGTTATCAGGCATGAAAACAACATTAATTTCATTGTGAATCTCCATCAGAGCTCTTATGGGACTAGGTGCATTATCAATGAACAATGATTAAACAGATGAAAAGCATCTATTTTTCTCAGTAGCAGTCTTCAACAGTGTGTATAAAATATTCAGTAAAGCATGTTGAAAACAGATGTGCTGTCACCCACGCTTTTCTATTCCATTTATAGAGTAGATTTAGCATAATTCTTAAGGCTTTTTGGATTTTCAGAATGGTAAATGAGCATTGGCTTCAACTAAGTCACCAGCTGCATAAGCCCCTAACAGGAAGGATTCAGCCTGCCCTTTGAAGTTTTGAAGCCAGGCATTGACTTTTCCTCTCCAGCTATGAAATTCATTGACAGCATTTTCTTACAATGTTTTGTCTATTGAAAATAGGTTGTTTAGTGTAGTCACATTCATTAGCTGTCTTAGCTAGATCTTCTGGCTAACTTACCGCAGTTTCTACATCAGCACTGGCTGCTTCACTTTGCACTTTTATATGATGGAGATGGCTTCTTTCCTTAAACATCATGAACCAACTTCTGCTACCTTCAAACTTTACTTCTTCAAACTTTTCTGCTCTTGGCATTTGTAGAACTAAAGAAAATTAAGGCCTTGCTCTGGATTGGGCTTTGGCTTAAAGGAATGATGGCTTGATCTTCTGTGCAGACTACTAAAACTTTCTCCTTATCAACAGTAAGATTATTTTGCTTTTTTATTATTTCTATGTTTATGGATTAGCACTTTTAACTTTCTTCAAAAACTTTGCATTCTCAACTTGGTTAACTAACTGGTGCAAAAGGCTTAGCTTTTGGCCTTTCTTGGCTTTCAGTATGCCTTCTTTACTAAGCCTAATCATTTGGAGCTTTTAATTTAAAGTCAGGGACATGTGACTTTTCCTTTCCTTTGTGCACTTAGAGGCCATTGTAGGGTTTTTAACTGGCCTAATTTAAATATTGTTGTATATCAGGGAATATGGAGGCCCAAAAAGAGAGACAAGATGAACAGTTTATTGGTGGACCAGTCAAAGCACATATAATATTTATTAAGTTCATCATCTTATTTCTTGCTTTGACACTTATAACACCTGAGGACTGTCTTCTAACTTATTTAACTAAGTTGAGGAAAACTAAATATCTAAGAAAATCTCATCAAAAATACTGTGTAACACTAATTTAATTAAAGCCACTATTCAAGATAACTCTTAATTACTCAGGTGATCATGAGAGATCAACAAAACTAGGAACTGGTTCTTTGAAAGAATTAATAAGATTGATGAGCCTCTGGCCAGACTTATCAAAAAGAAAAGAGAGAGGACCCAAATTAATGAAATCATGAATGAAAGAGGGGAGATCACAACCAACACCAAAGAATACAATTATAAAAAACATATTACAAGTAACTATACGCCAGCAAATTTGACAATCTAGAAGAAATGGATGCATTCTTAGAGCTGTATAATCTACCAAACCTGAACTAGGAAGAAATAGAAAAACTGAACAGACCCATAACCAGTAAGAAGACTGAAGTGGTAGTCAAAAATCTCCCAACAAGGGCGCCTGGGTGGCTCAGTTGGTTGGGCGACTGCCTTCGGCTCAGGTCATGATCCCGGAGTCCCGAAATCGAGTCCAATATCGGACTCCCGGCTCTGCAGGAAGTCTGCTTCTCCCTCTGACCTTCTCTCCTCTCATTCTCAGTCTTTCTCTCTAAAAAAAAAAAAAAAAAAATCTCCCAACAAATAAGAGCCCAGAGCCAGATGGCTTCCCAGGGGCATTCTACCAAACATTTAAAGAAGAATTAATACCTTTTCTCCTGAAACTGTTCCAAAAAATAGAAATGGAAGTAAAACTTCCAAACTCATTTGATGAGGCCAGCATTACCTTGATCCTAAAACCAGACAAAGACCACCAAAAAGGAGAATTACAGACCAATATTCCTGATGAACAAGGATACAAAAATTCTCACCAAAATACTAGCCAATAGGATCCAACAGTACAATAAAATGATTATTCACCACAACCAGGTGGGATTTATTCCTGGGCTCAAGATTGGTTCAACATCCACAAATCAATCAATGTGATACAATACATAAATAAAAGAAAGAACAAGAACCACATGATACTCTCAATAGATACTGAAAAAACATTTGACAAAGTACAATATCCTTTCTTGATCAAAACTTTTCACAGTGTAGGGATAGAGGGTACATACCTCAATATCATCAAAGCCATCTATGAAAAACCCACAGCAAATATCATTCTCAATGGGGAAAAACTGAGAGTTTTTCCCCTGAGATCAAGAACACAGCAGGGCTGTCTATGATCACCACTGCTATTTAACATAGTATTAGAGGTCCTAGCCTCAGCAATCAGACAAAAAAAGGAAATAAAAGGCATCTAAATCAGCAAAGAAGTCAAACTCTCACTCCAGGTGATATGATATTTCATGTAGAAAACCCAAAAGACTCCACCCCAAAACTGCTAGAACTCATACAGGAATTCAGTAAAGTGTCAGGATATAAAATCAATGCACAGAAAACCAGTTGTATTTGTATACACAAACAACAAGACAGAAGAAAGAGAAATTAAGGAGTCAATTCCATTTACAACTGCACCCAAAACCATAAGATACCTAGGAATAAATCTAACCAAAGAGGCAAAGAATCTGTAGTCCAAAAACTATAAAGCACTCATGAAAGAAATTGAGGAAGACACAAAGAAATGGAAAAATGTTCCATGCTCATGGATTGGAAGAACAAATATTGTGAAAATGTCTATGCCACCTAGAGCAATCTATACATTTAATGCAATCCCTATCAAAATACCATCAATGTTTTCAAAGAAATGAAACAAATAATCCTAAATTTATATAGAACCAGAAAAGACCCCGAACAGCCAGAGGAATGTTGAAAAATTAAACCAAAGTTGGCAGCATCACAATTCCAGACTTCAAGCTCTGTTACAAAGCTTTAATCATCAAGACAGTATGGTACTGGCACAAAAACAGACACATCGATCAATAGAACAGAATAGAAAGCCCAGAAATGGACCCTCAACTCTGTGGTTGCTTTATCTCCAATAAAGCAGGAAAGAATGTCCAGTGGACAAAGACAGTCTCTTCAACAAATGGTGCTGGGAATATTGGACAGCCACATGTAGAAGAATGAAACTGGACCATTTCCTTACACCACACACAAAAATAGTCTCAAAATGGATGAAAGACCTCGATGTGAGACAAGACTCCATCAAAATCCTTAAGGAGAACACAGGCAGCAACCTCTTTGACCTCAGCCACTGCAACTTCTCCCTATAATATATCACCAAAGGCAAGGGAAGCAATGGAAAAAATGAACTATTGGGACTTCATCAAGATAAAAGCTTTTGCACAACAAATGAAACAGTCAACAAAACCAAAAGACAACCAACAAAATAAGAGGAGATATTGGCAAATGACATATCAGAAAAAGGGCTAGTATCCAAAATCTATAAAGAACTTCTCAAACTCAACACCCAGAGAACGAATAATCCAATCAAGAAATGGTCAGAAGACATGAATAGACATTTTGGCAAAGACATCCAAGTGGCCAATAGACACATGAAAAAGTGCTCAATGTCCCTCAACATCAGGGAAATACAAATCAAAACCACATTGAGATACCACTTCACACATTCAGAATGTCTAAAATGAACAAGTCAGGAAATGACAGGTATTGATGAGGATGCAGAGAAAGGTGAACCCTCCTACACTGTTGGCGGTAATGCAACCATCCTACACTGTTGGCGGGTGCAGCCACTGTGGAAAACAGTGAAAATAGAAAATAAAAAATAGAGCTACTCTATAACCTAGCAATCGTACTACTGGGTATTTACCCTAAAGTTGCAAATGTAGTGATCTGAAGGGTCATGTGCACCCCAATGTTTATAGCAGCAATGTCCACATGGAAAGAGCCTAGATGTCCATCAACAGATGGATAAGGATATGGTGATAGAATACTATGCAGCCATCAAAAAACATGAAATACTGCCATTTGCAACAATGTGGATGGAACTCGAGGGTATTATGCTGAGCAATATAAGTCATTCAGAGAAGGACAATTATCATATGACATCGTTGATATGAGGAATTTGAGAAACAAGACAGAGGATCATAGGGGAAGGGAGGGAAAAACAAAAAAAGATGAAGCCAGAGAGGGAGACAAATCATAAGAGACTCTTAATCTCAGGAAACAAACTGAGGGTTGCTGGAGGGGAGGGGGGGGTGAGAAGGATGGGGTGGCTGGGTGACGGACATTGGGGAGGGTATGTGCTACAGTGAGTGCTGTGAATTGTGTAAGACTGACCAATCACAGACTTGTACCCTTGAAACAAGTAATACATTATATGTTAATAAAAAAAAGTTACTCAGATGATCATGAAAGATTTGACTCAGTATTATAGTTCTTTAAGTATTTCATTTCATTTCATAAAAGAGCATCTATTTTGTTTTAGAAATTTAATTTCTACTCACCAGATTTCTGAATATTTCCATCATCAATACTTCCCCCTGGTGAACCAATCTGGAATTCACAATATGGAGGCCTATAGCCAGGAAAGCAATGACAGTTACCCAAATTATTACATATCTGAAACAAACAAACAAACAAACAAACAAAAAAGCCATATAATTACTGTAAATTATGTTAGTTTTTGTATCTTATGTTTATATTCAAAAGAATAAAATCACTATTTTTCTAAGTTTATTAATACTGTATGAGAAATGTTAGAAAAGTAGTGAAAATTTTGACAACATAATGATCAATGACAAAATTACTACCTACATGATCCTACATGATAGTATATTTATGACCTCTATATAATGACTGTTTTGATGAGTATTTTGCCTTTCCCCATAATTTTTAATAAACAGGATACAATAAATTATGGCCACTGTATTCACAGAAGAGTACAACATCGCATGAAGTTAGAATTTCTCAAAAATACCTCATTTAGTTATTTTGTAAACATTTGCTATCACCACTTCTGCATTTTCTACACCTACGATTTAATTTCTATACAAAATATTATAATAAAATTACCATCAGTTGACCTGGCCACTTTGATTTCTTATTCTAATCCCCTTTTCAAAATTTTACTTTAGTGACCAGTGATTTGTATTTCATTTTTAACTAAATAGATTTTCCAAAATAAAATAGATACAAAAATTATTTAAAATAAGCAGTAAAATAAAAATTTATAATAAACTTGCAATTCTAGAGGTTTATATCTATGCAGTTTACATGTTATTGTACAACAACACAAAGAATGAACCCCAATGTAAACTATCAATAGTTTGGTTAATTATGATATGTCAATGTATGCTCATAAATTGTAACAAATGTATACCTTTGATGCAGGATGTTGATATTGGGGGAGGTGAGGCATGTGTCAGGGAAAGAGATATATGAGAATATTCTCTGTGTTTTTCCCTCAAGTTTTCTGTGAATCTAAAAGTGCTCTAAAAAAATAGTCTTATTAATAAAAAAAAGTGTATCAGAAATGAAAAAAAGAACAACAGTACAATGACTGCCAATACTTCACAATAAGATTTCTAAACAACTACATGCTCATAAAATTGAACTAAAATTGTAAATTATAGCATTATAAGTCAATCCTATCAACTGTAAATAATAGTCTGTTGAGAAGTCATCAGAAAGTAAACAGAGCTTCTTCTAGAATTAGATTTTACTTGACATTTTAATTTTGATTTTGAAATTAATAAGCATAGAGAAAATCTTGAAATAAATGCTGAAGTTTAATCTTATTTATTTTATGTATGTCATATTTCAAAGTGAAAAATTTTATTTAAAAATCAAAAAACCTTGGGGCGCCTCTGTGGCTCAGTGGGTTAAAGCCTCTGCCTTCGGCTCAGGTCATGATCTCAGGGTCCTGGGATTGAAGCCCGCATTGGGCTTTCTGCGCAGGGGGGACCCTGCTTTCCTCTCTCTCTCTGCCTGCCTCTCTGCCTACTTGTGATCTCTCTCTCTTGGCCAAATAAATAAATAAAATATTTTTTTTTTAAAAATAAAAAAACCTAAGTAAAAGAAAAATGGAATCTAAGTGGTAGTAGGTGAAGAAAACAAATTTGTATCCAATGAAACAGTATCAATAATTTATAATCTATAACTTTGTTTTGAGACTTAATAAAAATCATCAGGGCTGAGACCTAAAACAGATAATTAAACCACAGAAAGCAAAAGATCAGGTCAATAATTATAACTATAGACAGTCAAAAGTAAAACATGACAATGTAGTTATCCTCTTTGTTAACAGCCTCTAGAAAATTAAAGACAATGCAAGAGGCATTTTATATTCTAAATCCAATCAATTTAAGAATTATAAAATTGCATACTGATAAAAATATAAATCTGGAATAATTCTTATAATGCCTACATCTTACACTGATTTTCTTTCAGGAAAAATAATTTTAAAAGGACAAAAACTATAAATTTTAAGATGTAAAAATTAAATATAAAAGTAACAGCAGATTTGTATTAGCAGATTAAGATAGATAAACAGTTGGGAAGAAACAAAAAGTTTTTGTATAAGGATACATTTCCTACTAGAAACCTCTTCATAGGAATAATCAGAAAATTCACTAACATGTCAACAGGTTTTTTTTAAGTATACTCTCTATAAAACATTATATAGCCACAAATTTTAATTATAAAGAAAATGAGGGAGAACAAAATATGTTCATAATTACAACTAAACTATACATTTATTGGCATAAGAAAAGAATAAATATTTTTCATTCAAACATGTTATTAATTCATAAGTTGTGGATGTTCACAATTAATTCAACACATGTAATACAATTTGTTTAACAGTATTTGAAATGGTTCCACTGATTTTCTTATTTATTTTTTAAATTATTATGTTCAATTAGCCAACATAGAACTAAATTAAACTAAACAAAAACGAACAAAAACGTTAGTTTTTGATGTAATGTTTAATAACTAATGAACGAATGTTCCTTAGTTTTGTATAACACCCAGTGCTCATCACAACATATGCCCTGCTTAATACCCATCACCCATTCCTCCACCCACCTCCCTTCTGTAACCCTCAGTTTGTTTCCCAGAGTCCATAGTCTTTCATGGTTTGTCTCCCTCTCTGATTTCTTCCCATTTACTTTTCCCTTCCTTCCCTTTTGGTCCTCTGTTCCATTCCTTATGTTCCACATATGAGTGAAACCATATGCTAATTATCTTTCAGTGCTTTATTTCAGTTAGTATAATCCCCTCCAGGTTCATCCATATTGATGCAAATGGCAGACATTCATCACCCCAATTATTTTCTTTATATTGGTTAGCTATTCTTTGGCAAATTCAGTTTAAAAGTAACTAGACTCTCAATTCTCCCAAGCAAAATAAACATTACTTCGAATTACCCACAAAAATAACATTTAATTTAGAACTATAAAAAGTTACTTACTCCATTTCCTCTGCATTTTATAGCAGCATTACATTTGTTTCCCACCAAATGAACTTCTTTGCAGGTTTTATTTATACAATACTAAAATAAAACAAAGATATTTCATAATCACTCACATATTTGAAGTAATATGAGAATAATTATTTGTTATATACACATAGAGATGCTCAGGTTGAGACATTTTATTCCATATTACTCTGATTCTGATACAAAGATTGTAGAATTCCAATACAAAATCAAAACAATAATCAATTAAAGAAAAATAACTGAGGGTGTTTGCCTTGACATAATTTTTGAGTTTTGATACTTAGAATTTGGAATTGAATGGAAGATCTCTATCAGGGTAATTTTCTACATTATGTTAATATTTTGTTATAAATAATTGGCTAGATTAATATTAAGTATTAATATTAATACTTGTTCCCTCAAAAATTAGAACATAATTCATTAATTTTGTTTGAGTTTCAAATATGTTAGTATTTTGGATTATAAATTATCATGAATCTTTGTTATAATATCGATAAGAATAATTTGTCAAGAGAAATGTTTTAACTATATTTGTATCCATTGTAAAACCCTTGTTATGTCAAAATGGGTAATCCAGTGGTACTTAGTCACCTGGATATATAACTTTTGCTTCATTTATCTTTTTGTATTTCTTAACTGTCCTCCTGGCTTATGTTCTTTTGTTTTATTTTAAAAAGGCACATAAATTATAAGTAAAATATTGAAAATATGAAGATAATAATAAAAC
>CM052800.1:149411647-149434730 GCA_028533885.1 Nasua narica | reverse complement strand
TGGTTTCATATAATTTAAATTCTTTTTTCTATTTCTGTAAAAAATGACATTGGAATTTTGGTAGGGATTGCATTTAATCTGTAGATACCTTGGGTAGTATAGATATTTTAACAATATTAATTCTTCCAATCCATCAGCATGGAATATCTTTATAGCTATTGTGTGTTCTTCAATTTAGTTTATCAATTTCTTATAGTTTTCAATATACATATATCTTTCACTTCCTTGGATAATTCATTCTAAGTATTTTATTATTTATGATGTTATTATAAATGGGATTATTAATTTCTCTTTCCAGTAGTTCTCTTTCCATTATTAGTGTTATAGAAATACAACTAATTTTTACATATTGAAATTGTGTCCTGCAACTTTACTAAATTTATCTACTAGCTCTAACATTTTTGTGGTTTCTCCCATGTGTTTCCCACATGTAAGACTATATCAACTACAACAGACAATTTTACTTCTTTCTTTCTTATTTGGATGCCTTTTATTTCTTCTTCTTGCCTAATTGCTTTGGCTGATACTTGCAGTATTATTTTGAATAGAAGTAACAAGAGAATGCATCCTTGTCTTTATCTTGGTCTTGGAGGAAAAATTTTGAGTTTCCACCATTAATATGTTAGCTGTGAGCTTGTCATATATGACTTTTATTATGTTGAGGTACAGTCCTTCTATACAAATGTTTTTATAATAAAATGATGTTGAATATTGTCAAATGCTTTTTCCATTCCTATTAAGATAATCCTATAGTTTTTGTACTTTATTTTGTTAATGTGCTGTAGCATAGTGATTGATTTGTGAAGGGTACACCACCCTTGCATCACTGGACTAAATGTCACTAGATCATCATGTATGATCCTTTAAATGTACTTTTCTTTTTTTAACAGAGAGAGAGAATAAAAGGGGAGGTGCAGAGAGAGAATCTCAAAAAGTCTCCACTCTGATGGAGCCCCAATTCAACCTCACATCTCACAATACTGAGATCATGACCCAAGCTGAAATCAAGAGTGGGGTGCTCAATCAACTGAACAACCCATGCATCTCCTTTTTAATGTACTCTTTAATTAATTTTCTAATATTTTGTTAAGGATTTTTGCATCTATGTTCATCAGGAATATTGGTCTATTATTTGTCTCCTTGTAATATCCTTGCCCAGCTTTGTTATTAGCTAATACTAGCCTTGTAAAATGACTTCAGAAGTGTTTTTTCCTCTTCTGATTTTTACAAGATTTTGACAAAGATTGGTTTTGATTTTTTAAATGTTTGTTAGAACTCACCAGTGGAACCATCTGAGTCTGGAATTTTGGTTTTGGGGAGGTTTTTGATTAATGATTCAATCCCATTTGTTTTGGTTAAGATTTTTTGTTCATTCATGATTCAGTTGGTAGATTGTATGTAGTTGGTAGTTGGTAGGTTATTTATCCATTTCTTCTACCTTGTCCAATTTGGGGGTATATAACCATTTACAGTTATTTCTTATGATCCTTTTTGTTTCTGTGATATCAGTTATAATGTCTTCTCTTTCATTTCTAATATTAGCTATTTGAGTCATATTTCTTTTTTCTTAGTAGACCTAGATGGTGGTTGGTCAGTTTTATTGGCCTTTTCAAAACATCAACTTTCAGTATCACTGACCTTTTCTTTTTTTCCCCTGTTTTTAATAGTTTAATCATAGTCATTTTTTATTGTGTTGTTAGTCACCATACAGTACATCATTAATTTTTGATGTAGTGTTCCATGATTCATTGTTTGCATATAACACCCAGTGCTCCATGCAATCTGTGCCCTCCTTAATACCCATCACCAGGGTCACCCATCCTGCCCCTTGTAAAACCCTCCATTTGTTTCCCAGTCTCTCATGGTTCATCTCCCACTTCGATTTCTCCCATTTTTCCCTTCTCCTAATGTCTTCCATGCTAGTCCTTATGTTCTACTAAAAAATGAAACCATATGATAATTGACTTTCTCTGACTTATTTCACTCAGCATAATCTCCTCAAGTCCCATCTATGTTGGTGCAAAAGTTGGGTATTCATCCTTTCTGATGGCTGAGTAATATTCCATTGTATGTATGAACCACATCTTCTTTAATCATTCATCTGTTGAAGGGCATCTTGGCTCTTTCCACATTATGGCTATTGTGGACATTGCTGCTATGAACATTGGGGTGCATATAGCCCTCCTTTTCACTACATATGTATCTTGGGGGTAAATACCCATTAGTGCAATTGCAGGGTCATAGGGTAGCTATATTTTTAACTTCTTGAGGAATCTCCACACTGTTTTCTAAAGTGGCTGCACCAACTTGCATTCCCACCAACAGTGAAATAGGGTTCCCCTTTCTCCACAACTTCTCCAACATTTGTTGTTTACTATCTTGTTGATTTTGGCCATTCTAACTGGTGTAAGGTGGTATCTCAATGTGGTTTTGATTAGAATGTCCCTGGTGGCTAATGCTGATGAATACTTTTTCATGTGTCTGTTAGCCATTTGTATGTCTCCTTTGGAGAAATGTCTGTTTATGTCTTCTGCTCATTTTTTGACTTGATTATCTGTTTCTCAGGTGTTGAGATAGAGAAGTTCTTTATAGATCTTGGATATCAGCGCTTTGTCTATAGTGTCATTTGCAAATATCTTCTCCCATTCTGTGAGAATCAATGACAAATTAAACCTAACCCATGCACAAGAAGGGAAATAATTAAGATTAGAGCAGAGATTAATGAATTAGAAACCAGAAATACAGTAGAACACATTAACAAAACTAGAGCTGGATCTTTGAACAAATTAACAAGATCAATAACCACTGGCCAGACTTATCCAAAATAAAAGAGAAAGGACCAAATTAATAAAATTATGAATGAAATGGGGGAGATCATGACTAACACCAAGGAAGGAGAAACAATCATCAGAAATTATTATCAACAGCCATATGCCAATAAGTTAAGCAACCTAGAAGAAATGGATGCATTCCTGGAAACCTATAAACTTCCAAGAGTGAAACAAGAAGAAACTGACAACCTGAATAGACCAATAACTAGTAACAAGATTGAAGCAGTGATCAGAAATCTCCCCCAAAAAACAAGAGTCCAGGGCCTGATGGATTCCCCGGGGAATTCTATCAAACATTCAAAGAAGAAATAATGCCTATTTTCCTGAGGCTGTTTCAGAAAATAGAAACAGAATGTAGACTTCCAAACTCATTCTATGAGGCCAGCATTACCTTGATCCTAAAACCAGGCAAAGACCCCATAAAAAAGGAGAAATTCAGACCAATATCCCTGACAAATATGGATGCCAAAATTCTCAACAAGATCCTAGCTATAGGATCCAACAGTACAGTAAATGGATTATCCATCACGACCAGGTGGGGTTTATCCCTGGGATATAAGGTAGTTCAACATTCAAAAATCAATCAGTGTGACAGAACACATAAATAAAAGACAAGAATGACATGGTCCTCTCACTTGATGCAGAAAAAGCATTTGACAAAATACAGCATCCTTTCCTGATTAAGACTCTTCAGAGTATAAGGATAGAGGGAATATTCTCAACTTCATAAAATCCATCTATGAAAAACCCACAGTGAATATCATTCTCAATGGGGAAAAGCTGAGAGCCTACCCACTGAGATCAGGAATGTGACAAGGCTACCCACTCTGGCCACTATTGTTTAACATAGTACTAGAAGTCCAAGCAACAGCAATCAGATAAAAAAAAGAAATAAAAGGTATCAAATTGGCAAAGAAGAAGTCAAACTCTCTTTCTTCACAGAGGACATGATATTTTATGCGGAAAACCCTAAAGACTCCACCCCCAAACTACTAGAACTCATACAGCAATTCAGTAATGTGGCAGGATACAAAATCAATGCACAGAAATCAGTTGCTTTCTTATACACTAACAGAGAAACTGTAGAAATTAGAGAATTGTTTCCATTTACAATAGCACCAAAAACCATAGTATACCTTGGAACAAACCTAACCAAAGAGATAAAAGATCTGTACTCATGGAACTACAAAATACTCATGAAAGAAATTGAAGAAGACACAGAAAGATGGAAAAACATTCCATGTTCATGGATTGGAAGAATAAACATCGTTAAAATGACTAGGCTTCCCAAAGCAATCTATACTTCAGTGCCATCCCAATCAAAATGCTGGAACAAACAATCCTAAAATTTGTATGGAACCAGTTAGAAAAGACCCCAAATCGCCAAGGAAATGCTGAAAAAGAAGACCAAAGTTGGCAGCATCCCATTGCCTGATTTCATGTTATATTACAAAGCTGTGATCACCAAGACAGTATGGTACTGGCACAAAAACAAGACATGTAGACCAACAGAACAGAATAGAGAGCCCAGATACGGACTCTCCACTCTATGGTCAACTAATCTTTGACAAAGCAGGAAAAAGTATCCAATGAAAGAAAGATCATATCTTCAATAAATGGTATTGGGAAAATTGGGCAGCTATATATAGAAGAATGAAACTGGAGCATTCTCTTACACCATACACAAAAATAAACTCTAAATGGATGAAAGACTTCATTGATCTTTTCTATTGACTTTTTAGTCTCATTTCTTTCCACTGTATGCTATTTTCTTTCTTATACTCAAATTAGGCATAGGTTATTCTTCTTATTCTAGTACTTGAGGTGTAAATTAGGTTGCTTATTTCAGATCTTCTATTTAATGTAGACATTTATCGCAGTAAACTTCCCTCTTATCTGCTTTGTTACCTCAAACATTCTGGTATGTTGTGTATCCATTTTCATTTTTTCTTTCTTTTTTTTCTTAAAGATTTTATTTATTTATTTGTCAGAGAGAGAGAGAGAGAGAGTGAGAGAGCACAAGCAGGCAGGTAGCAGGCAAAGGCAGAGGAAGAAGCAGGCTCCCCGCTGAGCAAGGAGCCCAATGTGGGATTTGATCCCAGGACCCTGGGATCATGACCCAAGCAGAAGGCAGCTGCTTAACTGACTGAGCCACCCAGGCACCCTCATTTTCATTTTTTCAAGGTGTTTTTTTTACTTCTGTTCTTATTTCTTCTATGATTCATTGGTTATTTAGTAGCATGTTGTTTGTTCTACACAAATTTGTGAGTTTTCCAGCTTTCTTCTTGTAATTAATTTCTAGTTTCATACTATTGTGGTTGGAATAGATGTTTGATATTGTTTCCATCTTCTTATATTTGTTGACTTTTTTTGTGGCCTAACATATGCTCTCCTAAAGAAAGCCTCTGTGCACTTAAGAAGAATATACTCTGCTGCTACTGGATGGAATGTTCTATAAATATCTGTTAAGTACAGTATGTAGTTTAAGGTTGATGTTTCCTTACTGATTGTCTATCTGATCTATCCATTGTTGAAAGTGGAGTATTGAAGTCCCCTACCATTATTGTACTGATGTATGTTTCTCCCTTCAAACCATTGATATTTGTTTCATATACTTTGGCGCTCCTAAGTTTGGTACATAAAATATTAACTGATACATTGCCTTGATGAATTGATCCCTTTATCATTATATAATGACTTTTTTGCCTCTTATTATAGTCTTGACTTCAAGTATTTTTGTCTAAGAATAGCTATCTGTGCCTTTTCTTTTGGCTTTTTCTTGCTATTGTTTGTTTGTTTTATTTTTTTATTTGCATTTGCCTGGATTATCTTTTTCCAATTTTCACTTTCACTCTGTGTGTTGTAAAGCTGAAGTTTCTTGTAGGAAACATATTGCTAGTCTTTTTTTTTTTAAAGATTTTATTGATTTATTTGAGAGAGAAAGAGAGCACAAGCAGGGGGAGGGGCAGAGGGAGAGGTGGACTCCTGGCTGAGCAGGCAGCCTGGGATCATGACCTGAGCTAAAAGCAGATGCTTAACCAACTGAGCCACCCAGCCACCCCTGTTGGCTCTTGTTTTATTATACATTCAGCCACTCTATGTATTTTGATTGGAGAACATAGTCTATTTATATTTCTGATAGATAGGGACTTACTATTGCAATTTTGCAAGTTGGTTTTTGGTTGTTTTGTAATTCCTTTGTTCCTTTGCTCCTCTTTTGCTGTCTCCCTCTAGGATTTGATTTGATTTTCTGTAGCTTTATGCTTTGATTCCATATAATTCTTTTTTATCTTATGTGCATCTGCTTTAAGTTTTTGTGGTTTACCAGGAGGCTTACATGAAACAGCTTATATTTAAACAATCAATCTTAGTCGATAAAAACTGAACATATACAAAAGCTCTACATTTTTACATTCCTCCTGTACATTTATATTTTTGAGCCCACAATGTGTATTTTTTACAGTATTTATAAATTAACAACTTATAGTAGTTATAGTTACCCCCCACTATTACATTAGGGAATTCTGATTTAAACTATTTATTTGCTACTTCTTGTAGATTTTATTCTTTCATACGTTTTCTTTTTCTAATTAGTATCCTTTCATTTTGGCTTAAAGAACGATTTTTGGCATTTCTTGTAAGGCTGGTCTTGTGATGAACTTCAGCTTTTGCTTGTCTAGAAAAATCTTTCTAACATCTCACTCTCTTCTGGCATGCAGATTTCTGCTGAAAAATCTGATTATTTTATGGTGTCTTCTTGTATATATCAAGTTACTTTTCTCTTGATGCTTTTAAGATTCTTTTGTTTTTAATCTTTCACAATGTAATTTTAACGTATCTTGCTGTGGGGATTTTGGATTTATCTTTTTGCTTCCCCCTGGGTTTCCTGGAACTGAATATCAGTTTCTTTTCCCCAGATTAGGGAAATTTTCACCCATTATTTCTCTGAATAAGCTTTTTGTCCTTTTGCCACTCTCTTTTCATTCTGTTACTCCTGTAATATGTATAATGCTCTCTTTAATGGTGTTCCCTAAGTTCCTTAAGCAATCTTCACTCTTTTTCTTTTCTTGTTGGGACGCTAAATGCAGAGTCCAAATCCTTTGCTCCTCAGGAAGAAGATGGCAGTTGGGATTTCTCTTCCAACTGCATGGTGCTGGGCCAGTTTTGCCTTTACTGAGAGGGTGAAACTGCCTGTTTCAGTGTGAGTATTTTCTCATTTTCTCAGTGTGTAGGAGTCTCAGATATTTTCTGGATTTCTTTCAGAAGTAATCGTTCCATGTGTACACGAACATGCAGTGTTTCTGTGGTAGGAGTAAAATCCCAATCTCCTATCTATTGTTATTAATTATTTTTGATTCTTTTGTTTTCAATACTTCCATGAAATTCAGGAAATATTTGTTATGGATTAAGCTGTCCTTTATTGGATTTCAAAAATCCCTTAAAAATATTCCAGTACTCCCAATTAAGTCCTCATAGGTACTGCCATGCTTCACATATCAGTATTTTGGAAAATAACAAACAAAAACAAAAAAGAAAACTTATTCCTCTCAATAATTTCATGTCGTAAAAGTCAAAGCACTTGTTTTAGGATTATTATTACTTATCGACTTAATAAAAAAACTCAGTTTTAATTCTCACTATAGTGCACAAGTTTCTGATTTTGGCCCACTTCCTACCTCTGATAATAAGCATCAATCTTTTTTTTTTTTTTCTTTTTGGTTTAGTCTCACTATCAGAATATATCTGGGAAAAAAGTGAAAAAGAAAACTGAATTACATTGAATATAGATAATGTTATTTGAAAATATTCTCCTGATATACAATTTACTATCCATTACTCTTTAGTGTCTCTTGACAAGCAAGCTATAATTTTTGACTCAATAAAACAATTATTTTCTATATACATACTTCTGATCACAAGGTAATGGTTGTGAATTTTTAAAGCCACAGTTTCCAAATTTTTCAACACGGGAATTAATTTCTTTGAAACAAGCAAATGGAGCACCTTGAGCACCTAAAAACGTAAAGATGTCTGTTAAATTATTATTCTTAATCTAAATTAAATTTTTCATTCATAAAAAGACAATGAAACCCTTAGCACATAAATATCACAAAAAAAGTCATTCTTTTTTTTTCCTGTGTGTATCCTGTCAATGCAAGTAGAAAGAAACACTTATCTAACAAAAAACAGTAAAGAACTTTATCTATTGTACTAAAGTTAAATTATTGTTAAAATAACAATTATTGTTATTTGTTATTATTGTTATTTGTTATTGTTAAAAATAATTTGCTGTCTCTCCCTGTGAGAATTCATACTGCCTCATCCAATGAATATAACACTTGACCTTGTAATTGACCTTCCCAATGAAATGAGAGATTTGAACATGTAACTTATGGGCAGAAAGTCTTGTGGGACTTGTGAGTAAAAGTTTTTTTTTTTTTTTATTAACATATAATGTATTATTTACCCCAGGGTAAATGTCTGTGAATCATCAGGCTTACACATTTCACAACATTTGCCATAGCACATACCCTCCCCCATGTCCATATCCCTACCCCCCCCACCTCCTAGCAACCTTGTGAGTAGAAGTTTTATATTCTCTTTTTTCTCTGATGGGGGATAAGAAATCTTATAAGTAGAGGTTGATTTGTCTGTCTAGGTATAATAGTCAAAGCGTTATGGAATAGCAGAATAGTTGTACTGGATATGGAAATCTGAGATATTTTGGGGTTTTTCTATTTCATTAAACACATGAATTGGTACTTAAAAGTAGAGTTCTCCTGTAAAATATGCCTAAAATATGTGGCATTGTCATCGAAGCCTGGTAGTAGGTGATAAGAAAATTATTATCATTGGATAAGGAAAAGTAATTCATGCTATGTGAGGGTGAAACACTTGGAGAAACTCTCTTCTCAATGATTTAAAGGGAGATAATAGCTTTAATAAACTTGTCTTAGGCAGAGAAGTAGGGAAGCAGAAACTGTCTTGGTTACTTTTGGCTCTATTTGACCGAAGGTAAAGGTACTCCAGAAAAGGCTAAACTAAATTCAAGATAGAATCAGTTATTTCAGAGGCAGTAATACAAAAAAAAATTTTTTTTTTTTGAGAAAGCCTAGAAATGTGTCCATTCTATGGGCATTGGGGTGGACAATGATAGTTGCTGGCTGATGTAAACTAGCCAAATTATTATGCTTCTTTGATTGCTCTGTGTCTCTTAAATGGTGGGTGCTTGTTGGTGGGTGTTAACCCGGTAGATTAATAGAAATATCTTCACATTATTTTTCATTTCCATGTATCCACCACATATATCTATCCCAGAACTTTTGCCTCTAATCTTCCAGTCTTTCCACATTCAGGCTCCCCATCAACAAACTAGGCCCTTTGTCATTATTCATGAGTTATCTATAATCTACCTCTGGTCATTTCGCCTTCTACATAAAAAAGATGACTAGATGTTCAATATATTTCAAGGCATCCTCCAAAGTGAGGTTGCAGTATGGCTACTCTTCCCCCCACCCCACCTTATAACCAGTGATTGAGCCATCAAATCTATAAAATAAGCCTAGGTTTGCTCTTCTTGTATAACTTGGTCATGGTGAAATCCCATATATTCACGGGTTTGAGCTGGGGGAGATGCAAATGGGAGAAAGGTGTACTGTTTTGGATTTCCTGCTCTGAATTTTTTCTTCTGCTCTCTCTTTCTGCCTGTGCTTGGATCCAGGTGAAAGAATGACTTCTATCTATCTGACCATTTAACTTAGTATTTCCGACATAACTGAGCTTAGGCTGCACAGTTCTGAACACATGGTTATTTGGTGTCTGAGAGTCAGATTCTTTATCTCCACAGGGGTCACTGGTGTGACCAAATTGTTTTGTCAAAGTGGTATGGTTCTCCAGTTTGGATGGCACAATCTTGCTCCAGAAGCCCCGAAAACTGCCCTGTCATTCTCCCGAAGAAGCTTGCGATAAGCCCCACACAGCGTTTTTTTTTCTCATAACCTACACTTCTGATATTTTGGGGGCTGCTGTGTTTTATAGTTCAGAATTCATGGCTGCTTAGATTGCAACTTGGACATGCTACAGAGCCCTTTTCTGCTTTTCACCTCACTCAACATTAGCAACATTTTGTGTCATCTAATAGATGAAATGAAGCAGTACTTCCCCATGTGGAATATACTGCCTCCAGATCCCAAAGAGAACTACCATCTATTGTACTGTTTAGTTCAATAAGACGCAAGATATATACAGTTTGCTTTTACTTTGCAGGGGATGTCAGGTGATACCTCTGATCACTGGACTCTTAAAAATTTTACTGATGATAAATTTCTAAATATTTTGAAAGTCTGTCTCCTGCCCTTTATAGCACATGTGTTTTATTTAATGCCCTAACAGTCTAGGAGGCTTTGATTTTTTAGCTGGATTAGAACAAAATCAGCGATGGAATAGACAATGTGATATTTTCTAGGATATCCACATCTCTACAACTACATTATGATTGAAGGCAGGAGAGTAAAAATAACCCTGCAACAAAACTCAACATTAATGCCATTATCCATCCGATGTGAAAGCAAGCTGCTTCTAATTATTTTTTCAACCAGGAAAAGAAAAGAATATGTTTGCCAAATCAGTGGTTATACAGTGGTTATACTCCTACCACATATCTGAGGCCATGTTATTCTGCTCTGGCATAGACACTGTATCTGGCATAGTGGGTGTAATTACTTAATCTACTACTTGTCTCCATTTGCAATAGATTCTTATCTTCTGATGCCATCTGGTTTCTGCAAGAATCATGTTGAGTAATTAAATGTAGATATACAGTTAACCACCACTGCATCTTTTAGATCTTTAAAAGTAGCATTAATTGGGGGCACCTGCATGGCTCAGTCAGTCAGTTGAGCATCTGACTATGGTTTCAGCTCAGGTTTTGATCTCAGGATTGTGAGGTCAAAGATGCACTGGACTCCATGCTGGGCATAGAGTTTAATTTAAAACAAATAGCATTAATTTCTGGAAAGGGACAGTTATAGAGGCTTTCTCCATGGCCTTGCCAAATAAGCCAAGGACATAACGATAGGATTGCACAAACTATTAACATGTCAAACCTGATGATATCCTCTGGGATATCACTATAATTATAATTATAACATACACTTTATATATATACATATATATACACATAATATACATACACATAATATATCCTCTAGGATATAATTATCAAAAAATAATTACCAAATAGATTTGTGGACCTAATGAACCCATTGTACACTGAAAATTATCAAGGGGCACCTGGGTGCCTCAGTGGGTTAAAGCCTCTGCGTTCAGCTCAGGTCATGATCTCAGGGTCCTGGGATCAAGCCCCGCATCAGGCTCTCTGCTCAGCACTCACTCTCACTCTGCCTACCTCTGTGCCTACTTGTAATCTCTCTCCTGTCAAATAAATAAAATCTTTAAAAAAAAAAGAAAGTTATCAAGGACTCTATTCCCTAAGACCTATGATTCCCCATTCTCACAAAGACATCATGATGACACTGGGTTTCTGGTTATTCATGTCAATTCACACACTCTTTGTCCACTAGTTTCCAAAATGCTTGGGTATTTTCATTTTCCACATGAGCAGATACCTAATTAAATTATTGAGGATCATCTGAGGATGTGCTAGAGAAATTGTTAGCATGTATGCTTGTCAAGGTGTTGTGTAGTTTCCCTTCTGGAACTCTAACCCTCTCTTATGTCAATGAATTTTGGTTCTGAAAATTGGCTTAGATTCAGAATTTGAACATGAAATTATGGCACTTATTAATATAACTCTACTCAGTCCGCTAGTCATTCATTTTTTCATTTCCTTTGATGGTACAAACTGGGTAATATTCTATTATCTATCTTTCTGATTGTCTGTAGACTAGGTGTCCATGTCTGCTACTCTCTCCCTACTGCTTATTACAATAATTTTATCCATCTGGTTTCTGGAAGCCAAGCACGGCTCTCTGGTCTTGATTTTTTTCAAGACCTTATCAATTATGCCCATTACTATCGGTGAACCTACTTCTATATTTCCATCTCCTCCTGTCACTGTTGGCCTGCAGAGAAGGCCATAATGAAAACTTAAAGTGATTTTTAAATTCCCTGTCACTGTTGGCCTGCAGAGAAGGCCATAATGAAAACTTAAAGTGATTTTTAAATTCCCTGTGGCATTGGCCTTCCTGTTGGGACTATTTGGTCTTGTATTTATAGCATATACATTATATCCATCTTACTGAGACTTTTCTTCCTTTCCTCCATTATCTCATGGCAATTCCATCATTTAAATTTCACTTAGAGTGAGCCATCCCATTTTTTTCCCATGCTTTTGGAAACAATTCTAATAGAAATTTTTACCATCTTTCTAGGATCCTAGCCAGGGTGTTAATTCCCATTATTTTGGGAGAGTGCTTTGAAAATAAGGAACTCTCTTATCCAATCTTATGTTCCCCTATCCAATCTTACATCGAGCACTCTCAGAATCCAATTCCATGTAAACTCCCTTGATTCTGTCAGTAAATGCTGGCTAGGAACTACAGCTCCAGTGAGGTATATTTCCTACTCCCTTATAAGTTTCAGCACATCCTGGCTCTATTTTGCTGTGTCTTAACTTAATTTTCAGCTTTAGTGTCCAGGAAAGGTAGGAGAGAGATCCTAATGGGGATACAATTTGTGTTATGAGTGATAGGCTTCCACATTTTTGTCAAACAATGAGAACATACCTACACCATTCTTAACTGGGCATAGGTGGTAGTCTGAGGGATCAGAGTTGTGCCATTTTATAAATGCGGTAGTTTCAGAGAAGTCTGGAGGCTAAAATCATAGGGAACATATTTTCAACTGTTCCCATCCCAAATGTAGTTCTTATTCTTTTTCCACCCAGAACCTTAATCACAGTAAAGCAGACTTGACTGAGAATTTAAACTCCTCTGAAGTTCCTTCAACTTGATAATTAAGTCTTTAACTTTTTCTGATCTCCCATTTCTTTAATCTTTTAAGACTAAAACCTCTTTATGAGTTAACAGTGGGGCCGATTCAACATACGCTTTGATTTAAAATGAATACCTTTTTGTTATCTTTTCTTAGATTTCAATGTTGTTTAGTAATAGCCATCTAATACCCCTGTCCTTATAGCTACAATTTCCCCCATACATTTCAATTGTACCAGCTAATGGATTATCTTTTACTATCCCAGTTCACCCAGTGAGGGTATTATCAACTTTCACCAGTTATGGCATGCTTAGTCACAGTTTGAAAGTAAGTAACTTTTATATTTTTAAAATGATCTTATAGACTATTTTTGCATACCACTCTCAGGATCAATTGTTAATGGTTAGAGCTTCCAGAAGCCAGCATCTAGATGAAGTATAATGTGAAAGCTATTTATTAGTGATTAGAACATCTGGAAGTGAGAGAGAGAAAGCAGAATAGAGCAGATAAGAAGTCAAACAGAAATGCAAGTCCAACAAAGACTTGACCAACCCTACAGGTAACTGTCTGCCAGAGTGCAAATTTTGCCTGATTAGCCTACAATGTTCAGGCCTTTATACCCCACCTCAATTAATTATTGGATTTGTGCCATTCTGGAAAGTGCTTTTGAGTGAGGTATTTCAGTTAAGACAAATTCTAGAGAAGTGAGCTAACAGCTGGAGATGATAATAATGACAGCAGGCAGTATTTCCCTTGTCCACTACACCCCAGCATGTTATTTTCTTCTCTTTAACTGCATTTAGCACAATTAAAGATTTCATATTTCTTTTGTATTTATGTGTTTACTATCTTTGTCTCTTGATCATAAGCTCCATGAGTACAATAGTCATGTGACAATTTTCATCTTGTTGAATACTATCAACTCTGTGTGCTCTTGCCTTAAGTAAAGCTTTTTGCCCTATAATTTTTGGTCACATAAGAACAATAAAAAAGTGCCTCCTCCAGACAGGAGCCAAATAAATGAAGAAAGGAGGGATGAATGAATGAACTACATCAAAAGATCAAATTTTGACCCAGTTGGGTAAGTTTTGTGGGACACAAAATGGGGGGAATGTATCTTAGAAGAAGAAATACACATTAATGGTTAAGTATTACTTAAACATCCTTATTTTAATTAGAACTCAAAAAGATGTCAAATGACCAGTTGTTCAATTCTGGATCAAAGATTTATTTAATGAAAAAGAACAATCATTCTTATAACACTGAAAAAATAAAATAAACATATTTTGAGAAAAAAAAAAGGAAGAAGAATATGGCCTGGATAATCCTTAATGGGTGTTATGAGGAGTATTATTTAATTTAATTTTTTTATTTTTTTAAAGATTTTTATTTATTTATTTGACACAGAGAGAGATCACAAGTAGGCAGAGAGTCAGGCAGAGAGAGAGGGGGAAGCAGGCTCCCTGCTGAGCGGAGAGCCCGATGCAGGGCTCGATCCCAGGACCCTAAGATCATGACCTGAGCCAAAGGCAGAGGCCTTAACCCACTGAACCACCCAAGCGCCCCTTAATTTTATTTTTAAATGATATATTAAATCTTGACCTAAAGTTACTGTGACTATGACAAATAATATTTTTTAAAATGCAAGTAAGCATTGAAAAAGAAAAACAGCAAAGAAACAAACAAATAAAAAGTAGAATTCTGAAAATACAGCCTACAGAAAATACTACTGATCTGTGATTTAGGAGATTATAGTTCTGCAGCTCTGGTTAAATATTGGTTAAGTCACTTAATTTGAAACTTATGATTAAGGAAAAGTTTCAAATAATCAGGAAAACAGTATAAATTTCATACCACATCATTTGGTATAAACTACAGACCTCATTACTGCTGGGCAAATAACTGAAAAGTGGTGCTTATATTACTTTTGCTCAATTAGTGAATGATTTATCTGAATACATTTCAATGAGTAATTTTTATCATTCAAATTTCATTTAATTCCTCTAAAAAATCATATTGGGGTATTATGAATAGTTACTGCCTAAAAAGCAAGCATATATGCATAACTTTTATTTGAATTACCTGGAAAAACTGTTTAAAAAGAAAATATAAAATGAATTTTGGTCAGTGGCTTATGACTACTGTTATTCCAGCAGTTCCTCAGTCAAGAAATATTATTATCTTTAAATGAAATTCACTCTGAACTTCCTGTTTTATGTCATTAAAATTAGATCATGAAGATATGAAATAAAAAAAATCTAAGTAAAATTCTAGAATCTACTGACTTGCTGTTCCAATCTCTATGTAAATTATGAGTGGTAAAAGTGGATTTTTGCTCAGGTTGCTAAGTACAAAAAAAAAATCAAACCATGAGAAGAGGAATGTATAGTATTATCCTGGAGATACTATACAATACTATCCTATACTACTATCCTCTAAAAACATCTTAATTCAAATTAATTCTTTTTTTTTTCCTCGCCAAATATGTTTATTTTATTTTTTCAGTGTTACAAGATTGGTTGTTCTTTATTGAGCTTGAGATTCAATTTCTTCTACTTCTAGAGTTGTGTGATATGTATTTTATCATATAGAGGAATTCAAATTTAAGGTAAAAGAAATATATAAGAAAGAACAATACCTTCTCCAAATACCTGAGCACATTGATTATCAGTAGTTTGGCATTGTCCGTTATAACAATATGCAGTTCCCAAACTGCACAACATGCCATTTGTTGCGTAAGTGTCAGGAACGCAATAACTAGATGTTCCGTTGCAATATTCTGTAAAATCACATTCTTGATCAATACTCTTTCTACATGGAGTGCCTGCTACTGATATCTAGGAGGAAACAGAAAAAGAAAATCATGTTCTTATGAATGACTATTCTTACTTACTTAGTGAAGAGATTTATCAAATAAAATATGCCTAATTATTGACATTTGGGGGAATCATAAAATTCCCAAGGTTGTGAGTTCTCTGAAAGGAATGTCAGGTACAGTATTCATTATGAAGCCTGAAGGAAAGTGTCTCAGATATAAAAAGATCCTTTCTGACAGAAGGTTTACAACTGTTCTGTGTTCTGCATTGGGAGGCCATCTGACTCAGCCTGAATCTAGAGGGAGCCTAATTGGGTAACACATATCTGTTCCTCAAAATTGGAGGAACAATGCCTCCTATCTTTTTGTTCTTAAAGTGACCAAGAACCAAACTGCCTGGTTTCAATGTCTTGCTTGGATTTTTACTAGCTTATTTGTGTGGTGAGATACATAATCTCTCTAATTTGCAGTTCCTTCTAGTTTGTAAACTCAGGATGATAATCATTCTCTCAGAGAGTTTTTTGTTAGTATTAAACTGAGTTAAACTGAATTATTTGTTTTTTGGGTATTGAGTTTGATATGTTTGTTATAGATTTTGGATACTACTTTATCAGATATGACATTTGCAAACATCTTCCCCATTCAGTAGGCTGCCTTTTAGTTTTGTTGTTTCCTGTGCTGTGCAGAAGTTTTTTATCTTGATGAAGTCCCAATAATTCATTTTTGCTTTTGTTTCCCTTGCCTTTGGCAAGATGTCTAGTAAGAATTTGCTATGGTTGAGGTCAAAGAGCTTTCTGCCTGTGTTCACCTCTAGGATTTTGATAGTTTCCTGTCTCACATTTAAGTCTTATCCATTTTGAGTTTATATTTGTGTATGGTGTAAGAAGGTGGTCCAGTTTCATTCTTTCACACATTGCTGTTCAGTTTTCCTAACGTTATTTGTTGAAGAGACCATCTTTTTTGCATTGGATATTCTTTCCTACTTTGTAAAGATTAGTGTCAAAGATACCTAAAAAATCTATATTTCAAAAATTAATGAGAAATAAAGACTTTTTAAGGCAACTAATAACAAACCATAAGGTATATATAGTTGTGGGTCCGTTTCTGGTCTTTCTTTTCTGTTCCATTGATCAATGTATATTTGTACCAGTATCATACTGTCTTGATGACTACAGCTCTGTAATGTAGCTTGAAGTCTGGAATCATGATGCTTCCAGCTTTGCTTTTCTTTCTCAGGGTTGCTTTAGCTATTTGGGGTCTTTTGTGGATCCATACAAATTTTAGGATTGTTTGATCTGGCTCTGTAAAAATTTTATAGGGATAGCATTAAATATATACACTGCTTTGGGCAGTATAGACATTTTAACAATGTTTTTTCTTCCAATCTATGAGCATGGAATGTCTTTCCATTTATTTGTGTCCTTTTCAATTTCTTTCATCAGTGTTCTATAGTTTTCAGAGTGCAGATCTTTTACCTCTTAGGATAGGTTTATTCCTAGACTTCTTATGGTTTTCAGTGCAATTATAAATGGGATTGATTCCTTGATTTTTCTTTCTGCTGCTTCATTATTGGTGTATAGAAATACAACGGATTTCTGTACATTGATTTTACATCCTGTGACTTTGCTGAATTCATTTATTAGTTTTAACAATTTTTTTGGTGGAGTCTTTTGGGTTTTCTACATAGAGTATCATGTCATCTGCAAATATCAAAAGCTGTACTTCTTCCTTGTCTATTTGGATGGCTTTTATTTGTTTTTGTTGTCTGATTGTTGAGGCTAAGATTTCCAGTACTGTATTAAATAGTAATGGTGAGAGTGGACATCCCTGTCTTGTTCCTGACCATAGAGGAAAAGCTCTCAGTTTTTTCCCATTGAAGATGGTATTAGCTGTAGGTCTTTTCTACATGGCCTTTATGCTGTTGAGGTATGTTCCACCAAATAATCTAGTTAAGAAATGAGCAGGAAAAAAAAAAAAAGAAATGAGCAGAAGACATGGATAGACTTTTTTCCAAAGAAGACATCCAGATGGCTAAGAGACACATGAAAAGATGCTCAACATCACTCATCATCATGGAAGTATAAATCAAAACCACAATTAGATATCACCTCACACCTGTCAGAATAGCTAAAATTAACAAGTCCGAAAACAACAGTTTTGGTGAGGATGTGGAGAAAGGGGAATTCTCTTGCACTGTTGGGAATGCAAACTGGTACAGCTACTCTGGAAAACAGTATGGAAGTTCCTCAAAAAGTTAAAAATAGAACTACCCTATGATCCCACAATTGTATTGCTAGATATTTACCCAAAAGATTCAAAAATACCAATCTGAAGGGGTACAAGCACCTCAGTACTTATAACAGCATTATTAACAATAGCCAAACTATAGAAACAGCCCAAATGTCCATACGTCTATCTACTGATGAATAGATAAGGAAGATGTGGTTCATATATATAATGGAATATTACTCAGCCATCAAAAAGAATGAAATCTTGTCATTTGCAATGACATAGATGGAACTAGAATGTATTATACTAAGGGAAATAAGTCAGAGAAAGACAAATACCATATGATTGTATTGCGTGCATATATGAAATTTAAGAAACAAAACATGAACATATCAGAAGGGGGAAAAAGAGAGGGGGGGAAACAAACCATAAGTTACTCTTAAGAAAGAGTATCGACTGAGGGTTGATGGAGGGATGAGGGTGGAGATGCCCTAGATGGGTGATGGGTATTAAGAAGGACACTCGTTATGATGAGCACTGGGTGTGTATGTGAGTGACAAACCACTGAATTCAACTCCTGCAAATTCAATATTGCACTGTATGTTAACTAATTAGAATTTAAATAAAAATTTGAAAAAAGAAACTGAGTTAAAATAAAAAGTGCTTAGAACAACACATAGTAAACAATGTATGTCATAGCTATCAACATCATTATATGTATTATTATCTGAAAGTAGAAAGGCCTCCTTGCATAGCTCAGTTATTTATATTTATAGACCATATTTATATGGTCTGTGCAGTACTTTATGTATTGCCTCTCATAAGGAAGTTTACTCCTTTTCCCCAACACACTCACTCCACAATTCTGTTTAATTGAACTAAAATTCAATAGATTGAGACAAAGATGAGTAACAAATGAAGTGGTGTCTTAAACTGATAAAATTTAGAAAAAAAAAGTATTTCAACCTAAAATCCTATACCTATAAAATCTACATTTCAAAAATTAATGAGAAATAAAGACTTCCTTAAGGTAAATAATAACTGAGAGAATTATTTTTCAGCAGACCTACATTATAAGAAATCGTAAAGGGAAGTCTTCAGGCACAAAGAATATGAGAATAAATAGAAATCTAAAACATAAAAGGAAATTAAGAGTTAAAGTAGAATAATTATCCTTAGTTATTAAATTCATTTTCCCCTTATTTTACTTCTCTAAAAGATAAAAAATATATAAGGCAAAAATGGTAACAATGTATTTTGCATTTCTAGCATTTGAGAGTGTCCTAGGTGTTTAAAGGAGCTGCTTTTAATTAGGGCCTTGGATTCTATAAGGAAAGTCACTTTAGTTTTGATCCTTTCTTCCACAAGCAAGCACCTGAATGCCCTGGGCTGCACACCTCTCCTCATGCCTTTTTCTCTTAACTCTCAGCTATGCCGTTTCTGGCTCTGCCTTAGATTATACTCTGACATACCTGAGTAATAGTGAGATTAGTTGTGGTTGTTGCACTTGCATTTGTGAGTTAACCACTATTTGAATGATGCTGCTTTTTAGAGTTTTCCTAAAGTACAATAGATTTTTGAAGTTTCAGGTAATTGGAAAATTTTCAGCTTTTGCAGGTTTTTTTTTTAAAGATTATTTATTTATTTATTTGAGAGAGTGAGAGAGAGCGGAGCTAGTGAGAACACGAGTTGGGGGGACAGGCAGAGGGAGAAGCAGACTCCCTGCTGAGCAGGGAGCCCAAGGCAGGCCTCAAGCCCAGGACCCTGGGATCATGACCCCAGCACAAGGCAGACACTTAACCAACTGAACTACCCAAGTGCCCCTCAACTTTTGTGTTTAAAAGTGTTTTGGAAAAGCTGAAACAAAGTGAAAACATACAAAACTAATCATTTTTGCTTTGTAGAATTATACAGAGGTGTCTGTTTGCTATTTATTCTGTAATCCTCACTGTCTCTATTACTTCAATTTAAACTTGTATTTTTTTTATCACTGTAGGAGTTCTATCTTCTGCCACATCTTTGTACATTCTAACCAAGTTATATGGAATGTTTGTGAGTTAGTTTCTATACCATCAAAATGTACTGCCACTAAAGACTGTAAGCAGCACACTTTTTTGGAGGGTTGAGACAAATTGTTTTAAAATTTTCATAATTTGTGAGTAATAAAAAGACAGTTTCATATAATTTTTTAATAATGAATGCCTATTTTGAAAACACAAATTAAAAAACAAAAAGGGAATGAGCCACTAACAAGCACCAAACATAAATGAATCTCAAATGCATTATGTTAACATGCCTAATTACAATGTTTACACATGATTCAATTTATATTTCAGCAAATGGAAAATTACAGATGCAGAAAACAGATCTGCAGTTTCCAGGACCTGTTGGTGTAGAAATGGGTTGAAAACAAGGAGGTACATTGTGACTTTTTGGGAGTGGTGATAAAATCACCTATCCCTTGATAGTGGTGCTAATTATAAGACTGAAAGTTTGTTATAACACTCAGTTATAATTCACTAAAAGAATTTTACTATAATAATATTATAGTATAGTAAGTTATACCTTAATTGAAAAATTGGGCAAAGAGAATATATGGAATATTTATGTGTATATAATATATCAGAATTGGAATTATAAAATATTTTGCTTTATTGAATTTGATTTCTCATCCAAACATATGCCTTAAAAATAATATCATATTAAAAAATATCGTATTAGTATACTCATATTTAGCCTGCAGTTATTAATTCTTATATAATTTACAATAATTTATGTAACTATTAAAATACTAATAAATATTGTTTATTGTTTGCTACTGTGAACAATTCCATAATTAATATTCTTTTTTGAACTTTCCATATGTGTGCATATTTCTAGCATATGTACATAAGAGAGAAACTGACTGGTAATCTATACTCTGTTCAGAGATATTCAAATATTGCTCACCAAAGGGATTGTAGCAATTTGAAATTCCACAAACACTCTCTAAAAATGATCTTTATCCCTTCTCTTTGGTTAATATCTGACACTGTTAAGATTACAATTTGGATGACTAATTTATGATACTGTATTATTTTTATTTGTGTTTATCTTACTTACTGTAGATGAAGTACACATATTGAACAATTTTACTTGTTATAAATTGCCTGAATACCCTTTTGCCTGTGTGTGTGTGTGTGTGTGTGTGTGTGTGACTTGCCTTTCATTTATCAATGTCTGAGAGTTCTTTGCACACTCTGTATGCTATACATTTTGTCTGTTACACAATTTGTCGATTTGTATTACAATTTTTCCACAGTCATTTACCATTTATTTGACTTCACAATTTCCTTGAGAATTGATAATATCTTGATATAGTAATGTCTATGTTTACCCTTTATATAACTGGTAATTTAGAAGACAGTAAATGTTGGTTTGAACACAAAAGAATAATCAGTACCTATCTGTGATGCATTCTTTAATTCATAGTAGTTTTCCTTTTAACTTGTGGTTGTTTATGGACTCATTTCGTTACACTGAATTACTTCTATATTCTTTTTATCAACTCCACAATAATTTAATTAATATAGACTTCTATAATCACAGTTTAATTTTCTTTTTATAAATGTTGGAAACTTACTTCACAGTTTGATGTACAGCACGGTCCAGAACCACATCTTGCTGAGCCTTTCAGTTTACATGTATTAAAATCACAGCACTTCTTAAAATGACATTGCTAAAATTTCATAAGAAATATTATTGTAGTTCAACAATTTAACAGCTTTTATGTATTAACCTTAGCTTCTATTTATACATTTTTGTGTTCAACTTTTCAATTATACAATATATTCAATGATGTTTTATTTTATTATTTCTAGAGTGAACATATAAGAGCTAAATAACATCTAAAATAGCACTTGATCAGTGACATTTATTACTTAAAATCATTGGTGATTAATTCTAAATTACCAACATGGAAATATATTTTTGAGGAAGGAAAGTGTGAGTTTCCAAGAGTGTGAGTTTCCAAGAGTGTGAGTTTCCAAGAGTTTCTAAAGGACAAAATGGCAAATATTTGCAACTTTGCTGAAATAGTGCACCATATGGCTTCTGTTGCAAGTGTTCAACTCTGCCATTATAGCACAAAAGCTGCCATAGCCATAGCATATGGGCATGGCTACATTCCAATAAAGTTCCATTTACAAAAATAGGTGGTGGATGAATTTGGCCTACTGGGCAGTTTGCAGAACTCTGATATAGAGCATATCTCAGAGAATTTCCTTATAAGGTATAAGGAGTCTGGGGCATTTATTCACCAACTACCCTTCATAATCATTTGAAGAATGATCAATAGCCCCAAGTGCTCTAAGCCATCCTGCTAAAAGCAGAGCATGCTACTGAGACCAGAGGAAGCACGCCAACAAAAAGTCTCAGATATCTGAAACCAGTTCTCTCTCTAGGAACAATCAATGTTGAGAAGATACTGATAGGACACTGACAGTATCTGCTATAAGCGACATTCTGCTTACAGCCTGTAGTTATGGAAGCTCTTAATGTACAGACCTAGCTCCAGATTATGTTGCATTATTCCATCCTTCATTAAAAATAACCAGATATTTTGGGAGGCAATAGGCATTATATTTAGGAGGATATGAATATGAGATGAGCATAGTACCACTAATCAGAAAAGTAAAATGACATTAGAAAATCTGATATAACTGGGTGCCTGGGTAACTCATTTGGTTAAGTGTCTGACTCTTGATTTCGGTTCAGGTCATGATCTCAGGGTTGTGAGATTAAGCCCTGCACTGGGCTCCACTGGAGCCTACTTGAGATTCTCTCTCTCTCTCTCCAGCCCTTCCCTGCCCCAAAGATCTGAGATAAATGGAAAATGTACACACACACACACACACTTTGGGGAATAGTAGGGACTAAGAAAACTTGGAGATATTTAATGTTATGTAAACAAATGGTAGTCAGCTCTTTTTGTAGGTGGATAAGAAATTCATATAACTGCTGGGGGACTCATAATTAAATTTTATTTTATTTAAATAGAGGGGAATTGCAAAATATTACATAATAATGATATTAGATTAAATATGTGGTCTTATCTGTTAAGAATGGTGTACAGAGAGTATTTTGTTAAAAGGGCTGTGGTAGAATGGATATCTATATTTTGAAGTGAGCAAACAGAACACGTTTTGATCATCCTGAAACTTAGAAATGCAAGAATGCTTGAGGATTAAGAAAAATCTATTTATATAATCTTTAT
>CM052800.1:149354386-149396691 GCA_028533885.1 Nasua narica | reverse complement strand
ATCTTGCCATTTGCAACGACGTGGATGGAACTAGAGGGTATTATGCTAAGCGAAATAAGTCAGTCAGAGAAAGACAATTATCACATGATTGCTCTGATATGAAGAATTTGAGAGGCAGGGCAGGGCGTTGTGGGGGGTGGGGAAGAGAAATGAAATAATACGTACTGGGGAAGGAGACAAACCGTAAGAGACTCCTAAACTCATGAAACAAACTAAGGGTGGCAGGGAGGTGGGGGCGGGTAGGGTTATGGACTTTGGGGTGGGTATGTGCTATGGCAAATGTTGTGAAATGTGTAAACCTGATGATTCACAGACATGTATCCTGGGGCAAATAATACATTATATGTTAATAAAATTTTTAAAAAAATTTTAAGAAAAGTACTATATGCTAATAAGTTAAGCAACCTAGAAGAAATGGATGCATTCCTGGAAACCTATAAACTTCCAAGACAGAAACAGGAAGAAATTGACAACCTGAAGAGGACAATATCTAGTAATAAGTTTGAAGCAGTGATCAAAAAACTCCCAATAAACAAGAGTCCAGGATCTGACGGAATCCCTGGGGGAATTTTACCAAACATTCAAGGAAGAAATAATACCTACTCTCCTGAAACTGTTTCAAAAAATAGAAACAGAAGGAAAAGTTCCAGACTCTTTCTGTGAAGCTAGCAGTACTCTGATCCCCAATCAAGGCAAAGACTCTGTCAAAAAGGAGTATTTCAGACCAATATCCCTGATGAATATGGATGCCAAGATTCTCAACAAGATCCTAGCTAATGGGATCCAACAGCACATTATAAAGATTATCCACCATGACCAGGTGGGATTTATCCCTGTGATGCAAGGGTAGTTCAACATTTGCAAATCAATCAATGTGATAGAATAAATCAATAAGAGAAAAGAGAAGAACCACATGGTCATCATTGATGCAGTAAAAGGATTTGACAAAGTAGAATATCCGTTCCTGATTAAAACTCTTCAAAGTATAGGGACCATTCCTCAACTATATAAAATCTATCTATAAAAAGTCCACAGTGAATATCATTCTCAATGGGGGAAAGCTGAGAGCCTTCCCTTTGAGATCAAGAACATGACAAAGATGCCCACTCTCATGACTCTTGTTCAACATAGTACTAGAAATCCTAGCAACAGCAATCAGACAACAAAAAGAAATAAAAGGTATTCAAATTGGCAAAGAAGAAATAAACTCTCTTTCTTCACAGATAACATGATACTTTATATGGAAAACCCAAAAGACTCCACCCCTAAACTACTAGAACTCATATAGCAATTCGGTAATGTGTCATGATACAAAATCAATGCATAGAAATCAGTGGCTTTCTTATAAACTAACAATAAAATTATGGAAAGGGAAATTAGAGAATCGATTTCATTTACTATAGCACCAATGACCATAAGATACCGGGGAATAAAACTAACCAAAGAGGCAAAGGATCTGTACTCAAGGAACTACAGAACACTTGTGAAAGAAATTGAAGAAGACACAAAAAGGTAGAAAAGCATTCCATGCTCATGGATCAGAAGAATAAACTTTGTTAAAATGTCTATACTGCCCAAACAATCTATACTTTCAATGCCATCTCGATCAAAATTCCACCAGCATTTCTCAAAGGTCTGGAACAAACAATCCTAAAATTTGTATGGAACCAGAAAAGACCTTGAATCACCAAGGAAATGCTGAAAAAGAAAAACAAAGCTAGGAGCATCATATTGCCTGATTTCAAGCTTTACTGCAAAGCTGTGATCACCAAGATAGCATGATACTGGCACAAAAACAGACAGACCAGTAGAACAGAGTGGAGAGCCCAGATATGGACCTGCAACTCTATGGTCAAATAATCTTTGACAAAGCAGGAAAAAATATACAGTGGAAAAAGTCAGTCTCTTCAATAAATGGTGCTGGGAAATTCAACAGCAATATATAGAAGAATAAAATTTAACCATTCTCTTACACCATACACAAAGATAAATTCGAAATGGATAAAAGGCCTCATTGTGAGGCAGGAATCGATCAAAATTCTAGAGGAGAACATAGGCAGTAACCACTTTAACATTGGCCACAGCAACACTGGCCACAGCAATGTCTCCAAAGACAAAGGAAACAAAAGCGAAAATGAACTTTTGGGACTTCATCAAGATTAAAAGCTTCTGCACAGCAAAAGAAACAGTCAACAAAACAAAAAGGCAACCCACAGAATGGGAGAAGATATTCGCAAATGATAGTATAGACAAAGGTATAATATCTAAGATCTATAAAGAACTCCTCAAACTCAACACTCAAAATCCAGGTAATCATGTCAAAAAATGAGCAGAAGACATGAACAGACACTTCTCCAAAGAAAACCTACAAATGCCTAACAGACACATGAAAAAATGTTCATCATCATTAGCCATCAGGGAGATTCAAATCAAAACCACACTGAGATACCACCTTACACCAGTTAGAATGGCCAAAATCAACAAGACTATAAACAACAAATACTGGAGAGGATGTGGGAAAAGGGGAATCCTCTTACACTGTTGGTGAGAATGAAAAGTTGGTGCAGCCACTTTGGAAAACAGTGTAGAGATTTCTTAAGAAATTAAAAATAGAGCTACCTTATGACCCAGCAATTGCACTACTGGGTATTTACCCCAAAGATACAGATGTAGTGAAAAGAAGGGCTACATGTACCCCAATGTTCATAGCAGCAATGGCCACAATCGCCAAACTGTGGAAAGAGTCAAGATGCCCTTCAACAGATGAATGGATAAAGAAGATATGATCTATATATACAATGGAATATTATGTCTCCATCAGAAAAGGATGAATACCCAATTTTTGTATCAACGTGGATGGGACTGAAGGAGATTATGCTGAGTGAAATAAGTCAAGTAGAGAGAGTCAGTTATCATATGGTTTCATTTACTTGTAGAGCATAAGGAAAAATATGGAGGACATTGGGAGAAGGAAAGGAAGCATTTATTGGGGGAAATCAGTGGGGAAGATGAACCATGAGAGACTGTGGACTCTGAGAAAGATACTGAAGGTTTTGGAGGGGAGGGAGATGGGGGTTGGATGATCCTGGTAGTGAGTATTGAGGAGGGCATGTATAGCATGGAGCACTGGGTGGTAGTACATGAACAATGAATCTTGGAATACTGTAATAATAAAATAAAATTAATTGAAAAAAAAACAGAAATAGTTCAACTGAAATGAGAAGACATAATCAACAGACAGCAAAACCAAGATTATTACATATATTACATTTTCTGAAGTAAAATCCTTCATAAATTATCATAAAAATACTTTAACAAGCAATTATAAAATCTCTAAAACAAAACATAGTCTCATCAAAGAAATATATAAGGAAACAGAAAATGACATTTTTAGAACAGAAAAATACAGAAATTATAAATAAATAATAAACACTAAATAAAATCTGAGTGTGTAGACTTAGTAGCAAAATGGAGACATTAGACTGAATGAGTGAACTTAAGTACTTTTTCATATAAATTATCTAATCTGAAAAACAGAGAGAAAATAGTTTTTTATAAAATTAACAGAGGTACAGGGAGCAGTGGAACAGTGGCAAGAGATCAAACATCAATGCCATTAGTGTCCCATTAGGGGAGAATTGGGGCAGAGCTGAAAAATATTTGAAGGAAAATGGCTAAAATGTCTGCAATTTCTAACAAGATAGATAGCTTGATATCTATCTAGATAGCTATCTATCTATAGCTATCTAGATAGATAGATCTAGATAGCTATCTATCTAAATAGATAGCTATCTAGATAGATAACAAGATAACTTCTAAACAAAGTAATCATGGAAGACACATCATGATTAAATACCTGGAGAAAATATTTAAATGTCTTGAAATCAGCCAAAGAAAATCAACACATTGCTTATAGAGGAGCAATGGTTCATACAAAAGAGATTTTCTTATCAGAAATGATGCACAGAGGATATAATACAATATTTTTCAAGTGCTGAAAGAAAAAAAAATGTCAACCCACAACTTTAATCCAGCAAATATATCCCTCAAGAATGAAGAGGAAATGAAGACATTCTGAAATGACAGAAAATGAAGATATTACGTTGACAGTAGCCCTGCTTTTAAAAAATGACTAAAGAATTTGGGGGGTTAAAAAGAAATTGATAATAAAAGAAAAACTGTAACATCAGGGATGAACAAAGAGGAACAAAATGGGAAAATATAATAAACTTTCTCTCCACTTGATTTTCAACAAAATTTTGTTTCGTGGTTGAAAATAAAATGCTAATTTTTTTATGATACAGTTTTAAATGTATTTAAAAGTAGTATTTAAGTAAACTACATAATTACTTATTTTATGTTTATATGATATGATTTGAGACCTAAAAGATGGTTTGAACATTTCCACGTTCTATCTGAAGTGATAAACTGTCTATACACTCACCTGTGTGTGTGTGTGCACACATGCGTGTGTTTGCACTCTCACTACAGAAAACAGTAAAGGGCTTTTCCAAAGAAAATCTGGTGGTATCACAATTCTGGACTTCAAGTTCTATTACAAAGATGTAATCATCAAGACAGTATGGCACTGGCACAAAAACAGACACATAGATTAATGTAACAGAGAACCCTGAAATGGACCCTCAGCTCTATGGTTAAGTAGTCTTCAACAAAGCAGAAAAGAATATTCGATGGAAAAAAGAGAGTCTCTTCAACAAATGGTGTTGGAAAAATTGGACAGCCACATGCAGAATGAAATTGGACCACTTTCTTACACCATACGCAAAAAATAAACTCAAAATGGATGAAAGACCTAAATGTGAGACAGGTCTCCATCAAAATCTTAGAGAAGAACACTGGCAGCAACCTCTTTGACCCAGTCCATAGCCAACATCTTGCTAGACATGTTTCCAAAAGCAAGGGAAACCAAAAGCAAAAACGAACTCTTGGGACTTCATCAGGATAAAAAGCACAGCAAAGGAAATAGTCAACAAAACCAAAAGACAACCTACGGAATGGGAGATCTTTGCAAATGTCTCATCAGATCAAGGGCTAGTATCTAAAATCTGTAAAGAACTTTACAAACTTGGGCGCCTGGGTGGTTCAGTTGGTTGAGCGACTGCCTTCTGCTCGGGTCATGAACCCGGAGTCCCGGGATCGAGTCCCATGTTCGACTCCCGGCTCTGCGGGAAGTCTGCTTCTCCCTCTGACCTTCTCCCCTCTCATTCTCAGTCTCTCGGTCTCTAATAAATAAAATAAAAATCTTTAAAAAAAAAAAAAAGAACTTTACAAACTTAATCCTTCTTTAACTGTTTGGTAGAATTCCCCTGGGAAGCCATCCAGCTCTGGACTCTTATTTTTGGAGAGATTTTTTGATTACTGATTTAATTTCTTTGGTAGTTATCAGTGTGTTCAGGTTTTCTATTCTTCCTGTTTCAGTTTTTGTAGTTTGTTTCTAGAAATACATCCATTTCCTCCAGATTGCCCTATATGTTGGAATATATAGCTCATAATATTCTTTTATAATTATTTACATTTCTTTGGTATTGGTTGTGATCTCTCCTCTTTCATTTATTATTTTATTTATTTTGGGTCCTTTCTCTCTCTCTCTTTTTATATGTCTGGCTGGGGGCTTATCAATTTTATTAATTCTTTTAAAGAACCAGCTCCTAGTTTCATCTGTTAATTTTTTAAAAATTTCTATGTCATTGATTTCTGTTCTAATCTTCATTATTTATCTTCTCCTGCTGGATTAAAGCTTTATTTGCTGTTCTTTTTCCAGCTCTTTCAGGTGTAATGTTAGTTCATGTATTTGAGACTTTCGTTGTTTCTTGAGGAAGGACTGTATTGCTATATAATTCCCTCATAGGACCACCTTTGATGCATCCCAAAGGTTCTGAACAGTTGTATTTTCATTTTCATTTGTTTCTATGAATTTTTAAAATTCTTCTTTAATTTCCTGATCGACCCATTCATTCTTTGGTAGAATGCTCTTTAATCTCCATATATTTGTGTTCTTCCTAAATTTTTTCTTTTGAATGAGTTCAAGTTTTAATTCACCGTGGGCTGAAAATAATGCAGGGAATAATCCTAATCTTTTGGTACCAGTTGAGACCTGATTTGTCACCCAGTATGTAATCTATTCTGGAGAATGTCCCACATTCACTTGAGAAGAATGTGTTCTGTTGCTTTAGGATGAAATGCTCTGAATTTATCTGTGAACTCCATCTGGTCCAGTGTGTCATTCAAGGCTTGTTTCCTTGTTGATTTTCTGCTTAGATGATATGTCCATTGCTGTGGATGTTCAAGTCCTCTACTATTTTTGTATTATTATTAATGTGTTTCTTTAATTTTGTTATTCATTTATATTTATGGGTGCTCACAAGTTAGGGACATAAATATTTATAATTATTAGGTCTTCTTTTTGTATAGACCCTTTTATTATGGTATAGTATCCCTCTTCATGTCTTATTACAGTCTTTGATTTAAAATCTAGTTTGTCTGATATAAGGATTCCTATTGCAACTTTCTTTTGATGTTCATTATCATAACAAATTGTTCTCCACCCCCTCACTTTTAATCTAGAGGTGTCTTCAAGTCTAAGATGAGTCTCTTGTAGACAGCATATCAATGGGTATTGTTTTGTTGTTGTTGTTGTTGTTGTTTTTCTTCAATCTGATACCCTGTGTCTCTTGATTGGAGCATTTAGTCCATTTATACTCAGAGTTATTAGATGAAATATATTAATTTAATACCATGCTATTACTTGTAAAGTCGCTGTTCTTATAGATTGTCTCTGTTCCTTTCTGTTCTTTGTTACTTTTTGGCTCTCTCTTTGGTCAAAGGATCCCTTTAATTAATATTTCTTACAAGGCTGGTTTAGTGTTCAAAATTCCTTTAGTTTTTGTCTATCCTGGAAACTCTTTATCTCTCCTTCTATTTTGAATGACTGCCTTTCTTGGCTGCACGGTTTTCCCATTTAGCACATTGAATATACCTTTCCAGTCTCTTTTGGCCTGCAAGGTTCCTGAGGACAGGTCTATTGCCAGCCATATGTGTCTACTCTTGCAGGTTAAGGATCTCTTTCCCTGAGCTGCTTTCAGGATTTTCTCTTTATCATTGAAATTTGCGAGCTTCACTATAATGTGTCAAGGTATTGACCTATGTTTCATGATTCCAAGGGGGGTTCTTGATGTCTCCTGGACGTGAATGCCTGTTTTCTTCCCCAGATTAGAGAAGATTAGGTATGTCACAGGCACTCAACAGATACTCAACTCTGCCATTGTAATGCAAAAGCCAATATAGAAAGAATATAAATTTACGAGCATGGTGATGTTCAATAAAACTTTATTCATAAATACTGAAATTTAAACCTCATATAATTTCACTTGTCACTAAATATTAATTATTTTTGTTTTTTTTTCAACTATTTGAAAATACAAAATCATCCTTATTTGAAGACCATACTGGTCATACACCAGATTGGGTCTGTGGACCAGTTTACTCTGCCCTACTTTAATCCCAACAGCCCTTATCCTCACAGATTAATATTACAAATTGAGCTGGCACACTACATTCAAAAGCTCAAGTATGTTTACCTAGATTAATAAATTTACTGTTAAATAAAGATTATTCAGTTCTTGTTTGTCCAGAACCCTTAGCTTCTAATCCTTCACTTGTTTCCCCAGGAAACTGTCAACATAATTTAGCAAGATCTTATAAGTTGTTTTGGTTTATAAATTATCACTTTCCAGGAAAGCTCTTACAACTTGTAATATTAATCCCAAAAAAGTCTTACTGGAACATCACCATGCTCATAAATTTATATTCTTTCTATATTGGCTTTTGCATTACAATGGCAGAGTTGAGTACCTGTTGAGTGCCTGTGACACATGGTCTACAAAGCCTAAAACATTTACTACCTGTTTCTTTTTTAAAAAAACATTATTTTTTTTTTAAGATTTTATTTATTTATTTATTAGGAAAGAGAGAGTGAGAGAGAGCATGAGAAGGGAGAAGGTCAGAGTGAGAAGCGGACTCCCCATGGAGCTGGGAGCCTGATGTGGGACTCGATCCTGGGACTCCGGGATCATGACCTGAGCTGAAGGCAGTTGCTCAACCAACTGCGCCACCCAGGGGCCCAAAAAAACATTATTTTTTTAAGATTTTATTTATTTATTTGACAGAAAGAGAGATCACAAATAGGCAGAGAAGCAGGCAGAGAGAGAGGGGGAAGCAGGCTCCCTGCTGAGGAGAGAGCCCAATGCGGGGCTCAATCCCAGGACCCTGAGATCATGACCTGAGCCAAAGGGAGAGGCTTAACCCACTGAGCCACCCAGGCACCCCTACCTGTTTTCTTTATAAAGATTTCTAGTCCTTAAGATAGAGCTTAAAGTGAATAGGTGTCATCATAAGTCATTCAATTCAAATGAAGTTATTACAGGATCTTTACACGAGAGAAGTGAGAGGCAACTCTGAGATTAGAAAAGCAGAATGTTGCTACCAACACCAGAACAGGATGAATGAATAAAAAACTATTATTAGATTCTATGAACAAATGCTATTCCACAGGAGCTACATATCAGAAGGGGTAGCAATTTCACAGGAACAGGAAGCAATAGTTCTGAGACATTGTTCTAAGCAGGGTCAGCACGTAGAGACACTAAGATATTTCACTGACACCATCCAATCATCCATATTTGCTGAATATACTCAAAAGCATGGAAGCAAAGAAGTCCAGGGAATATATATAGTTCCCTGTGCAATAGACCAGAGCAGAGGATTAGTGTGAAATGGATCTGAGAACACTTAGGTGAGCGACTGTTCCAAAGTATAAATATAAAGAAATATAAGAAGATGTAGAAATAAAACAAAAATTAAATAAGACAAAATAAATTAGATGATGGGTCAAAATGCTTTAATTAGCAAGGCTCCAGAAAGAAAAGAAAAATTAGCAAGGCTCCAGAAAAAAATGATTAAACGTAATACAGTAAAATTTCTCAGATCAGAAATAAATAGCATCCAGATTGAAAGGGCTTCAATATAACCAGCATACTGGATGATGAATAACACCATATAAAGATAAAAAAAAAATCTTAAATGTTTCCATAGAGAAAACAAGCAAAACACACACAAATGAACGAGAATAAGAATAGCCTTAAATTTCTAAAGAAATGGTAAGAGACAAAAGAAAAGACCTTTAAAATACCAAGGTACAATTATTTTAAAAGTAAAATTAACCAAACAATCTGTGAAATAATTAAATATATTTTCAATCATGTCACTCTCAAACAATTTAATACACATACATTCTTTTAGTAAATTATAGGGGCATATAGACTGCCAAAATAAGTAAGCATAAGTAATTCATGAAAAAAAGAATTCACATGTCCCAAAAAGACACAAAAGAAAATCTGTAAACACCTATGCAAAAAGTCTAATAGAAACTGGGGGGAATAAAGATATGTCCCTAGGGTTAAAAAGAGGACTTTTTGTAACATGTAGAGAAGTAGGGGCAATTTTTAATTTTATTAGAGAATTTGGGCAAAAGCACTATGATACAATTACAAATTTGGGAAGAAGCAAAAGTTATGCAATGAAGACAATTTAAGTTGAGTTCATTATTTGGCTCATCAGAGAATAAAACACAATTCTAATAAGTTATATAATTACAAAGGAAGAATGGAAGAAATGGCATGTAGATATGAGGAGCTATTAGGATCTTAAATTCTGATTTCAATGGTAGGAAGTCAATAGATGTCTAAATTTGAAGATTCAAGAAATTCATGGGAATATTATTTAGAAATATGGAATAAAAAGTGAATAAACTATTCCTATACATATAAACAAGATAATTTTCACAGACATAATTTTGAGCAAATAAATGGCAGACACAAGAATACACACTGCATTATTTAGTTTACATAAAGTTTAAAAAGAGGCTAAACTAACAAATGGTGTTAAGTGTCAGGAAAGTGGTTTTCTTTGGTATGGACGGTAAATGGAATGAGGTATATGATTCATAGTGGTCTTCTGAAATGCTGAGATATTCTATTTCTTGATCTCTGTCATGTTTATGTCTACATATTGACTTAGTAAAACTTATCCAATAGATTTATGATTATTGCCATGTTATCTATATATGATATACTCCAGTAAAACTTTTGTTTATGAGGAAATGAAAGTGAAAGTATAAGCTGGGAGGAAAAATTTAAAAAAATAAGAAAAATAATTCAGGGAGTGTAGTTTATGCAAGTAGGATTCAGTTTTTTTCAGTATTAGTCCTATAAAACTACTTATATTTATAATAAGTAAATGTGTATTTCTTGATAACATACAAATTTTAAAAGAAAAAGTGGAGCTATATGATTTAGCATATATGCATCTTTTTAAAAGCTGTTCAAAATAGTACTGAAATGATGCATAAGTAAGAACAATGCAGAACAATGTTATATAGTTAATGGGTACATACATTTGTAACAAGTGCATAAAGTACACATAAAATGGAAGCACAAATTCATGTTCTTTGATATTTCTTGAATTTAAAGTAGACACGGTCTTTGCTCTATGGTTTTGCATACTTAGAAAATCTGATATAAATGTTAGTCATTTTGCCTACTTTGTGAATAAATATATTAATGTATGTTACACTTTTGCTTTATGTAATAATTCATAATTAAATAAACTTTCTGAGATTAAAATAAATTTGTCCCAACAAAATAATAAATACACATATAGAGGAAAATGTCAAGTTAATATTCACTACTTTTATTTTACACTATTTAGCTATATAAAATAATATAAAATACAATATAAAGTTTAGAAAAAATAGTAAAGAAGGATAAAAATTACATACCATAGCAATTGCTGTATCATAGCTTTTATTGCATATTGTGCCAGGAAATGTTGCTCCTAAATATGTAGGATGTTTCCTGTAACTAAATCATTATAGTACAGCCTTTGTTATTGCCATACTTATTCAGATCAATTTACTAGCTTATTTTTAAAGTAAATCTCCCATAATATTTAAAATCATTTTTCAAACCAATTTTTGACCTGAATATTATCTATTTTACAAAATGCTCAAATCATTAAAAACTATAATTCACTTTATTTCTTTAATTAAAGATTTATTTATTTATTTATTTATTTATTTGAGGGTAGGAAGGAGCAGAGGGAGAGGGAGAAGAAGAGACTGTCAAGCAGATTCCTCTCTGAGTGCATAGCCGGGGCTCCATCTCACAACTCTGACCGGAGCTGAACTCTAAGTTGGACACTTAACCAACTGAGCCACCCAGGTACCCCTAAAATTCACTTTAAATCCAATTTTCTCTCCTCATCTAACTCCTAGACTTGATAAAATTTTACTATCTTGAATTTTTCTCAGTTTCCCTTGTACTGCATGCACTCTTTTGGTTACTAAAAGTTAAACAAAACGGGTTTTGCCTTGTGTAATAAGAAGTCTTGCCTGTCTGAAATGTAAGCAATTTCTTAAATTGTTACCAGAAATACCCTTTTTAGTCAAAAAGTAGACAAAAAAATATTAACATATTATAGGTAATAATGGATAATGACAATTTTTACATTATTAAGAAGCTAAAGCTTATATGTATTCTGTAGTATAGTTAACATCATGAAAGTTTATGAAAGGCAAGTCTTCTTACATAAATTATACTCTAAAATATATTTTTATATAACTTATTTATGTTGTTTTTATTTTTATCATATTTTCAACTACACTATAGCACTCATGGCAACAGCTATGTTTATTTAAAAATTTCAGAGGAGCCTATAGAAAGTTGAAGAACACAATAAATGCATTCAATTATCAAATTAATGAAATTATTTAATATCTCTTTTTTAATGTAGAACATTGTGCTTACATAAGTAAGAATGCTATGTCATGGGGTCGTAGGATAAGATAGTCCTGTTTCCATGTGAAAAATCTTTGTAATAAATCATCAGCATGCCCGTTGGTAGAAATTTTGTTTTTATCTGACCACAACTCCAAGGAGGACAGCATCACAGTCAATTTGAACTGAGTAAACATCTAAAATAAGATTTATGGCATACTTGTTCAAATAACATTAGTAATTACTTCACAATTACATAAAAAGAATAAATTAAGTTTATTATTTTGGATATTAATAATTAAAGATTTTTAAGTCATTATTTATCATGATTGATTAAAAATCAGTTTCAATGATTTTTCATAAAACTATAAATGTAAAAAACTTAAGACTTACAGTGTTGACAAGGCCAATAATTTGGATAATTTTCTGTGTTACAGCCATCACTTCTGATCCCATATAATCATACTGAAAAACAATTATTAAGTGATTTTTTAAAAAAATGTGAGTGACAGCAATTTTTTTATGGCTCATCTATCTTGCTTATACCAGGCAGGTAAACCATAGGATTTGTCAAACAATATAAAGCATACTAATATAAAGATGATAACATTTATAATAAAAGAAACAACAAAAATCATAGTTAGGTTTCTGAAATAGATTCTCAGTTGTTAGTATTTTAAAGACAATCTCAAATAGAAACAATTGAAATCAAGAGGTCCTAAAATAACTTCACAGATTCCTCCTTAGTATAATGGGATTTTTTTCAGCTAGACACAGAGAAAATAACAGTCATTTTCTATGACACAGAGGGAATAAAAAATCTTCTTTCACATGGTTGATTAAAAAAAATCAAACAAATAAGTATATACATATTTAAAAATCAAAATGCTCAAATATTTCTACAGAACAAAAACCAGAAATCCTAATTATGAAATATTAAAAATTAAGTAACATGAGAATTTTAAAAGTTTTCATAAATAAGATGAAATTTTGTAAAGGCAAGGAGAAAAGAAGTAAGTTGTCCTTTGAAACTGGTGAATTCTTGAGAGGACATAAGTTCTCTTATCTTTTTTTAAAATTTAATTTAATCTTTTTTTAATTTTTATTTATTTTTTTCCCAAATATGTTTATTTTATTTTTTCAGTGTTACAAGATTTATTGTTCATGCACCACACCCAGTGCTCCATGCAATATGTACCTTCCTCAATACCCACCACCAGGTTCACCTAAACCCCCATCCCTTCCCCTCCAAACCCCTCAGTTTGTTGCTCAGAGTCCACAGTCTCTCATGGTTCATTGTCCCCTCTGATTTCCCCCCATTCACCCATTCTTTCCTTCTCACATGCCCTCTATGATTTTCCTTATGCTCCACACATAAGTGAAACTATAAGATAATTGTCTCTCTCCACTTGACTTATTTCACTCAGCATAATCTCTTCCAGTCCCCTCCATGTTGATACAAAAGTTAGATATTCATCCTTTCTGATGGAGGCATAATATTCCATTGTATAGATGTACCACATCTGCCTTATCCATTCATCTGTTGAAGGGCATTTTGGTTCTTTCCACAGTTTGGCTATTGTGGCCATTGCGGCTATGAACATTGGGGTACATGTGGCCCTTCTTTGTACTGCATCTGCTTCTTTGGGGTAATACCCAGTAGTGCAATTGCAGGGTCACAGGGTAGCTCTATTTTTAATTTCTTGAGAAATCTCCACACTGTTTTCCAAAGTGGCTGCACCAACTTGCAGTCCCACCAACAGTGGAAGAGTGTTCCCCTTTCTCCACATCCTCTCCAGCATTTATTGTTTACCGTCTTGTTGATTTTGGCCATTCTAACTGGTGTAGGGTGGTATCTCAATGTGGTTTTGATTTGAATCTCCCTGATGGCTAAAGATGATGAACATTTTTTCATGTGTCTGTTAGCCATTTGTATGTCTTCTTTGGAGAAGTGCCTGTTCCTGTCTTCTGCCCATTTGTTGATGTGATTATCTGTTTTGAGAGTGTTGAGTTTGAGGAGTTCTTTATAGATCTTAGATATTATACTTTTTGATGAGTGGTGAGAGTGGGCATCCTTGTCTTGTTCCTGATCTCAAAGGGAAGGCTGTCAGCTTTAAGCCATTGAGAATGGTATTTGCTGTGGGCTTTTCATAGGTAGACTTTATGATGTTGAGGAATGTTCCTTCTATCCCTATACTTTGAAGAGTTTTAATCAGGAATGGATGCTGAATTTTGTCAAATGCTTTTTCTGCATAGGCAGTAACCTCTTCAACATCAGCCACAGCAATAAATATATTTCAGTAATTTGAAAACTTAAATGACATTAAAAAATTCCTTGAAAATCTAACTTACAGAAAGTGAAACAAAATAAAGAACTCTGAATTGCTTTATATATGCCAAGCAATTAAATCAGTACTTAAAGATATTCCCTTTAAGAAAACTTAAGATCTATTTGGGTTCAGATGTGAATGCTTCCAAATACATATGGATGAGATCAAACCCATAATATATAAATTCTGAATAAAATACAGTAACTCATTTTATGTGGCTTATATAAGCTTAATACAAGGAAATAAAGCCTTATAAGGAAGGATATTATATATCATTATTTCCTAAACATGAACTCTAAAATTCTGAAAAGAATATAAGTAAAAAAAATTCATGATTTGTAAAAATGAGTAAAATATAATGATTAAGTAGTATATAAAATATAAGGTGGGGGGAGTTAGAAATATACACAATACATTCATATGTATAATGTATTAGAGAGCTAAGCTAAGACAATAAAGCAAGAAAAGGAAGTATAAGTAAAGAAGTAAAAAAACCCAAAAACTAGAAAAGGAAATCTAAGATTAGAAAAGAAAAGTTAAAAGTGTCATTGTTCAGATAAGAAACTAAAAAAAAAAAAAACCAAACAAAACTCAAAAGAGTTAACAATTGAGTGTGGCATAATACAGGATATAAGATGAATACATGCATATCAAAGGTATTTCCATAAACTAGCAAGAAAAATTGAAATGTTAAAGTAAAAAAATTATTATAGACCATCAATGCATAACAATAAAAAGAAAAAGGATGTTCCAGACAACAACAGAATACTGGTGAAATAAATTAACAAAAAAAATGTAAAGGTGTGTGTGTATTAGATTGGAAGACTCAATACTATTAAGATGACAATTCTCTCCAAAGTTATATAAGCATTCAATGCAATTCCCAAATCAAAGTCACAGTTATATTGCGTGTGTGTATGTGTAAATTTAGAGTAATTCTAAAATATGTTTAAAGGAAAAAAACCCAGAATAGTCAAAACAATAGTGAAGAATAATAAGAGGATTTAAACAAATAGATTAAATGGAAATAAAGCTCTAGTAATCAATACAGTGTAGTATTGATTCAATAAAATATAAATTAGCCAATGGGGGGAAAGAAAATAGGGATTTGAGAAATAGGCCATATGTATTCTATTACTTGACTTTTTAAAAATTGCCAGCACAATTGAAAGGGATAAGATAGGTCTTTCTAGAAATGGTGTTGGGGCAAATGACTATGGAAAAAATAAACTTTAACCTCTACTTCAAATCACACATTTTTATCAATTAGAGATGTATGTGAAAAGGTAAATAAAAATAAATTACAAAAGTAAAAATATTTATGTCCTTGGAGTAAGAAAATATTTCTTAAATGGAAAAGATAATGATAAAAATCATATATTGGACTTAAATGAATAATAATTAAGAAGTATGTCCATCAAAGACACCATCAAAAGAGTGAAAAAACAAGCCTCAAACTTGAAGAAGATATCCCCAATGTATCATCTGGCAAAAGATTCATATTCAAAATATATAAAATCCCACAAAACATTAATAAAAATATTAAAATGAGAAGAAGCACCTGGGTCATTCAGTTGCTTAAGTGTCTAGCTTTTGTTTTGGCTCAGGTCATGGTCTCATGGGTTGTGAGACAGAGACCTGTGTTGGGCTCCACATTCAGCAGGAAATCTATTTCAGGAGTCTCTCTCTCTGCTCCTTCCCCTACTTATATGTTGTCTCTCTCGCCCTCTCTGTTTCAAATAAATAAATAAATAAATGGAAAACACATATTTTTTCTCCTAAAGAGAATATCTAAACAGTCTAGAACAGTATCAAATGTTTTAAAACTCTTTAGTCATCAGATAAATGCTAATAAAAACCACAATATGATCTCTTTATACATATAACAGAATAGCTAAAATTTAAAAAGACTATCAATACCGATTGTTTGTGGGGATATGGAACCCTTATATCTTTCATACATTGTTGATGGGAGAACAAATTGTTATAATATTTTTGAAAACTGTCAATATCTCCTAAAGTAACATATACTAACCCTATGACAAAAGGATTTCCCTCCTAAGTAGATATTCAAAAGAAATTAAGTCTACCAAATGGATTTTTTCTAAAAAAAAAACATACAATTGATCAACAGGTACATGAAAATGTGCTCAACATCACTATTCATCAAGGTAATGCAAATCAAAACCACAATGAGATAGCACCATACACTTGGAATGTCTATTATTCAAAATATTTTAAATGTTGGCAAAGATGTAAAGAATAAGAAATCCTTCTACACTGTTGGTTAGAATGTAAATTGGTACAGCCGTTATGGAAAGCAGTTTGATGGTTCCTTAACAGTTAAAAATAAGGGGCTCCTGAGTGGCTCAGTGAGTTAAAGCCTCTGCCTTCAGCTCAGGTCATGATCTCAGGGTCCTGGGATCCAGCCCCGCATAGGGCTCTCTGCTTAGCGGGGAGCCTGCTTCCTCCTCTCTCTCTGCCTGCCTCTCTGCCTACTTGTGATTTCTCTCTCTCTGTCAAATAAATAAATAAAATCTAAAAAAAAAAAAACAGTTAAAAATAAACTATCATATGATCCAGCAATTTCATCTCAGGGTATATATATTAAGGAAACAGAATCAGTATCTCCGAGATATCTGCAATCTCATACTCAATGCAGCATTATTCATAACAGATTGGATATGGAAATCACCTAAATGTCCATCAACAGATGAATGGATAAAAAAATGTGGTGTACACACACACACACACACACACTGGAATATTAGTCATAATAAAGAAGGAAATCTATTTGCAAAACAAAAGTTAACTATGTGAGGTAACAGATGTGTTAATTATCTTAGTCTTGGCAATCAATCCACAACATATAACAAATCATCACATTTTACACTTTAAATATATATATTCATTAATTATTTCTCAATAAAGATAGAAAACATTAAGTAAATTGGTATGGTAAGTATCTAGTATGCTTTAAAAAGTAATGTGACCAGAGAGATTAGAGCAGGTTAAGGGAAGCTCAAGGCTGCTAGAAAGTGAGGTCAAGGAGAGAGGGCTATGCTGAGTATGGGGGCACCATAGATAGGGCATTCTAGGCTAGTTTGGGATTTTAGTTGTAACTGAGTAACAACTAAAATAAAATATCTTTACTTGGAAATAGTTTAAAAATTACATTATGTTTTTGAAGTTAAGAAAAAGACTATTTCATTGAGTTCAAAGAAAGAAAGAGAAGAGAGAAAGAAGGAATGGGAGAGGGAAGAAGGGAAGGAAAAGTTTGACTTACCAAAGCTTTTTCCACTATAATGTGAATTTCTAGGTATTGGGGTAATAGTTCTGAAAGAGTTGTTTCCTGAAGGGAAAAAAAAGGATTTATCAAATGTTAATATGTATTGAATTTGTTAAGTGCAAAGAGTAACATATATAGAAATGGAACACATATAAAAACTTCATAAGGAGATAAATACAAAAATTAATTACAAATCAGAAAATTTCATTTGAAAACATATTCCAGGTTTAAAAGAGCCCCAGTGAGCTTGCTGGAGAAATATAAGAGCTTAGGTTCTCTCTATTAATACTGAATGAAAAAGTGAATATAAAGACCATTCTGTTGTCTTCATGTCATGACAAACCTACATTACCAGTTCATATTTGAAAAGTCTTCACACACTGTCCTCCTAAAGACTATGGTATCACCAACCATGGTGCATTGGAAATCTTTAATTCATTCTCAGAAAAATATAAGAAATATTTAAGAATTCATAGTCTACACAGAAATTTGGGTAAATAGTATACTATGTGCTATTAAAAATATGAGTATACAAGAAAGAACAAAAAGCACAATATCAGAAATAATTCTGTAGTCTCAGAATATGGACTGTATGTCCCATTTGGTATGATGTAATAATTCTTGATTGTGTCAAGTCAGTCAGCTATATATCATCAATTTCTTATATCATCACTTAATACTTTAATGGTAATTGTTTATACAAGCTGTATTTCTAAGACACTGAAATTCCATTTTATACAAAAAAATTTTTTTAAAGATATTTATTTGACAGAGAGAGATCACAAGTAGGCAGAGAGGCAGGCAGAGAGAGAGGAGGAAACAGGATCCCTGGTGAGCAGAGAGCCTGATGTGGGGCTCGATCCCAGGACCCTGAGATCATGATTTGAGCCGAAGGCAGGGGCTTAACACACTGAGCCACCCAGGTGCCCCCATTTTATACAAAAATTTCTATATTTCCTCCTTGATCCAAGGTTCTTGGACTTTTCATATACCTTTTAGATCAAGTTTATATGTAGCTATAAAAATTCTTGCTAGGATTTTGGAGGAATTATGTTAAACCTATACATTCATTTGGAGAAAAATGGAATATTTATTATGCCAAGTCTTCCAACCTATAGTATGTCTCGTCATTTATTGATTCATTTTGTACTTTTTAATATATAAAACCTGTACATGTTTTGCTATATATCTACCTGCAATGTCTGTGTCCTCCCCAAATTCGTATGTTGAAACACTCCCAATGTAATTACACTTGGACATGGGCCCTTTGGAAGGTAAATAGGTCATGAGGCTAGAGCCCTCAAGAATGGGGTTAGAAGGGACCAAGAGCTAGCTAGTTGTCTCTCCACCATATGAGGATACAGCAAGAAGAAGGCCTCTCTGTACCAGGAAGAGGATATTCACCAAAAATCTGAACATGCTCCCATCCTGATTTTGGACTTCCAGTCTCCAGAACTGTGAGAAATAAATATTTGTTGTTTAAGCCACTAGTCTACAGTTATTTGTTATAACAGCCTAAACTGATTAAGATATCATTTTATTCTTTCAGTGATTGAAAATGTTATACATTTTCTCTATAGTTTCCACATATTCATTGCTAATATGTAGAAATGGTTGATTTTTTTATCTTGATCAAGTATTCTGTGACTTTATTGATTTCACTTAGTTCCAGAATTTATTTTCTATATTTCATGAGGTTTCTAAGCAGATAATTGTCGTCTGCACATACAAGCATTCTTATGTTTCCTTTTCTGATCTGCATGCCTTTTATTGCTTTATTATTCTGTTTAGAAATCCAACAGTATTAAATTAGGGTGGAGAGAGTGTACATCCTTGCTTTACACCAAATCTTAACAGGAAAGTACTCTTTCTTCATTATGTATTATATTTGCTATCTGTTTTTTTTTTTTTTTTGGCAGAGTTTAGTATAATTTATTGATGGTACATGACAAGGTAGGGCTCCCCAACCCCCTCCACTTCTTCTGGGGGTCTGGGATGAAAACCATGGAGGTCAGGAGAGTCTCAGTGTTTTGGGGGATAAGTTGGGGCAGAGACTCCCTAGTAGCAGAGGGCCTCTCTCTTCTTGCTATCACTGGGCTGGTGGGCCAGGGGGTTCTTACTTCTTGGAGGCCATGTGGACGATAAGGTCCATCACCCCATTGCTGTAGCCAAATTCATTGTCATACCAGGAAATAAGCTTGACAAAATGGTCATTGAGGGCCACGCCACCTCCAGCATCCAAAGTAGAAGAGTGGGTATCACTGTTAAAGTTGCAGGAGATAATCTGGTCCTCAGTGTGGCCCAGGATGCCTTTGAGGGGGCCCTCTGATGCCTTTTTCATCAACTTTCTTAATGTCATTGTATTTGGTAGCTCTCTCCAGGTGGTAGGTCAGATCCATGACAGACACATTGGGGGTGGGGACACGGAAGACCATGCCAGTGAACCTCCCGTTCAGCTCGGGGATGACCCTGCCTACAGCTTTGGCGATGCCAGTGGAAGCAGGAATGATATTCTGGGCAGCTCCTTGGCCGTCACTCCACAGCTTCCCAGAAGGGCCATCCATAATCTTCTTGGTTGCAGTGATGGCATAGATGGTGGTCATGAGTCCCTCCACATTGTTGAAGTTGTCATGGATGACCTTGGCCAGAGGAACCAGTTGGTGGTGCAGGAGGCGTTGCAGTTGATGGTGCAGGAGGCATTGCTGACAATCTTGAGGGAGTTGTCATACTTCTCCTGGTTTACATCCATCATAAAAATAGTGGAATCAGCAGAAGGAGCAGAGATGATGACTCTCTTGGCCCCACCCTTCAAATGAGCCAGGATTTTCCACAGTGGTGAAGATCCCAGTGGACTCCATATCATACTCAGCACCAGCATCACCCCATTTGACATTGGTGGGATCTCGCTCCTGGAAGATAGAGATGAACTTGGCATTGATGACAAGTTTCCCATTCTCTGCCTTGGTTGTACCATGGAATTTGCGGTGAGTGGAATCATACTGGAACATATAGACCATGTAGCTGAGGTCAATGAAGGAGTTACTGATGGCGACACTATCCACTTTGCCAGAGTTAAAAGTAGCCCTGTTGACCAGGCACCCAATATTGCCAAATCCATTCACTCTGACCTTCACCATCGTGTCTCCAGGATGTAGCAGGGACTGCACCAGAAGATGCAGCTGTCTATTGAATGAGGTGGACCATAGACCAGAGACTATGAGCTTTTATAGGATTATTTTTTATCACCAGAACAAGTTACAAGTTTCCAATATCACTGAGAATTTATATAAAAAATGAATTTTGAATTGAATTTTGTCCTATTTTTCTGACTGTGCACCTTTTCTTCTTTAGTAACATGGTAGATTATTTTGGTATATTTTCAAATATTGAACAAGACCTTCATTGCTGGATAAACAATGCTTAATCATCGTGTGCAATCTTTTTAATAAATTACTCAATTACTTTTGATAATATTTTATTCAGAATTTTTATATCTATATTCATATGGTCTAAGGGTTTGTTTGTTTTGTACTGTCTATATATAGTTTTAGCATCAGGACAATATTGTTCTCACAGAGTTAGTTGCAAAGTGTTTACTCCTCTTCATTTTAGTTGGAGAAATTGTATAAAATTGGCATTTATCTTCTTTTAACACATATAATAAATTTTACATAAAACCATCTACACCAGAGAGATTTTGTGTTTGAGAGATTTTTTCACTGAAAATTCAATAGTTTTTAATGGTTTTAGGTCTGTTTAGGTTGTCTATTCCATCTCGGTTGAGTTTTGATAGTGCATTGTTTTTAAGATATTGTCCCCATTTTATTTACATTGCAGAATGTATGTTGTTAGAGTTGTTTGCAGTATAGGTCATCTGGTTTTAGATCAGAGGTCAGAAATGAGTGTTGCACAACAGAGTATAACCTGAGCAAAGTACATATTAATGATTGTTACTTAACCCATCAAAAAACTGAGACTGCAGATTAAACCACTTACCAAAATCTGGAGAGAGAAATGTGCCTACAGGGAGGGACAGAAACCAAGTATTTTCTTAGCTGGTTCTGATGACATCAAAACCCATGTAAACTTATAAAAATATCCAACTAGGAATTTTGGCTGAACTTCTGAAGGCCAAGCTTGGCTAGCATAAAAGTGTGAAGTCTCTGGGAATCATAAAGTTAGTTGATTTCACAGATTCTTACAAGTTTTTTCTTCAGAAATTCCATAAGTTACTCACAATAAAGATTAGAGCATATATTGAAAAATATATAGTGCTGGCTGGTGCAGAGGAACATCAGCCACTGCAGAAACTACCCAAACTCATCTCCTCTATCTCCTTTATGACACGAAAGCCTTAATCTACTGGAGAAAGTAGAAAGAGATTTATATCTTGAGGGCACTGATTAAAAACTACAGCTAGGAGAGGAAAATGAATAAAAAGGTCTAATTCTGGAAGGAAAGTAAGGAATACTTGTTAGACCCAGTATTACATCTGGAAGAGAGTGTTGGTAACATTTGTGAAGACTACATCCCCAAATCCAGGTTCATAGTGCCTTCCTAATATTGAATTTTAATCCAAACATCAGAGAATTCCTCTGTTCTCTGCTCTATGCCAAATCCATGACCTGTGTTAAAATCTGTCAAAAAAAAAAAAAATACAGGAAAGACAGCAGGAAGATCTGGAAGAGATGGATTTTATCTAAAAACACAAAACAGTCAAGTGGAAAAATACAAAGCTAAACAGAACAGGCATTTCTCTAGCAAATTATCATTCACCTTAAGATAAAAGATAATCCCTAAAAGAATGTGAAGCTACTGGTAAGTACACTAAGGGTAGCAATAGCAAAAACACACATAAACAGATCTATATTCTGACTATATTAACAGAAAATTTCAAGCTAAAGACCCAGCAGAAAGGTATGTTCATCTCCAAACCTAAAGTTAATATTTAATTCAATATCTACTGCCTACTGTGTTATGTAACATTTTTAGTTTTCATGAGAGAAAGAGAAGGGATACAGACAGGCAAAAAGAAAATTCACTATAAAAGCCACAGCAATCATGAGAATCAGACTTACAAAGGACATAGATGTTGGAACTCTCAGAAGGAAGATTTAAAGCAATTCTAGTTAGGGTGCCTGGGTGGCTTAGTTGGTTAAGAGACTGCCTTCGGCTCAGGTCATGATCCTGGAGTCCCAGGATGCAGTCCCACATTGGGTTTCCTGCACTGTGGGGAGCCTGCTTCTCCCTCTGACCTCTCCCCTCTCATGCTCGCTCTCTCTCTCTCTCTCTCTCTGTCTCAAATAAATAAAATAAAAATAAAAAATAAAGCAATTCTAGTTAATATGTTAAAGGCATTAGTAGAAAATATTAAACAACATGCAAGATGGGGTGTAGTATTTCAACACCAAATACTTCTACAACCACCACCCAATTTGGAAAGTAGTTGGTTGTCCCTATCCACATGTGTCTATGCACACTTTATTTTATCATTGAGTATCTTTGCATTGTGTTCTTAATAAGCCTGTGTATGTAACTTTGCAATTAGAAATGATCTGGAAAAGAGAAAATGTTGCCTACTTGCTTTTCAGAAAAAAAAAAAAACAGTATTATAATTTTCTCACTAATAACTTTTAGACAAAACTAATGATTGTCTAGTGAAAGTTTGGCAAACATATCTTCTATTACTTTAAATAAGAATTAATAATGACATAACATGTGAAAATGAAAAATACAGAACAAAGCTCAAAAATGTCCCACAGGAGGATGCTGTGACAACAGACAAACTATAGAATTCCTACAAGAAAAAAATATGGAAAACAGAAATTTTGAAGAATACAAATAAGTTGACCTAATGAACATCTATAAAACACAACACAAAACAATTGCAAGATACATAGAGAAACTCATATACCAAAGTCAAATGCACTATCTGAACATGATCAAAATCAATTAAATATAAGTACCAAGAAATATATCTAGAAAATGTCCAAAATTTGTCTAAATTTCCCACGGGTCAATGGAGGAATAACAAGGTAAATTTTAAAATGCTACATTAAAAGATTATAAATATAATATATAAATATAAAACTCAAGAAATGAAAATACATCAATTAAAATCAGGTTGAGAACCACAAAAAAATTCTCCCCTACATAAAACCAACAAGAGAACTGGCAAAAGTTAGAATCAACTTCTTTTCAGATCTTTAGAAGTTAACAAATGGCTTGCAGCATTAGAGGGAGTGTTTATTCAAGAAAAATAGCCGACCTAGGTAAAAATAATGATTTTTGTGGAATTTGAATTCACTCTAGTATTTTTTCCCATTAGTTGAAAACTAATAGCTCAAATTTGCAGTGAATACAAGCAGACTGGCAACCTCCAGAAAAAGCAAAACATGGCTGAAACATCTTCAAAATTTCATTTCCAAAGAAATGTCATGATGTGACCTATTTTGTTCCTAGAAGACCTATTTTGTTTGTCCATATTGACCTAGTCACATTTTCCACTGTGTGAAAAGCCCTTTTTCCAAAGAATTTCCAAAAAATTCTTTATAATTTAAAGAATTATAGGCATTTTTTTTAAAGATTTTTTTTTTATTTTATTTATTAGAGAGCGAGAGACTGAGAATGAGAGGGGAGAAAGTCAGAGGGAGAAGCAGACCTCCCGCAGAGCCAGGAGTCCAACATGGGACTCGATCCCGGGACCCTGGGATCATGACCCGAGCCGAAGGCAGCCGCTCAACCGAGCCACCTAGGCGCCCGAATTATAGGCATTTTTAAAAATACTTTAGAATTGTCTGGGGCAGTGAATGACCATGAGGAAAACAGTAGACCAACAAAAAGACTTAGAAGGAAAAGCTGAAGAATAAGATATTCACAGAGCTTTGAAAAGGTATGATAAATTTTGGGGAATTCGCAGACCACACACATGTATCAGACTAAGTACATCCCCAAGTCTGTACATATATTTAGGAAAGACCTGAAAAGGCCTTACATTCTCACTTTTGATTGATCTTGAGGCTCTGTGCAAGCAGAAATTAAAGGAAAGGTGCAGCTGTTAACTGCCTGAGTGACAAAGGCATGCTCCAATAGGTACAGAGAGACTCAGCAAGAACTGGGAAACTTGATTCCAAGCATTTAAGAACCCGATCTGATCATTAACACATGACTTCAGTGGCTACATACAACAGAATACACACTTTAGAGAACCAGTTAAAAATTTACAAAGTAAATAACAACTGCAATGAATAGCAATAATATTTGATGGAGAGGAATCTGATTTCCAGAGTTACCATGTGTATTAGTTGGAGTGACTAGTTTCAGTTTTCAAAAAATTATGAGACTTTATGAAAAGGCCTAAAGTATGACCCATATACAGGGAAAGGGTCATTAATAGAAACTTTGAGGATAATTAGACATTGGAATTACTAGAAAAAGACTTTACATTAGGTATTCTGAATAATTTCAAAGAGCTAAAAGGAGTTATGTATAAATAACTGGAGGGTATTATAATAATATCTCACTAAATATAGAATGTCAATAAAGGCATAAATTATTAAGAAATAAATAAATAGAATTTCTGGTTTTGAAAAATACAATTGAAATAAAATACCTATTTGAGTGGCTCCACCTCAGTATGGGCAGACAGAAGAAAGAATCAGGGAACTTGAAGACAGATCTATTGAAATTATACAATCTAAGGAAGATAAATAAACAAGAATGGAGCAAAATAAACAAAATCTAATAGAATTATGGGGCACTATCAAGCATACCAATATACACATAATGGGGGTATCAGAAAGTGAGGAGGTAGGGACAAAGAATATTCAAAGAACTAGTGGCCCATGATTTTCCAAATCAGGTGGAAAATATTAAGGTTCACAAAAAAGAAGCTCAGTCAACTCCAATTTAGATAAACTCGAAAAGAACCACTCAAAAAGACACATTATAAAAAAAGATAAGTCAAAGATAAAGAGACAAACTTGTAAGAAGCAACAGAGAAGGGACTCATCATGTAAAAGGAATCCTCAGTAGATTAATGACAGTTAATTTTTTATCAGAGACCATGAAGGTGATACAACAGTGAATTAAATATTCCAAATGATGAAAGGAAAACATTTGTCAAACACGAATTCTACATACAGCAAACAGGTATAAATTAAGAGTTTAATAATATACAAATGAATATCTATTTTAGAAAGATATGTTCGAGTAGTACATAAAGCTAAATATAAAAATACTAAAAGTAATTTAAGCAAGGTACTGGTGATTTGACTTATTTTATTGTCTTTATTTATATAGTAAACTTCATTCTTCCTGTATTTCTAAAATTTACTCAATAATCTCCAGTTTTACTTGAATAAAATAGAAAACAAGAAATGTAACATAATACACTATAATAAGTCTGACATACATTACTGTGTAATTTTTCATATATTTTAGATGGAATATGGGTGTTTTATTTAAAAGTACAGAAAGAAGATATCAAATTTGGGGGCACCTGGGTGACTCAGTGGGTTAAAGCCTCTGCCTTTGGTTCAGGTCATGATCTCAGTGTCCTGGGATTGAGCCCCACATTGGGATCTCTGCTTAGCAGGGAGCCTGCTTCCCCCTCTCTCTCTGCCTGCCTCTGCCTACATGTGATCTCTCTCTCTGTCAGATAAATAAATAAAATCTTAAAAAAAAAGAAATCAAATTTGATATTTCAACTCACAGCTAAGTAGTTCCTTTCCACAATCAATAAAATTCTGCATAAGTAGTTTCACAGTATGTCATAACATCAGAATCCTCATGTTACCTGTGAGCTTAAATTATCTTTATAGGGTTTGTCTTTCTGCCAAATATTGCTGTAATTTTCTGCTAGCAGTGGTATAGCTGGATTCTCATTTTTCACTTGATAAATTATGTGCTCAAATCGTGCTGAAGATTCCAATGGCTCAATTCCATAGCTGATGTTTTCAAACTGAAGGAATCCCCTGAATATTTAGAAAGCAATGATATAAAAACCCTACAAGTGATCCCATCAAAGCCATAATCTGAAATGTGACCAAAAATCTTAAAAAATTTAAAGAATTAAAATTAAATGCTTTAAACTAGGTATTTAATTTCAAAGAGCTAAAAAAAAAACCATATATAAACAACTAAAGGGAAATATTTTAATGATGTCTCAATAAATAAAGAATGTCAACAAAGGAATGGAAATTATTAAGAAAAAATCAATAGAAATTCCAGTTTTAAAATATGGTAAGAAACACATTATGAACACACTTTATTTTCCCATTTTTTCTGTTTTACCATTAGTAACTGAGATATCACATCTACCTTAGTTTTGATCATATATTAAAGAAAAAATATATCACAAAGTATTTAATATTACCTATATAGTAGTCGTATTTATTCAAGATATATTAGTTAAGACCAAGTATTTGTTGAAAATAAAGCAGTTCTTGAGAATTCCAAGAATAAATTTCATGTTCTGAGTTTAGAATAAGGGAAAGCAGGTATATATAGTGTATATCTAAGAGGTGGATATCTATGGAAACTACATTAAATGAATGCCAATTTTTCTAAGTTGACATGAGTAAATTCTTTTTTTTTATCTTTTTTCTCCCCAAATATGTTTATTTTAATTTTTCAGTGTTACAAGATTGATTGTTCATGCACCACACCCAGGGCTCCATGCAATACGACATGAGTAAATTCTAAAAGTCAGGCAACCAAAACCAAAAGGATGTTAAGAAGAATCTTTTTTTCCTTTGCTCTGGACCAGTCTTCCTCTGATAAACTTAATACCTTTCTCTTGCCACCATCACGGATGAAAATCACTTGTCCCTGACCTTTTACCTCTTAGGGACCTTCTTAATTAGTTAATTTATGTCTGATATTGAGTTCACCTAAAATAAAAGCATACAATATGTGCATATTGAAATGATTAATTCATATCATTTTCCATTACTCTTCGAGATAATTGAAAGATAATTCAATAACATTATTTAGTTCTAAAGTTTCCTTTACTGAAACTATCCCCTTCTGCACACTATCTTGAAAAAAATACCTCCAGTCAGGATTCCCTGGAGTGATTTCATTTGAATGGACACTAAGTTCAGCTGCTAATATTGATATTAGAAAGTAAGGTTATCATAAAAGAAACTTTCAGATTTGGATTCCCCTTAAACATTCCAGATTTATGTCTGCTACCCACTAAGTTTCATTTTAAAGTTTTCCATGTATAAGTATCATGTAAGATCCTATTTACCTGAGTCCAGAACAGATGCTGAGCGTTGCAAGTGAATGTGGAATATCTGCAACATATCCTTGGTAATGGCAATGAATCTGCAAAAAAATATAGAAAAGTAAATAAATAAATAATTTATGAATAAAAATGTATTTGCTAATATTATAGAAGATTAAAAATGTTGAAATAATTGAAAATAATAAGATTGTGTGTCATATAGATTTGTTAATGCAGACTTTCAAGGAAAAAGGGTATTTGATAATCCTCCTTTATTTCACACCATCAATGTGCCAATGAGTATTCTTTCAGCCTGGGTTTTATCTCTATCATGTACCATTTTTATGTATAACAATCAACCACATAACAGGTCATAATTATACAGAATAAAATATTTATATTAAATTGTCATCATGGAACATATTCCAATGGTAGTGATATGGCCACTTCAATAAAAAACCATGTTAAAACAAATAGCTAAGACATCTAGAGCTTACCTTAAAATATGAAGACTCCAAATGCAAAAATCCAGTTTCATTATATGTATAAACCAAAAAGTCCTGGGATAAGAATGAGCTAAGAAAAACAAAAATAAAAATGGTCAAGTCATGAATTTAATATGAATATAAACATCAAAATAAAAATAAAGTGAAATATCTGGGATTCATATAATAATTTGCTTTAATTAGGGCAGACTGAGTCCTCTATATCAGATATTAACATATGGGCCTATGTACGTCTTTATTTAACAAACATTTATTAGGTGCCTACTGATAGATCCTCTTTTAGGCATTGGGATACAGCAGTAAACAAAAGACAAAACCACTGGTCTTCATGATAGTGAGAGACAAATACTTCTAGCATGTTAGATGTTAAACGTTATAAATAAGGCCTGGGTGAGGGAAGTTGGTTGCAACGTGTAGATAGGATGGTATGAAAAAGCTCACTGAATAAATTGAACCTGAAAACAAACCATATGGATTTGCACAGATATATTATTTAAGACAGTGAGGAGAAAATGCAAAGACCCTGAGACCAAAATATGCTTTCTGTATATAAAGAACAGTTAAGGGGTGATGTGACTGGAATGAAAAGTTGATTGAAGATGAGAGACAGTAGTAAGAGATGGTGTCACAGAGATGAGAAGCCATTAGAAGATTTTAAATAGATATATGATAGGATCACAACAATACTTTATGTTATTTTTTTAAGTTTTATTTATTTACATAATCTTTATACCCTAAACAGGGCTCAAACTCACAACCCTAAGGTCAAGAGTCACACGTTCTTCTGACTGAGCCAGCCAGGCATCTCTCAGACCAACATTTTAATAGAATCAGACTGAATGCTATGTTGAAAATTATCTGTAGGGCAAATAAGCAGAGAGAGCAATTAGGCTATTACAGTCATCCAGGCAAGATATGGTAGTGACTTGAACTAAGACAGTAGTAGTGATGGAGGTCCAATTAGAGATAAATTTTGAAGGCTGAACATGGAATTTAATAATATATTGTGGGGAGGGGCGCCTGGGTGGCTCAGTTGGTTGAGCGACTACGTTCAGCTCGGGTCATGATCTTGAGTTCCAGGATCGAGTCCCACATCGAGTCCCACATAGGGCTCCCAGCTTCATGGGGAGTCTGCTTCTTCCTCTAACCTTCTCTCCTCTCATGCTCTCTCTCACTTTCTCTGTCTCACAAATAAGTAAATAAAATCTTTAAAAAATAATAATAATCTATTGTGGGGAATTATCCATTATGAAGAAAAACAGAAGAAAAAAAAATTGGTATCAAGGATAACTCCAAGGTTTTGTTTTGAGAAACTAGAGTTGCCATTTACTGAGATGATTGTAGGGAGGATAAGTTTTGGGAAAGTATCGGAAGTACATTATGGATATGATAAGTATGAGAATTCTAGCAAACACTTGATTATCAAATAAGTAGTCAGATAAACGAATATGGTGTTCATTGGAGAGGAATAAAGTAGAGCTATAACTTGGGAGTAATCAATACATGAATGTATTTAAAGCTACAAGAGGGGAAGAAATTAACCAGGTGATTGAATGCAGCTAGGGAAAACAAGATTCAAGAAAAGTATCATGGAGTATTACACAAGCAAAGAAAACTGAGAGAGTAAACACAATGGTAAGAATGAAACCAGAAGTCTGGAGTGTTCTGGAAGCCAAACGAAAAAAGTATTTTTGGAGGAGATACTTATCAGCTAGACAAAATACTGCCATTTGGTCAAGAAAAATGAAGAGTAGAATGGATACCTGATATTTTGGGGGCTCAAATAATAACTGGTATTTAGCCCAAAAAATAACTGGTATTTAGAAACATGAAGATGTTTCTTATAAAAAACAAATAAAACGTTCTACTAAAAAAACATTTTAATGGAGTTTTACAGGCATTAAAGACCAACATATGTTTAATGGTCATGAATTAGGTGAGAACAGTCATAAATTAAGTGAGGAGTTTTCTTCAGTGTTGTTCAACTACGGAGATGTAAGGCAGACAAAATGCAGTTGCTACAAATATATATTTTCAAAGATGCAGGTAGAGAAGAGGCTGTTTGGTTCCACTTGCATGAAATGTTGAGTAACTGCAAATTAGGAGACAGAAAGTAGATTGATTGTTTGATTGTTGCCTGGAGTAGTGGGTGGGAACAGGGATTAAATGTGAAATGGCATGAAGATCTTATGTAAGATATGAAATGTTCTACAACTGATTTGTGGTTGCTTGTTTCAATACTGTAAACAGTTATTAAAAAATTATTGAATTATACACTTGAGTGAATTTTATGACATATGAATTTACCCAATAAAGTTGTTAAAAAAATACATATGTAATTAATACATTCATAAAATATATCATTAGTTGAATTTCCCACCAACAATCACTTGATGCATAACTAAGTTTGATTTACATCAGGCACACTTAAGATACAACTGGCAGTTCTTGGGTTTGATGCTTTTATACTCAATTGAAGATTTACAAATAAGTAACTTATTTCTCGATGTGAAAATAACAAGCCAGAAAATTAAAATGCAGCATTCTATTATTCAACATTCTACTCTTCCATTATTCAAGAATTAATTAATCCTAATTAAAAAACAGATTTATTAAACAGTCTACATTACGTTGTATTTAATTTAAATTGTATACCAAAATATTTAAAAAGTAAAATCTGAGTTATTATGAAAAATTATATCTTACTGTTTTCTGAGATGCAGAGTGTATGGTTTTTCATCAATTGTAATGATATAAATCACCTAAAATAAAGCAAATAAATAAATATGATCTAGTAAATCAGAAATATATAAACTGATACTTTTCTCTCATGCTAACAAAAAGACTCACTTGGGGAGACTGGGTTCAAAATAGCAACATAAGAAAATCCTGAACTTCCTCCCATGGATACAACCAATATACAACTACATATGGAGTAATTTACTCTGAAGAAAACTGGAAAACTGGATGAACAGAGACTCTACAGGAAAAAACATAAAGGACAGCATTGAGATGGACAGGAGAGGCAGATATACAATTTTGCCTAAAACAAAACAAAACAAAACAAAACAAAAATAAAACAAACAAAAAACACTCCAGCAGGGTGATACATAATTTGGAGGGAAAACAAAAATACAAAGATTTTCCCAAGGAGTCAGAGATTTGTGCTACACAGTAGACACCTCAAATGTTAGAACCTACATAAGAGATTTGAGCCCCCAAAATATCAGGCTTTGAAAACCAATAGAGATTACATCCAGGAAAACCACAGAACTGTAGAGCATCGAGAACCCACTCCTAAAGGGATCACATGCAGAATCACTGATCCTGGAACCCAGAGCAAAAACACTAATTTGAAAATCATCTAGACCATATGTGAAGGCAACCCATTTACTAAATTTAAAGCACCTGCCAGAGAAGTAGTAAACAGCTGGAACTTTCTCTGGGGACAGAAAAGCTGGTGGGTGCCACAGGTGCAACATCATCCGATTTTGCTAATGTCAGTGATGATGGGCACCATCTTGGAACTATCTCTCTAACCTGCTAGAGCTGTTAGGCACACCCAACTAAGAACCCTGTCCACACTATGGCAGCACAGCCAAACTTTACAGCCAGGCCAGACACCAGCCCCTACCCACCCCTGGGCGTCAGTGCAGCTCTGTGATGCATCTGGCTGGCATAGATGCCAGCTCTGCCGACCCCTGTGCTGCAGATGGATGTGCACAGCTTCTATAGTGACACCCCTGGAGCATGTAACTCCAGTGGTCAGAGGAGACTGTGCTTCTAGGCTTCTTGTGACAACTACAAAAGGCTGATCCTTCAAGATTGAGAGAGGTAATTGATTTGCCTAACACATAGAAACAAATACAGAAAATGAGGAAAATGAAGAGAGAGGAGAATATGTTCCAAATAAAAGACAAAACATCAGAAAGCCATTAATGAAATGCAGATGCACAATCAACCTGATAAAGAGTTCAAAGTAATAGTCATATAGATGTTCACCAAACTTGGAAGAACTGTGATGAACTGTGAGATCCTCAGCAAAGATTTAGAGTAAATATAAGGAAGTTCCAAACAGAAGTTAAAGAGCTAAAGAATACCATAACTGAAATGAAAAATATACTAGTGGGGTTCAACAGCACTGAATGAAGCCAAAGACTGGATCATTAAGCTGGAAAGCAAAGCAAGAGAACTCACCCAGAGAAAGCAGGAAAAAAAAAAGAATTAAAAAATGAAGATAAATAAGAAACCATTGGTACAACATCAAGTAGAATAATTCTTAGATTACAGTGATCCCAGAAGAAGCAGAGAGACAGAGAAAGGGCCAGAAAACTAATTTGAAGAATTAGTGACTGAAATTTTCCCTAAAATGAGAAAGGAAAAAGATATACAGGTCCAGGAAGCATAGACAGTCCTAAATAAAATAAATTCAAATAGATCCCCACCAAGATATATTACAATTAAAATGGTCAAAGTTAAAGATAGATTTTTTAAAGCAGCAAAAGAGGCACAACTTACTACATGCAAGGAGATCTCATAAGTCTTTCAGTGGAAACTATGCAAGCCAGAAGAAAGTGACATGACATATTCAAAGTGGCTGAATGGAAAAAACTTGCAACAAATAATTCTCTTCCTAGAAAGGCTATTATTCCGAATTGAATAAGAGATTAAGATTTCAAGTTGGGCAAAATCTAAAGGAGTTCATCACCACTAAACTGGCCTTAAAAGAAATGTTAAAAAGACTTCTCTAAACTGAAAAGAAATGACACCAATTAATAACAGGAAAACATATAAAATTAAAAAGGCTCACTAAAAAAGGCAAACACATAGTAAAGGTAGTGGGTCAATCACTTATAAAGTAAGTATGAAGGTTAAAAGACAGAAATCATAAAATTAGCTGAAACTACAAGAATTAGTTGGAGGGTAATAAAAAGATGCAACATGTGACAAGAATATAACACATGAGAGGAGGAGAAAAATGTAAAGTTTTGGAATGTGTTCAAATTTAAGTTGCTGTCAACTCAAAACATAAAATAGGAAGTTATATGTAAACCTCACGATAATGACAAATACATACAAAAAGTAAACTACACAAAAGAGATGTGTAGTTTCTTTCTCACAAATGAGAAAGAAATCTAAACATAGCACTAACAAAAGACATCAAACCACAAGGGAAGAGAGAAAGAAAGGAACAGAGAACTACAAAAACAGCCAGAAAACAATTAGCAAAATGGCAATAACTACATGCCTATCAATAATTACTTTAAATATAAATGAACTCTACAATCAAAAGACCTAAGATGGCTGAATGGATCAATAAAACAAGACTCATCTGTGTTCTATCCACATGAGATTAATTTCAGAATAAAGGACACACACAACCTGAAATTGAAGGGATGGAAAAAGATAGTCCATGGAATGGAAACAAAAAAGCTAGTACAGTTATATTCATAATCAACAAAATAGATTTTAAAACAAAGACTATAATAATAGATAAAGATATTACATAATGATAAAGGGGTCAATTTAATATGAAGATATAACATTTATCAATACATATGCACCCAACATAGGAGCACCAAGATACATAAAGCAAATATCGATGTATCTAAATAGAGAAATTAAAAGTTATATGAGGGAGGCTGGGTGGCTTGGTCAGTCAGTGGAACATTGGACTCTTGATTTCAGCTCAGGTCATGATCTCAGGGTCTTGAGTTTGAGTCCTGTGTCAGTCTCCACACCTGCTTGAGCCTGTTTGGGATTCCCCCCTCTCCTCCCCTCTGCCAGTCCTCCCCAGTCCCATGCTATCTCTCACTTTCTTTCAAAAAAAAAAAAAAGATATATAAAATAGTAGGAGATTTAACCCCAATAGATCAACCAGACAGAAATTCAATGAGGAAATATTGGTCTTAAAAAAACATTAAACCAGATGGACTTAAAAGTTCTACACAGAGTATTCCATACCAAAACAAAAGAATGTGCATTCTTCTCAGATGCACATAAAACATTCTCCAGGACAGATCACATGTTAGACCACAAAATAAGACTCAAAAATCAAGAATACTGAAATCATATCAAGCACCTTCTCCACACACAATGTTATAAAATAAATCAATTTCTATCTCTGGCACATGGCCCCTTTTGGGGTCTCCAAACCCAGCAGATTCCTGCAGTGTACTCCCGCACCACTCCTCCTAGTGGAGGAAGGTGGGTGGGGGTCTCTCCGGATCTGCCACTTGGTGGGTCCCTGCTTTAAGAGTAGTGGCCTGACTGTGCCTCAGATCATGGTTTATGGCAACCCTGAGCTGTCAGCCCACTCCTCGACTCCATCTTTGCAGCCAGCTCCCTTGCTATGATAACCTGGGAGCTCTGCCACACTCAGGCACCCCTAGTCTTTCTGTGACTCCTGAGGGTCCTGAGATTCTGAGTCAGAATCAGACACTGACTCCATGAGGATTCCGCTCCCCACCCCCCCCACCCCTCTTAGCCTGTGGAGCGACATCCCTCTGCAGAGCAGACTCCTAAAAGTTCTGATTTTGTGCTCCACTTCTCTACTGCTTACCAGGAGCCAACCCCTCCCTCCATGGTCTATCTTCCCGTATATCACCTCAGATTCACTTCCCCACACATCCTTCCTTTCAGAAAGTGGTCACTTTTCTGTTCATAGAATTGCTGCTATTCTCTTCAATCTGTTGAGTTTGTAGGTGTTCAGAATGGTTTGATAACTATCTAGCTGAATTCCTGGGACCTGACAATATTTAGGTCTCCTACTGGTCTGCCATCTTGCTCCTTCCACTCCTGCTGTCTTACCCAGTCTGAAACCCTGTGCCTTTTCATGGGAGCATTCAGCCCATTTACATTCAGAGTAATTACTGAAAGGTATGAATTTAGTGTTATTGTATTGCCTGTTAAGTCCCTGTTTCTATAGATTGTCTTTGTTATTTTCTGGTTTATATCACTATTGGGGTCTCTCTTCACTTACAGAATCTCCCTTAATATTTCTTTCACGGCTGGCTTGGTGGTCACTATTCTTTCAGTTTCTGCCTATCCTGAAAGCTCTTTATCTCTCCATCTGTTCTGAATGACAGCCTTACTGGATAAAGTATTTTTGGCTGCATGCTTTCATTTAGTACCCTGGATATGTCTTGCCAGTCTTTTCTGGATTGTCAGGTTTCTGTGAACAGATCTGATGTTATTCTGATGTTCCTCTCTCCATATGTAAGACATCTCCTCTCCCTGGCTATTCTCAGGACAGTTTCTTTGGCTGTAAAATTTGCAAGCTTCACTGTTATGTGTTGGGGTGTTGATCTATTTTTATTCCTTTGGGGAGGGGGTCCCCTCTGCCTCTTGGACTAAAATCCTTGTTTATTTCCCCAGATTAGAGAAGTTCTCAGCTATGATTGGCTCAAATATACCTCCTAGCCACCACTTTCCACCTTCTAAGGGATTCTATTCTGACATTGGAATGTTTCATGGCATCATTAATCTCTCCAATTCTTTTTTCATGTGTTATTACCAGCTTATCTCTGTTTTCCTCAACTTCTGTTCCATCAGCTTATCTTCTAGATCACTAATTCTCTCTTCTGTCTTATTTACCCTGGTTGTTAGAGTACCCAGTTTAGACTATATCTTATTCACAGCATTTTTGGTAAAACTTGTACATAGATAGGTAAAATTGAATAGAGTGAAAAAAAGGACTAAAATAAAGCAGATATCTGTAAAAAAGTATAGGTGTGAAACAATACAAGTTAAGCTGATATAAAAAAAAAACATCTAGTTGAAGTGAGAAGGTAAAAAGAAAAAAAAAACAGAGAAAAAGCATAAGAAAAAAAAAAGGAGAATTTTATCTGAAAAATAGACAAGTTGTGAGGCCCACCTGAAACTCAGTATACAATTTTCCCCTGGCATTGGGATTTTACAGTCTTGTGGGATCCATAAGGAGTGTCATCCACCTGTTCTTCCAGCCTATCTTCTGGAGGAGGGGCCTGCCTCACTGTTTCTCAGGTAACCCTGCCTGTATGGAGTTGCTCCACCCTCCGTCAGGAGGATGGGGTCAGTGGAAACCAGTCCTCTTTGTAGCTTTTGTTCCCTACAGGGATGGCTTAAATTTAATATATACATCTATATGCCACTTGTCTTCTGCCATTTATGATTTCAATACCTGCTTCAAGGTATAGCCTTGATTAAGGTCTAACATAATCTAACTTACATTAATTACAAAAAAGAAAAAAAGGAAAAAGCAATCCCTGGTACTGAATAGTTGATTTGGACCTATCAGCTAGCCTTGGTGTTTTACTGTTGAACATAAACATGTTCATAAAATATCAACATCACATACAGCCACAGTGAGACAATTATGGGTCAAGACAAAAACAAGGCAATTTCACAATTGTGTCTAAATATGAATCAAATATAAACATCTTCTGAACCAGAAAAAAATACTCAAGTATGCCCTTATTGAGCTATTGAGGAGCTATTGCTTCTTAACAAATTATAGCTTTAGGATTATTCTACCCTTCCCTTCTCCTAGATAAGATTTATTAAGATACACAATAATAGAATTACCTTTACTTCCTGGACTCCAGCCAAACCAGAGCAAAGCCCTGCTTTCTAAAACCTCCCTCAATTTCCTTAAGCCTAAATCCTATAATGCCTTTCTAACACCTTGCTGAGATGCCCACATCAATCCTTGAAGTCTGTATTGTTTCTTACTACAATAACTAATAATCCTAACTTGTTTATGTACAGGTTTGTTCACAATGGTCTTTTGCAGGAAGACATTGACAGAAGGAAATAAACCCACTATAACTGCTCTCCTCAACTGAGGACTTTCTTCCCAGTGTTAATCCAATAATGGCACTATGGCATTCACAAACATACTTAGATAAACTTTTGAAGGTTGGACACCTTCTGCATAATGCCTGTAAGAGTCCCAAATATAAGCCATTACTTTAGTGGAATGTATGGTTGTCATGACATACCAAAAGTCCATGAAAAAAAGAATCTTTTGTATGTCTAATAACAATGTTTTAAAAAATATATGGGATGATAAGGGGTTAAAGGAAGAAACCAAGAGAGATAAAGGAGGTCTATTATCAGAAATCAAAGGAGAATATTAGCATACTCTAATAGAGGGGAAAACAGCTTATGGAATTCCATATATAGAATACAAAAAAATGTAGACAGGTACTGAACACATTGTGTAAAACTATTTCCTGCAATATCACTTTATGCTTTGTGAGGGGCTTTTGAAGTAAATAGTTTGAAGTTTTTGGTTTGTTTGTTTTTTGTAAAGATTTTATTTATTTTTCTGACAGAGAGATAGAGATCACAAGTAGGCAGAGCGGCAGGCAGAGGGAGAGGGGGAAGCAGGCTCCATGCTGAGCAGAGAGCCCGATGCGGAGATCGATCCCAAGACCCTGAGACATGACCTGAACCAAAGGCAGCCGCTAACCTGACTGAATCACCCAACCACCCCAACAGTTTGAAGTTTAAAGTGATCATGCAGGGGCGTCTGGATAGCTCAGTTGTTTAAGGGTCTAACTCTTAATATCAGCTCAGGTCATGAACTCACTAGCCTAGGATCCAGCCCCTGTCTGGCTCCTTGCTCCATATGGAGTCTGCTTGGGATTCTCTCTCTCTCCCTCTGTCCCTCCCTTTATTATTTGTAAAATAAATAAATAAATAAAATCTTGAAGTTGTCATGCAATGGCAATGTACAAACTGAAGTACATCAGAAAAAAAAAAACTTTTATGTAAAGGCTTTCAACGGGAAACAGTTTACCTGTAATGGAATTGGAATCATAAATTAAAGATTAGATTCCATGTCCAGAAACTTATAGGTTTGATACTCAACATTTTTAATCTTCTTTTTTAAAAATTCATATAAATATGAATATATATCCTACTTCAGAAGGTTAATTTGAGAATTAAATGAGATTAATATATGAAACTACTCTAAAGGAATTTATTTCATTGTGATTTTCAGGTACATTTTCACATACACTTTATTTTTATTATAATTGTTCAACAGTAGAACTTAATCATGGTAAGTTCCAATTCTGCATGTCAAAATACAGTTAATGAATTTTTAATTTTTTAACTTACTCTTTTTTCAAGAATTGTTCCTTCCACCTGAAAAATTTTCTCAGAGTTACAATATATTGACTAAAGCACTTTAACCTCATGGAAGTCTAAACTCCTATATTGACCTCCAGTTTATAAGGCAAAACATTATAACTAATAACTAATTGAAGTAGTTTAGCCCAGAAAATAAACAAAATGGATGCCTTCAAGTTAATCACTTTTTTATATAGCAGGTAAGCATTCCTCCAACTACTTTTTATAGTTACTATTTATTTATTATAATATTTTTCATTATAAGCAAGCAAATGTGATTTTTTCTTCTTTCTTTCTCTGGCCATTACTTCTATGAATCCTTTTTTCCTAGGTCAAATTTTCCTCAAGACTATTTTCTCTGTCACTTGGTGGCCATTCCCAGATTTCTATAAATTAGAGGCAGGGCCACTGTTAAATATATTTCATACTGATTTTTTTTCTACCAGTATTATTCCTGAAAAGAGTTTAATATTTCTTGGAAGTTGTGTGCAAGTATGTCAGAAGAGATGGAGAAGAGAGAGGGGCACAGGAGTTAGCAGAAGTGGGGGAAAGGAAGGATCTGAATGTACAAAATAGCACAGGGAAAATACTGTACTTTGCAAGTGACTACAGAGCAGTATGATCTGACTTAATACAATAGTAAATAAAAAGAGCGTTAAAAATTTAAATTATAAAACAAATATTCTTGATCATTTACCTGCTTCTCTGAATCTTCACTCTCATTTGACCTTATCTTCCATGGAACTGTGATATGCAGTAATATTCCTTCAGAATCTGCAGTAGGAAAAAATTTTTTTTTTTCTTCTGCAATAGTTCTCTCAATTAAGCATGGGTTCTTAATCCCCAGTACATGGTGGGGTCTCGTAGCGTAAGTGAACTTATACGGATGTGCCCACTTTCCATGGTGCACAGCCTTCACTAGATTTTTAGTGGCACACTGAAAACGGCTAAGATCCAAACAAATAAATAAAAATTAGACATTACAGTTCTACAGGACCATCGTGTTTGTTTCCAGAACCACATCAGGGCCCATTTCCTTGGGACTCGGAGGAATAAATTGAGGGCAGTACTCACACCTCTAGAACCTCTTGGCCACAGATGGGTTGACCCAAGAAGACTGGCTGCATTTCAGCTTCTAGGACCTTCCACCCTTGATGCCAAGTGTGGATGCCCTGGATAATATCCTCAGTCACGTACTCTAACCTGGTGGTGGGGGAGACGCAGAGGAAAGCACCAGCACGGGATCCGGGAGTGGGGGAAGCAGGGGTCCCAGGAAAAGGAAATTGCTCTCCCAGAAGAGTCTGGCCCTGCTTGGAGGCAAAAGGAAAAGGAAGTTGAAGCTCCAGTGGTCTTACCCAGGTGGGTGTGCAACCGTCCCAACTCAGAGAGCAGTGCAATGAGAAGGAACATGGCTGTCCGGGGCGCTGCCAGAACAGCCGGGGCTGAAGGCGGTTGGGCAGCTCTGAGGCTCGTGGGCAGGAGTACTCGGTGAAAGTCCAGCACGCTGGCTTGGCCCTGCGGGTGAGCATTGTGCTTGCTTTCAGCTCGCGCTGGCTCACCCTTAGGGCTTTAGAGTGGATCAGCGGCTTCCACAGCTCTAGAGAGAAGCACCAGACACAAGCTTATGCCTTTGCACGCAACTGATTTGTTCTGGCTAAGTTTACGTTGATTAAACCCTCCAATAGAGACAAAGGGGCAAATGAGTGGGATTTATTTGCTTTTCTGGTGAAGTTCTTGGCAATTTCGATTCTCCATGTTATGGTTTTTTGACATGTTTTTAATTTGCTATGATGGAGGAAAGAGAGGAAAATAGGAATGTTAACAACTCTTACAAGAAATTTTCTAAATGGTGCTCCTGGTAATTTAATTATCTTTGTAAGTAAGGAAAAATCAAGAATATTGAACTTGATTTTGGATAAGGCAATCAAAACACTTTTCTTCAACTGTGTGCCTATTCTTACAGTATTAAATTGTAATTAGTTGAAGAAAGGGAAAGGAAACTTAAGTGTCTTTGTTAAGTTTCTTTAAGCACTAGCAGGGAAGCTATAGAGTGAAGGGCAGCAAGGCAAATAGGAAATATGTCCCAGTTGGACTAGAGCATGCAACTGTCTTTGAATGTTCTAAGAGAAATCTTAAAACACACATACCCAAAACCTAACTCAACTTCTACCTGCCTCTCATTTATACCCTCTTTTATCCCAGTATAGCCTTTTGCAAGGATGAATTGTGTCAAAAGTTGCAACATTCAACTCCAGTCAGGACTAAAATGTGGACCTACTGGTAGTACACCTGGGATCCTCAGAAATTCTTATTAAAATAAGGCAGGCTACTGATCATAATGACCAAATAAGTTGGTGGCAATGAAGATAAAGGAAAGTTATGGTAGAATCATCCTGATGTGTACTTTTTTTCACAAAATTCACCCACTAAAGTGTACAATTGAATGATTTTAGGATTTTCATATAGTCACAGATGTGTGCTATCACCATCCCTCACCCCCAGCTCTTTAACCCCCTCCTAAACAACCCCAGCCCTACACAATCACTAAACTTTGTCTCTATAGATGTCCCTGTTCTGGGTATTTCATACCCATATGGGTTTTGTGACTGGATTTATTCACTTAGCATAATGATTTCAAAGGTTCAGGCAATTTGTAGAAGTGTCAAGGGTGCATTCCTTTTTATGGCTGAATAATATTCATTGTGCATAGATTACTATTCATACAATGTTTATCCATTTATTGGTTGATGGACATTTGGGAAAGGACATTGGAAAAGGACATTTGGTCTCTGTGGTGAGGTATCCCCACCCCTGAATCAGAAGCATCTTTAGATGGAGACTCTGTAGGTTCTCATTAGACCCTGGCTAGGGTGAGAGTTCTGTTATCTGTGTACATTGCTTTGACGTATGCAGAAGTGCAGTCATCTCAGTAAGAGGGAGATGGGTTGGGGGGCACCGAAGCAAGAAAATCTTACCCAGAAAAGCTCAGCTCAGGGAAGAAAGAGCAAGTCTCCACGTCTGTATCAGAAATGTTCCCCAAAGAACAAAAATATATCCTCTTTGATCTCAATTTACCTGAGGCCAAGGAATTATCACCTGGAGACACAACAGTTATCTGTGACCAGAAACTCAGTTCAAACAATTCCCTGAAGATAGAATGATGTTAGTGCCTATCCAAGGTTCTGGGGCTGGCTTACCTAGCAACATTTCCTCTCAATATCCCAAAGCTTGTAATGGATAAGGCAGAGAACCACGAGTTATTGGAAAGGTGGGGACTGTGGGTGTCTTCTGAGAAGGGAGCAGCTAGCATGGCCCTGGGCATCTGAGGGTGGGCAGCAGCAGTGAACAATGGGACGCGTACAGCCTGGGATGTAAGAGCTTCCCTGGTTCAAAAGAGGCAAAGTTGCTTATTTTTTCCTAAAGGATCACAGCAGGTAGAAGAATCAATAGACATAAGCCTATGCATTTTCACTCTCAGGATTTATTTTTGTTGTGAAATTGAAAGCTTTAAGCCATAACAGAAGGGGAGACTAGCAGATTTTTTTTTCATACTCAGAGCAAAGCTGTTAACAGTGAATGTCTTGATAATATTCTTTCTTCAGCCTTTGGCTTTTTGACATGATTTAGTCACTGTTGTGAAACAAGTATAGAAAAAAAGAAACACTAAATTTTAGTTGTTAATAAAAGCTATCTAATTTTATGATGTAACTACAGGTGTAGCAAGTAATTAGAATATGGAACACTGCTTATACTGTCACAGTCTATGCCTGTGCTCCATAAAATTCTTAAACCCAGCTTTCTTTTTCCTGAATTATCTGTGACAGCCCCAGTAAAGGGAAATACTATAAAGTGGTGGTCATACGCATTTCATTTACACAGTTTCAACAATTCATGTGGATAAAAGAAAAGCATGAGCAAGGAAAACAGAGGAAGAGAAAAATAAAAATATGTGAAGAAATAAGTAACAATTTTAGTCTA